>JAHHFK020002497.1:0-145148 GCA_024533555.2 Aedes koreicus | reverse complement strand
TATGGATGTGCATTACATTACTGGATGTTTGCTTCACTGCACACTAAAAAAAGTCATGGGAATACACGCAAGCGTCCTTAACAATATAAAAAAGAGTTCAAAAAGACGAGAAAATAAATTCAATCGAACACACCTTTTATCGAGTTGCACATGTTTCGATGCCGGGAGACTTAATTTTACATGAAATTTTTGCCATAATTCCACGTAAAATGTTGGTTTACATTGTCCTCACAACCGCAATTCGCACAACCGGTTTGAAGTTTCTATGGAAATTGTTTTCAGTATTCGCTTCATGACAACTACACACATTAATCGTGTAAATTTCGGTGTCCTGAATCAGTCAGAAGAGACGGAAAAATTCAATTGAATCAAACACACTGTTTGTCGAGTTGCGTCTGTTGCTGTTTCGAGACACTTAATTTTACATGAAATCTTTGTTTCCGTTTGTTGACCTTAATTAAATTTGCATTACGTCTCGAGTAAAATTAATAATTTCTAACCGTATCTACGGTAGACACCATCGGATGGCAAATTTCCATAACTTTAAAGTTTGATAAAATATTATAATCAACCAGATTGTGCATACCCTTGGCATGCCTCCTGGCGCCACCTATGCCGATTGCCCGTCACCGTGTGGCCCCTAGCACAAATGCAGATCACCGTTCTACGACGAGCGCCATGATGACTCGATGTCGAAATCCTCGCCGAGCAATATACCCAAAATCGAAAGAAAAGAAAAACAAACGAGAACCAACCGTGATCTGAATCTGTAACTTTTACAGCCCGTCGTCGTCGTCGTCCGTCTGTGAGATCACGACTTTGGCTGATGTCAGCATGCTGCTGCAGCAGCCCTGTCTATGGAAAGGAACATTATAACAGTTAATGGATCGCGAAGTTTGACAGTCTCGAAGGTAGCAACGAACGAAAGAGTTTGGCCGCGAGCGCAGATCGACCTTGCACTACCTTGGTCCGTCGAATGCGAGTTGTGGAGTTCAACCAGTGATTGATATCGCATTGCTGTGAACAACCGCGATTCTCGCGGTTTGATCCAGAAATGGATAATGCTACCTAACCGAATCCATCGACGAGCTACTGAAAGTGAACTTCAAACGTGCTCCAGAGCCGGTTTTCGCCTCTGCGCAACGCCGGTCGGTGCGGGTCCAGTTTTAACTGGAACTCACGTGTATTCGTTACAGTTTTCCTTCCCCTGCAACACCGCTTTATTCAATTATTGTAAAAATTATTATTACCTCACTTTAACCAGCGTTCAAGTCACTGCACCCCGGCGACGAGTCCATGGCAACGAGACGAGAGCGATACTGAACAGGCGCAGAAAAACACCCATCGGCTGCAGTATAGGGAATTTCCTATAGCCACAGGAAAGGGTGCAAGGGGAAACTTGATTCCATCACGCCACCGTGTGACTGCAAAATGACGTACACGCCAAGGTGACCAATTTTAACCGTGTTTGCATTGTCTTATCGAATGCTGATGTCAAATAATTTGAATTCCAACGAATGTTCGTCGCGAGGAAGTTGTTTGCTTTGTTGCAAAATGTTGATTTAAAAACTGCAAAAAGTGACGTTCGAACACGACTGTTGAAACTACTTCAAATTCGAGTGCCATTCGCGCACATTTGTCACAAGTGTGGTAACTCAGACTGTGTTCCTTTTGGTGAATTTTCACTTGAACTTGACATTTTGAAAATAATCTTAGATGCTCCATATGTTGTTTGTACAAAGCTGATTGCAGAGTTATTTGAGAGAGAAAAAATCTGTCAAGATAAACATTCATTTGAGTTGCAAGAAAGCCTCAGTGGATAAAAATATCAGAATATCTTTTGATTTATTACAAATCAGTCGAGTGGTGTTAAAAATTCCACATTTTACAAATATCAAGAACAATACACAGATTTAAGGTAGTTTCAGCCACTGTGTGGATCTTAATTTCAAAAACAAAACCGATTTTCATTTGCCTCTTCTTGCATGAGGACCAATTAAGGTTATAATTGTGGCTTGAAATCGATTTGCAGAGCAAATTACCCATTTGTAATTTTGTCGCTTACGCCACATTGTCGTCCGAAGGCAGCACGGTAGCCGCAGTATTCAATTCCAAGCAACGGCAATTTTTTCTCTCTACAACAACAACAACAAACAAACAAACAAACAACGCCAGCAAAGCAGTTCAATGTTAATGGTTCAACCGAATGGCAGGTTGACCCGATAAGGTTACGAGCAATTGACACGCAAGAATTTCGTTACGATTAGCATCGAAAGGTTCCGAACTTATCGTGAGCTTCGATTCGTTCCGACGCCGTACGCGGAGATCATATTGTTCCGACAAAATTTTTGGACGATCGATCATAAATGGTTCGCTGCAACCTTGGGACTAATTAGCAACGCCACTGGCTGGGCCCTCGGCTAGAATGGAACAAAACACCCGCAGTGAAAATGCTATTAAAATGCAATTCGCGATCGTAATCTTGAACAACTTGAATCGATTTTGTCTGGCTTTGGGTTGACGGACGCCCAAACCCGGGGATGCTGGTTGGAATCGGCGGAGATTGCCGTTGTGTGATTGGATTTGCAACGCGGTCCCGCAGCATTAATTCGTTGGCCGTGTTCTATCCGGTTGGTTCGATCTTCGCTGTTTGAGTTAGATTCGGTTCTTGTTTATGAGGTTCAAAGTGTCTTCGGAGATTTGATCGGCGTGATTCAGTGACTAATGAGGGTTAGGTTTGTCGGACCGTAGGTATAGATCGATTGGGATAGATTGAAATGGCAGAGAGGCGATAGCGCCGCAAAATGGACACATGTGGAATGCTTGTTTGATTGGTTTGATTGGGTGAACTTAAATTACACATGTAATTAGATCGACATAATTATTGGACACTATAGAAAATGTTGATCAAACTATTATGAAGCGTAATTGTGAGACGGCTTTACAAGTTATGAACGGATCTTAAAAAACAAAGAATATGAATGCGTTGTACTACACACTCAATAATAAAATAAATTTGATGTCATATAATTTTATGTGTGAGTAAATAAATACATATAAAAAACTAATTGTTGTCTATCAATATTAAATACAATTTGGTGTAAAATAATGCTCTGTGTATGAAAATCACGTCATTGGCAGAAAAATAGGAGGCATCATGTAAATTTATCTGATTAAACACTCTAAATTGATGATTTCAAACTGAAAATTGAACGCTTGACGCATTTCTATTACGTCCAAAATCCATTAAATCATACTGGTGGTAAAGGGTTATGTGCCTGATCAGATACTACCGTTCAATAATGCCCTCCGCTCGTTATCAAACTTGATCTTTCAATTTTCAAAGCCTGCCGTTGCCCTATACGGAACTATCAATACACTTTCTCTTCATATCTATTCGTTCTAGCAATAAATTACCGTCCACTCCTAGCGCTTCGCATGGAGATGATAAATTATCTGCTTCTGACAAACTTCATCAAGTTTCGTTTGTTTGCTTTGCCATTCTCTCTTTCTAACATAAAAAATACAAAATTGTGCATGAGTTAATAACTAAATAAATAAATAAATACTAGACATTTTTCTTACTTCACGCCATGTAAAATTACGTGTTCAACTTTTGGCTTGGATTAAAGGGTGTACCGATCAAAATTTGGTCAAACAGTAATGTGTGTGAGTCGATCAAAGTTTTTATTAATAAGTCAAATTCTTTTTGTTTTTCAAGTTCCGTTAATACAGAATACAGGAGAAATATTCAGCTAAGCTTCCTTTTTACCGAATGCGAATTGCCGAGTCTTTCGTTTACCACCTGCCATAAGATTTTGTACAGTCTCCTCGTCCACTTTATTCGCCGCAGAACGCCAGTTTGCCTTGAACTGTTTCTCGCTCACAACAGATTTTTGAGTCTTCTTAAGGTTCCGCTTGACGATGGCCCAATACTGTTCGATTGGGCGGAGCTCTGGCGTGTTGGGAGGGCTCTTGTCTCTGGGCACCACTTGAACGTTGTTGGCAGCATACCACTCCATGGCCTTTTTCCGTAATGGCAAGATGCCAAATCCGGCCAAAATAGAACGGAACAATTGTGTCGCTTCAAGAAAAGCAGTAGACGTTTTTGTAGGCACTCGCTCAGATAAATTTCCAAATTTTGATCGAAACACCCTTTAATTTACAAAAGGAATTAAATTTAAGTCTTACTAGCCGCTTCGTTTTGGCGAATCTAAGTAGATCTAAATTTATGTGAAATTTTCAAATTAATTGTCTTCTTTTTACTACAAATATGTGCTTTTATACTACGAATTATTCGTAAGAAAAATCAAAATTTGGTAAGAAGATAGTATCGCATTTCAAACGTTGCTGCGCTTTTATTACAGACAGAAGGAGTCCCCTAAGTTTTCGTTTTGTTTAAGTTTTCAAAAAATCACTGTAGTAAATGGTTGCAAACAGTTGTTGCGCCAGTTTTATGCATATGATAAAGTTTCTTGAAGTTCCTTTCTGGTCCTACTGAAACTTATTTAACATGTTAAATAAATTGTGGTTTATGTTAAATGAAATATTTGTGGCATGAATTATAAAATTGTATTAGTCCTTAAGAATTACCGTTTTTTATAGTACTTAAGTTTTGCCATCTGTTCTCCTTGTTTCTGACGCTCATCAATGACAATGATCCCAACAAACTTTTAATGCTGAATAAGAGCTTATTCCGGCCAAGCGTTGCTTCTTCAAATGAAAATGAGCTTCAGCTTTTGTTCAGCTGAAATTGTGTCCGGGATTGTATTTAAAAGAATAACCAGAAAACTCAACCGTCCGCCCAAACGATCGTAGAGCTTTTTTAGAAACACCTATCTGAACATTTTGGAGTTTATAAATCATCTTTGAGGTTACTTTAATCCTCCTTAGATTTCTGAACTCATCATACATTAAACTGTTTTCGACCCAACAGACAATTTATGTTGGAGAAAAGCAAAATAAGTATGATTTGGACTAAACAAACATGTTTTTGGCTATTAATTTTTCTATTGAGCGAGGTTCTGGTGAGTTTGGCGGATTTGCCTCCTTCGGTACAAAAACAACACCGTTAGCTTCGTACCACTCCATCATCGGTTTCGCGTAAAGGCACGATAACGATCCGGGTGTCACCTTCATGTGACCGGAGGAAGGGCAGCAGGCGCTTCTGGGGGCATTCTTTTCTACATATTTGGCCGTTGATGATGCCGGTCGTTATGTACGGCTTGCTGAATTTACCACACCCACAGCTCGCCTGCCTCACCAAGTACTTTTTGGCAAATTTGTCGACCTTCTTCTTCCGGAACTTCTCCGGAACATCCAGGTGGCACTTGTCAACGAAAAATTCCGGACCGAAGATCTGCTTGGCATCCGCTTTGATGTACGTCTCGTCGACCTTTACGATGCATTTCGGCTCACGATACAGCTTCCTGTCGCGGGATTTGTTCACCGTATTCTGTTGATCGGTTCGGTTAGACACCTTCCTTACCTTGAAGACATGAATTCCGGCCCACTTCATTGCCTGCTGGATGAACCCGATTTTTTTTATTTGAGAATTTATTCGGTCTGCAGTCGCAAGCACCGAAACAAACTTAAACAAAACTACTGATTTTCTTTCGCAAAATTTGATTGCTTGGATTCACTTACTCTAAATAATCAAAACAAATTTCGACACTGTTGCCAGAAGAGAAAAGGGTTGCTCGAATATAAATGTCATGGCTGCCAGACATCAATATAACTGCTCGCGATTCGAGTAAGAATCAGTGACGATGAAACGCGATTACGCGATGAATTTCGCGATTGATAATACTGTTGCGATTTATAGCGATAGAATGAGCGATGGTTTTCTGTGTGATTTTGATAAGGATTTGCAGCGATCCAATGTGCAATCGCAAAGTGGCGTACCCCTCGGTCTTCATCAATATTTTATTTTATCTAAAGGGTGTTTCGATCAAAATTTGGTCGACTTAAACTAGACGCATTTCCTTTCATCGTGTATTAAAAAAAAATCACACCCCTCATTTTAAAGATGTGTGCGTTTAGCATCATGTCTTTATGTTGATTTTAAGATTAGCACTTCAGTTATCAAAATGTAGTCGAAGGAAGACTTACAAGAAAGTGGTGACTCCAAATCGCGACGATAAACAAAACACGTCGGCCAAAGCACGATCGCGAATGTTGTACACGACGATGCTGACGAAGTTTGATTGCGTGGTACAGGACGATGAAACTTATGTCAAGGCAGACTTTAAACAGCTTCCTGGACAGGAATTTTATAAGGCAACCGGACGGGGAAAGGTGGCAGATATTTTCAAGCACATTAAACTGTCAAAGTTCGCGAAGAAATATCTGGTGTGGCAGGCCATCTGTACCTGTGTGGCTTGAAGAGCAACGTTTGCATTGCGACAGGAACTGTCAGCCAGGAAATTGATCTGAGCGAGTGCTCAGTCTACTGCCTTTCCTAAAGCGACACAATTGTTCCGTTCTATTTTGGCCGGATTTGGCATCTTGCCATTACGGAAAAAAGGCCATGGAGTGGTATACTGCCAACAATGTTCAAGTGGTGCCCAAGGACAAGAGCCCTCCCAACACGCCAGAGCTCCGCCCAATTGAACAGTATTGGGCCATCGTCAAGCGGAACCTTAAGAAGACTCAAAAATCTGTTGTGAGCGAGAAACAGTTCAAGGCAAACTGGCGTTCTGCGGCGAATAAAGTGGACGAGGAGACTGTACAAAATCTTATGGCAGGTGTTGAACGAAAGACCCGGCAATTCGCATTCGGTAAAAAGGAAGCTTAGCTAAATATTTCTCCTGTATTCTGTATTAACTGAACTTGAAAAAGGAAAAGAATTTGAATTATTAATAAAAACTTTGATCGACTCACACACATTACTGTTTGACCAAATTTTGATCGGAACACCCTTTACTAAGTGTGCGCGTATCGCACAAAAGCAAAACAAAAATATTCCTGCATCTGAAAGAGAGTCGCACTCTATCATAGCGGCGGCTTTCTGCAGCGTTCAAGAAAAACGAGGCAGGCTGTGCATGTAAGCAAACGTCAAATTTATAATTGTCTTAATTCTTCATAAAATTGAATATTTAGGAAGAATTAATCATCGTGCAGAGAATTTCCATCACGGACATTAGATAATATCACGTTGTGGTTGTGTTGATGCCATTCTGTGAAATCAAATGGAAGTAGTGACTGGAAGTGACGTTCGCTTCGAAGACAAGGATCCACTATACAATCATTGTTGGAAGACTGTTTGCTTGGGCAGGTGAGAGGAAATAGTACGGCATCGAAAGGGAACTGCTGGAATTTGGAAACTTCTTCCATTGGAACTTGTCACATCGCAGTCGATTAAGGTCGATTCAGCCAAGCATCTTACGATCTTCAAAGTAACACGAGCCGTTCGCAGAAGCTTATGTGAATATTTAAAATGAATACATTTCTCAGATCCCCGACAAGCTCCTCAAGAAATACTATGTTGCACTACGAAATGAAACTGCCTTCAGTCGAATAACCCCCATCCAACCCTCCCCGCTCATCACACATTAGCGAACGAAACCGAGCAAAGGACCGCCACCTCGTTGACCCGTCTCATGGATCTGAAGTGCTCTGTATGTATCTGGAATTCCTGTTTTTACCTCTTTGCTTCAGATCGAGCAAAACAAGAACGAGAGTCCCACGACAGCGACGGCGGAATTATGTAACTGCCATAAACATTAAACCACCGTAGCAAACTGTAGCTATGCTACCGAGTGTAGGCAAATATGTTGTACCTATTCACCCCCGAAGACCTCATTGCTGGTCTAGAGACAAAAGAAGTCGATTATATTCTGAACGGGGCCCGGTTGAAAATTGCTTTATTATTGGAAGATCACGAGAATCGTTGCACCGCGCTGGTACGTGACCATAAATCTACATAACACGTCCGTGCTTTCCCCCGGGCCGTCCTCCGCCGTTCACCGACTGGCTTCAATGCACGCTAAATTGCAAACTTAGCTTTAATATATTTGAATTAATTTACTTTTCCACAGTCCATAAATCGGTCCGAGTGCACAAGATCGATCATGGAAACCGGACCATTTAGTTCTTCATTCACTGGCTCGAATACAATGAATGGCTTTTATGATTTCATATTTGAACAATGAGATTGGAATTCAGCGCGCGCGCGCGGGATTTATCACGTCAATTGTTTCTCCGTGTAATTAGATTAACAAGGCATCCGAGCAAGTTGCAGTGGAGATCCTGTTCGCACGGCACTCAGACTGCAGCCGTGGTTTGATTCCGAACGGAGGTCCTTGGGAAAACAGTGCTCCCGTTGCCCACTTTGATCGTTGCAGGAGGGACTTCGTAGATTGAACGTGGCTCTCGCAATCATCCAAGTAGGTCGTGATCTATCACTTGTGATAGTTTCCCTGGATTCAGTTGATGTTGAGTTTCGAGGTTGACGTTGTCGTAAAATGTGATCTTGATACAGTTGGAATGTAATATTTAAATAAGGTTGTCAAGTAATAAAAGCAATATAAGGTTACAGATACGTCCTAATCATGTTGTCAATAAATAGAACGTCAAAAAATGTTAATTGACAGTTCAAGGGCCTGAACTCCAATGGCAAAACAACTAATCTTCGTTGTTATTGTAATAAGCCTCCAAGAAATCATGAAAAGTCACCGACTTAAAAAAAGACCTATCCTATATCACAAAATGAGATCATAAATCAATTTGTTAGGTCTTCTAATCAAAACAAAAAGCCCCTTTGAATAGGCATGAACAAGCACCAGTTCGTCACACTATCTCGACCGTAGTCAAAGGCGATCGCGTGTGTTTTTCACCTCCTTTCCGCAATTTCAGAGAGTGAATTATGAATCACGCCCCCATGGCAATGCATGCTCCAGGCCAACGACCTAGTTCAAGACGCCCACAAAGTGCCAAGCCAGCACGTGTCGGCCCGCGCGCGGATGTCCGCCCGCCCCCGCCCAGGCCCCACCCGGGCCCGTTCCCTCCTCCCGTCTTCCACCTGTCTATTACCCCAATGATTAACTCTATGTGTTACACTACGGGTGAGGTTACTGCAGTTGCTATTCAAGTTACAACGCACACGAAAAAGGGGTCAAAACACAGCTGGTTTTACTTTACTTCCTTTGATAACGTGATGTGGTTGCGGTAAGTTTGTATGCGAAATTGTTTCCATTGTATTTGCTCAACCACAGGTGCCCAAGTTCAGCAATGCGCTTAAATTTATTCGATCTATTTAATGCTGGCAACATTGAAAGGGTTCTCAGCTCTAGTACCAACAATCAATGTGCAACTAGCGATTTGAAATTGGTTCACTGTTGTAGAACCCCTAGGTCCGAAGTATACCTTGCAGTCTGCACCTTGCAATAATTTTTGCGCTTTTCCGGTACCTTCCGGTACTAGTATCTTGGTTGTTGTTTTGATTCACTTTGTTATTTTGACACAACACTTGAGAATGTGTTGGTGTGAGCTACGTTGATAAGGGGCGAATCATTGAGCTTGGGACCGAGCTTGGGACCGATGTGCTAGTACTTGACTGAGCCAAGAAAAATATCATTGTTGTTCGGGACCTACTGGTCTTAGAGTTAGTCTATGTTGTTCCGCCCAAAAAAGCAGGTAAAACCAAAAAAAACCCCCGTCAAGGAGGGGGGAGGTGGTTTGATAACCTGGTTGGTTTCCTCCCCAATGGGGGCACCCCAAGAAAGCAGAATCCACAAATTATACCCCGCAACGAATTCGATCGCAATGCAAAAGCCCAATTTGCCGCTACCGAACGATGTAAAAAAGCCCAAAAAGAAACCAAAAAGCCACCGAATTCCATGGCCCCTTGTCCCTCACTTCAACTATATCCAATTACAAACGTTTTCTCAATTCTCTTTGCAGATGATGCTGTTCGTTGTAGCATCGACGCTGCTAGTGCTAGCGCAAACCGACGCCGTTGGTGTCGCGACATCGTACAGCGTGGTGCACCACGGTGAACCTCAGGCCCGCGTCCTTCACAAGCCTCAGCAAGTGTTTGTCCCATCCACCCATGTCGTCCACAATGCCCCCCACTTTGCGTAAGTCTTTTCCACCCTCAAACTGATGCTCTAAACTAACCATCGTCCCACGATCTCCGACAGCCCTCTGGTCGCCGCCAAAACCACCAAATATACCGTTCCATTCCTGAGCGCCTACAACTCGGCCACTCAGTGCCCAGCTCAGCCACTGTGCACCAAGTCCCGCTACCGAACCCTGGATGGATCGTGTAACAATCTGCAGAACCCAACCTGGGGTACTCCCAACCGCCCATACGGTCGTCTGCTGACTCCAAAGTACGGTGATGGCATCTCTACACCGACCACCTCGGTCACTGGCCAGGAACTTCCCAACTCCCGTCTCGTCTCGCTTGTTGTCTTCGGCGATGAAGATGTCCCAGATCCACAGTTCACTTTGGCTAACATGCAGTGGGGACAGATCATGACGCACGATATGAGTCTTCAGGCCGGAGGAACCCAATCAAGTAAGTATCCAGCAACCCTCACCCTTACGTAATCCCTAACACCACTCATCATCAAATCTTGCAGAGAAACACTCGACTAGATGTTGTACCGACGAGGGTAAACTGATTGGCAAGGCTAACGCTCCATCCACCTGTTATCCAATTGTCGTACCGGAAAACGATCCAGCTCACTCCCAAACCGGAACTGAATGTATCAATTTCGTCCGTACGTTGACAAATCGCGACGATCCTTGCACCCCAACCCATCCATCCGAACCGGCCGAACAGCTCACCACCGTTACCTCTTGGTTGGATCTCTCCATGGTGTACGGTAACTCCGATCAGCAGAACGCTGGGATTCGTGCCTTTACCGGAGGTCGCATAGCTACCGTCGAGCGTGATGGCTACGAATGGCCACCAAATAACCCCAACGCCACCACCGACTGTGACTTGGTTTCCCGCGACGAAATCTGCTATCTGGCCGGAGATGCCCGTGTCAACCAGAACCCTGGGCTGACCATCCTGCAAATCATGCTGCTCCGTGAACACAACCGCCTCGCCGATCAGCTCCAGAAGCACAACCCCCACTGGGACGATGAACTACTCTTCCAGGAAGCCCGCCGCATCAACATTGCTCAGTACAACTACATCAACTACTACGAATGGCTTCCAATCTTCCTCGGAAAGGAGAACATGCTCAAGAACCGTCTGATCTACAACGTCAAGGGAGGAGACTACATCAACGACTACGACCCAGCTCAGGATCCTTCAGTGCTGAACTCGCACTCTACCGCCGCCTTCCGTTACTTCCACTCACAGATCGAAGGACGTCTAGAGTAAGTAAACCTCAAACACCCCCCAATAACTTCAATCTAACATTCCAACTCTTCGCACAGCCTCGTTTCCGAAGTCCGCAAGCCAACCGGTTCCCTCCGTCTGAGCGACTGGTTCAACCGTCCATCAATCATCGAAGCCGGCGATAACTACGACTTCCTGGCCCGTGGTCTTGCCACTCAACCCGAGGAACTCACCGACGTCAACTTTGACGCTGAAATCAAGCACTTCCTGTTCCGTCGTGGACGTCCCTTCGGATCCGACCTGCGTGCCTTTGATGTCCAACGTAACCGTGACCACGGTCTGGCCGGCTACAACGACTACCGTGAGTTCTGCGGCTTCAAGCGTGCTCACTCCTGGGAAGACTTCATGGATCTGATCTCGCCACAGGTAAATGTGACCTCAACATCGCATATATCTTCAATTTCTCACCCCAACTTTCCTTCCTTCAGGACGTCGCCAAACTGCAGTCCCTGTATGCTAGCATCGATGATGTTGATCTAACCGTTGGAGGTTCCCTGGAGTCTCATGTGAACGGTGCCCTGGCTGGTCCTACGTTGCTGTGCATCTTGACCGAACAGTTCTACCGCACTCGTGTGGCCGATCGTCACTTCTTCGAACGCGGTGACAAGGAAACCGCCTTCACCCGAGAACAGCTGGCTGAAATCCGCAAGGCTAGCATGGCTCGCATCTTCTGCGACAACGGCAACCACGTTACCTCGATGCAGCCGAAGGCCTTCTGGCGACCATCGGCCAACAATCAGATCGTGCCGTGCTCGCAGATCCCCGAAGTCGATCTGGGCATGTGGAAGGACCTGTCCTACGACAACAGCCTGCACTCGTTCCATTACTTCCACAACTTCAAGAAATAAGCTGAACAGAACTGAAGAGATATTATTACATGTATTCGTACATGCTTTACCACTTAGCGAACTCAAGCTCAAAGCTACGTAGATTATTCCTATGATGCCAGATTGTTTGCAATTTTCCACCGCTATATCCTACTTCCCTATACATACTCCCAGTAGAAATTGCCTGATTGTTTTCTTATTGTTTATAACCGTGTGTGATACAGTGTTTGAACTGTTTATTCCCTAATTTAGCGGACGTTTTTTCCTTAATTTAGCAACTCTGTTTAGCAAATTACCTAAAGAAAACTAAATCAGACATCGAAGTCCGCATATATTGGAACCTATTGTTTGCCATAATGATATTGTGAGTGCAATTGTAAGCGTGCAAAAGAAACTAAGCTAAACGAAACAAAACAAAAGACACAAGCGGATGCACACATGGAAAACATATTGGAGAAAAATCTAAAAAGTTAAATCCCCCGAAGTAGACGCCAATTCTGATAGAAAAAATATACACACCAGTAGGCAATCATTATGAATGAAAAACAAACACCAGAAATTAGCAACAATCAAAAACAATCGTACACAAACCTAGCCCCGCGTTGATGTAGAAAGAAAATACAACCTATACGAGATAGTTAATAGTAGTGCTATGTTTTGTTTAGATTTATTTAATGTATAGATGAAAAAAGTGTACATGTTAAAATGTAACGCATGTTTTGTTGTGAATAAAGAAATAATTTAAGAAAACTTTTGCATTTTAAAATCTGTTCATATTCCGAAGCATCATTCAAAATTCGAGCTTATCTTATTGCTAGTCACCAACATCCTTACTGAAAATTCGGACTGCTGAGTAAGGCCATCCCCACTGGTGGGTTCGTATCTGGGTAATATTTTGGTGAGCGTTCCTATTTTGATTTAGCCACCCACTTTCGCACCGCTCTTTCATAAAAAGATAACACAATAAGACTCAAATTTATGCTCGCACCGGTTTCGTTTCGCTAAATTTTTCGTGCAATGTATAGTTTAAATACTCTTCCGGATAGGTTTTCTCCGTTCCAAAGATTGTTACTTGGGAAACATCCAGCCAAGCCCTGCAAAGCACTTCGTTGTCTTGTTGCGTCCAATTCCTTCCACAGGGTTTTGATGCACTCAGTTTTTTCACAACATATCACAATGAACGTGAAATTAGCAAATAACACTTTAAAAACAAATCGGAAACACTCAAAGTGAAATGAAAGTCTTCCAGATGAAGATGTTGTTTTAACGTTTCAACTTGTTTTGCTTATTTTTCTTCAAACAACAACGCTCGGCTCGGTTGGGTCGGGTTGTCAAATTTACGAACGGGCTGCTCACCGAGCGAGCAAATTGTCATTTTCCCACCCGATTACCAACCACCGGTGCGGTGTCGAGTTGTCAAACAGGGTAACAATTTACCGATATTACCGTATTGGTGCGGTTGGTCTACACTGCAAATAAATCAATCATTTTTATTATTAAAATTGGCACTTAAATCGGTCAATTTTTGCTTCGAATTGAAATCATGTGAGCCAGTATGATTTTCATTTGCCGCACATAATTTTTAATACCCGTCACATAATACACAGGTTCGTTTCCAATGAGACTGATATGGTCCGCACATAATTTTCAATGGAGCGAGAAATGTCATTCAAGTGTGTTTTCACTTTGCCCTATTCTATCCATCTTCGCACTTAAAACGAAATAAAAAACCGTGCGCGAAAAACAATCAGCTGCTTTATCGTTCTAGAAGAAAGAAAAAAACTGCAAAATGGAGAAGCAAAGCGAAGCTTACCGTGTGGTGGTTTAGGCTCTTGGTTTGCCAGTGGAAGTCACTGAATTTTTTGAAGGTAATAAATTACTATAGATGTTCCTCTTTGCTATGTTAACGGTGTTTATTGTGAATATTTCAGATCTGCCGAGCATTTTTGCCATTCCCGCAGAAGAGCTGCTGAACGCGATAGCTTCAAAAAGTGATGAAGTTTTTATGATGTTACAAATAAAACCTCTTTTATTCACACATTTCGTTTTTGTTTTTGCGATTAAAAATGTTAATGTAAAGTTTGTTACATTTTACGCTTGCAATAAACACGGAATTAGTGGAAACATAAAATTGTGTCGTACACGATAACATCGCGCACTAAAGGGAGGGAGAGGTATTAAGTATGACAATTGGTACAACATTTTGAACTGCTTCATATAAAACGCATAGGGGAACAGGGAGCCGATTAGCGTTTCCTAATGGGAGCGGTCAATCATCATTTGCGCAAGAGTTTCAAGGGATCGTTCAAACATGAAGTCCATTATTTTTGAACATTTGTTTGTTAGCCTTGTGAATATTTTTGAAAGCGAAATAACGTCTTGGAGGCAAAAGCGATTGTTAGTTTGTTTGCCAAACCAGTGATATAAAGTTCTTTGTGTTGCTCGATGGTGTCGATCCTGAATCGTCATGCATACAGGACAATCCAGCATTCTCCTCGGCAGCATCATCATCGGTCTGTCTTTGGCAGTCTTGCAACAAGAGAAAACCCAATTCCTTGATGAACTTAATCATTTGCGTTTTCGATGAGCTTTCCAGTTCTGCTGGCACTTGCGTTGGCAACGGAAGACCTTGAAGGAACTTCAGCGCTGTTATTATTTCCTTTTGGCGCCGTTCGTTGATTCTTTTCGTGATTGCATCGAAGAGGTCGTTTCCAAATTCGGAGTTACTTTTCTTAAGCTTCGAATACAAGAAACTCAAGCTGCCTTCCGCAGACAGCAATGTAGCATCTCGTCTTCCCAATGCTTCCGAAGCGAGTCTGATTGGCTGAAAAGCTTCCTGAAGGTTTTTTGCAACCTCGAAATCACTGTTCAACATAAGACCTGAAAGGCCTATTTCGGAAAGTGTCTCTTTGATGCAATCAAAACCGCGAATGAAGTGCTCCGGCATCGTTTCAGTCGAGTTCCAACGAGTTTTGACGTCCACACACAGTTGAAGTGGATTATGTAACATTTTCGTGATTTTTTCTTGAAGCAGTGCATTCTTAACAGGAGATTTTCGAAAAAATTCACGACTCTTCGAATACGTTTCAGAGACTCTTAAAGAAATTAGCTGTTTTCTTTAATATGAACATGAACATTCCAATATATTAACCAGAAGAACCAACTTCATAATCGTAGTTATCACTATCCGAATCGTCGCTATCTGAATCCTCATTTACAATTGGTACCGGTGGCTGATCCTTGTACAGGACATCGCAAACCTCCAAGTGAATCGCATGGTTGTAACACTGCTGATGAAGGTAATCCGACAATCTTCCAAACTTCGTCATCACTCGAGCTCCGTCAGTCGTTGATGCTACAATGTTTCCATCCTTAATACCGAATTTCCCGACCATATCCTTGACCATTTCTAAAACCTTTTCAACAGGTAGTGATCCACGAACTTTGCCGAGACCCAGGTTGTAGAATGATCCGTCAGCGAAATGTGCTCATGTTTAATTAGCGCTTGTTGCTTAGACTTGTCCACTCGTCCAAAGTGAGACTAACCAGTTCACCGCTATCGATACGCTTCACTATTTCATCCCGCGTTTGCTACTGAGCGTATCCATAGTATTTGGCGACCAGCTTCATGACGGATGTATTCGACGTTGGCAGAGAATATCCACGATCTGCGATCGATTGTCTGATGAACTTGCTGTTGGTGATTGGATTGATCGAAAATCCGTTCTCTGCTGCCAGCAGAGCTACAATTTCCGCCAGTGACTGACGTTTAACGAATACTTGTTTCACTGGGACATTCGGTGTGGATGATTTAACTTTCGCAGCAGACTCACTAGGATTGGTGGGGGGTTTGGAATCCATGTCGTGTTTGTTATTCATGTGCCGGAGCAAGCCACTGGTCGAAGAGCCCTTACACGACAAAATTTGCTCGCACTTCCGACATCGTGCTTTTTCTTTGTCATCCGCAATTCTATCGAAGTGTTTCCAAATTTCAGCCATGCCTTTAAAATAATTGGATGTAAGGCTACATTAGCACAAATTTTGTATTACTTCTTACTTTGGTGTAACGGCAATCCGAAATTATTCAATGAACACAGAAGCAGTAATCAGTGAATGAAAACAATGTTGTGAATGGAAATGACAGCTTGCGTCGCATAGGCGCGCGCGCGTGTGTGTGTTAAATGTGTAGGCAAAAGTGCGAATGCCTACTGAACCAACACAAAAGGATTGATGCATTTTCATGAATGATGTATAACATCGATGTAGGTACAGTAAATATGTATGTTGACGTTGTATGGGTTATATTGCATGCGCGTAAACGGTACACTGAAATGTATTGGGAAGTATCAAAGCGAAAAAATATGTAAGAAATGTGTGTCCCGGGAATCCCGGGATTTTCGGGACGGTGAAAAATCTTATCCCGGGATCCGGGATATCCCGGGTTGGAACCTCTAATTGAAACATCTAATGTTCGATCTTGCAATCAACTCTCCTTTCAATCCTGAAAAACCTTCTACCGACAAACATCAATACTGAATAACTGTTTGTTCAAACAACTTTGGAGAAGTTGTTCAACTTTTTCTTCTAGACAGCTGAATAACTTCTCCAAATTGGTTTGAACAAGCGGTTATTCGACACTGATGTTTGTTGGGCAATCCGTGCTCGATTGTCATGGCCCATTTTACCTTATTTTTTGTCATCCTATTTTGAAAGTGTTTTCACCCGAAACCAAACAATCGCTTATGCCTTGTTACGACAACAAGTGGTTATCACATGCTACAGTAATTATCGAAAAGAGAAAAGTCATCAAGACAGGCTTATGACATGTACAACCCCCAGTTATAGTCTGACCCGTTTTTTGGCTTTCTATCCATGTATCTATGACTCCCAAGTTTCAGAAACATATTCCCGCAGGATTCACAAACCTGCTCGACCCCTTAACCACCTACCACGAAAAAACACCACCAGACATACTCTACTTACTACCACCATTCGCTCCCTTTCCCCCTTTACCCCCATCACAATCCCCCCCCCACCCCCTCCCCCCCCGCTTAGCTTAGCTTAGTTTGACTGACTGCACGTATCAATGGTTGCTACTCCGTGATTGATCAGAATCAGTGAAATTGCACAATGAATCAACTGAATGGGGCTGGGATTAACTGGCCATTCTCACTGTACACGTTTCAGTGACTCAATTTCCTTAATAATCAATAACGGCGCCGGCCACGTCCTTGCAATCAGGTGGGAATAGGGAAGGAAAGTTAGTGTGACTTTTGTTGTTTAGGGACCGTGTTTACCTCTGCATCCCCACAAAGGTCACAGGGGGGTTTTTTTTGTAGTATAGTACCCAACACACAACACACCATTTTCTATAATTAGTATTTTTTTTTTTTTTATAAAATATATTATATTTGTACACAATATTTTTCTCCGCATGGGGTGGATCTCCTTATTTTTTTATATATCCAACCCACAAACCATTTGCCCAAAATACTTTTTTAACTGCTGGAAGTGATTTATACTTTATCATTGTTCTTAAATACATTGTGCAAACATTTATAAAACATGAACTGGAAAATTTTTTATAGGTAGTTCTGCGGTAGAAAGTACATTACATCAACCATGTTTTGCAAAACGTGTTCTTTTTTCTCATAAAGATTAATTGGTTGTACAAGATTGTGGTTTTACTACCAACGGGAAGCGTATCATAGATACTCAGAGTTTACTTTTCAACAATCGGAGTTGGCTTAGCAAAGAAGCTACAAACCTATCACGCCAAGGACTTGTGTTCAAATCCCATGCTTGGCGTTGTTATATTTTTGTATGAGAATGATTTTTTTCCATTTTATGTTGGCTTCACTTTTTGCGCTTTTTACGTCATATTAAAGTATGAAATAAAGTGTTATACACTCACATTGATTACGTGTATTTGTCATTTAACAGTACTTTCAACTTGTTTATTACAAAGTGTGTTGCTAGGTAGGGCTCGATGGATCAGGATTCACTTTGATAAGTGATGTGTTCATATAATATACTCCGTTTCATAACAATAGTAACTCAAAAAACGTTTACATGATTTTGATTGAGTGTATTTGTTTTCTTTATTCATTATTTCGTAATGACCGTGTAGGAGAGCTGACTTACACCACTACACATCTGCATCAATAAACACTCTCTATGAATAGCAAAAGACAAATTTAGAAAATTTGCTGTTTCACAACTATAGAACCAATACCTGAAATAAGCCATTCGCTTCAACTGCAGCTCAGTTTTCTTTCACCAATTAACGTGTTATGACGTGTTTTGTATAGGCTCTAAAATGCCGCGTGGAACGTATTTGTCAGAGCGGGAAAAAGATAAATATTTTGGCTTATCGTGATTGTAAAATCAGTATTCGTGAAATCGCTCGTCGTTTCAACAGATCTCATTACGTTGTTTTAAATTTTTTGAAAAATCCTGATGAATATGGAAAAAATAAGAAAGGTGGACCCAAGAAAAAAGTTGTCAAAAAGATATCAACGCAGAATAATCAACGCTGCAAGCAACTCACTCAAAAGTCTGGTCTGATCTTATGCTTAACGTTTCGCATTCAACAGTCTACCGAACTTTTGAAGGCTCTCCAAACATTTGGCGACAACAACTAGAGCAATCACCACGACTTTTGCCCCGTCATAGAGCAAACCGACTTGAATTCGCCCGTGCCAACATGCGTAGAGATTGTAAAAAAGTGTGTAATCATGTTTTTTCATGATTGACATTTTTAAAAAAAAGTATTCTCATATTATTTTCCAGATACGTGCTGGAAACGTCAGTATAATGGCGCATCGCTGCCAAATGAAGGTTATAGCAAGGAGACATCAGGACGGCAACGGCCCAACATAGTACTACAACGAGAGTACAGCAACGGAATAAGATTCAAGAATTTACGACCCTGATAGCACTACGGCTAGGAGCGAGGCCGAGACGAGCGAAGGTCGAGAAAACCTTAAGCTTGTAGTACACTGTTTGTCCAATAGCCAAATATTTGGCATAGGCAAATATGGACTGAAATGACAGATATCATAGATGTTTGTCAGATGCCTATCTGCCTATGACAAATATTTGGCTATTGGACAAACGGTGTACTACAAGCTTTAGAAGATTTTGTTCCAGAGCACTGAATTGGAATGCATATTTGATATTATGGGGAAATCCAAACTTGATGAAGTTCTGAGGATTAGAAAGAGTTCTGTAAAAAAGAAAGAATTGTAGTGTTTTTCCTTACCTTGCTCTCACTATGCGTATACATGGCGCGATTGTCAAACATCGTTCAATCTCTGGCGATGTTTTCTGTGGTTAGTTACTGTTTACTACAGCGATCGAAATAAAATAAAAGAATTAGATTAGCTTAGAATAGCAACCAAGCAGGTCTAGTTTTATTTAACTCTTTGGCGAGAAAATCGCTTTAAAATTTATCATAGCGTCAATAATCAATTGACTTCGTCTAATTTTTTCAATAAAAATCAATTTAATTTTATCCCGACAAATGTCAACAAGGAAAATGGATAAATTTACCATGAAGCTAAATGTTTTCAATGACTGTATGGTTAGGGAAGGTCCATTAATTATGTCACGCAGAAGGGGGGAGGGGGGTTCGAGAAAACGTGACGATCCATACAAAAAAATTTGAAGGTCCATACAAAAAACGTGACATAGGGGGGGGGGGTTCAAAAAGTCAATTTTTGCGTGACGTAATTAATGAACGTTCCCTTATTTTATTAGGGTTACAAATGAGGCATATGTACCTGTAATCATCTCCAAGCTAATACAAATGCTACAGAATAAATCATTCACATGAGAACTTGTGCTTTTCATGATTTCTTCCATGGATTGTATTTTATTATTCAGGCTGCCATTTAGAGCCAATCGAGTAGTCAAAATCTGCAAAATGACGTTACGGTGCAACACTGTATTTACAGCCACATAGAGTCTAAAATGAACAGAAGCGAATTTAAAAGCTGACGATTTCCTCCAGTGCAGTGTTTCAATTTTACCGGTTTTTGACACTTCACTCAGGCTGATCGAGGGCTAACTTCACTCACCTAATCGGCTCGAGTCGGCAGGAAAACAAACCTTTCGTTGTTTCGTTTTCAGTCGCCCGAACCGTTGTAATCTGTCAGTCAGCCGTAATCATCATTCTAATTCGCAAGTATTTTTCTAATGCGCTTTATTTTCCCGGAACGTGTGTGATAGTTTATCCAATTTTCCTTCTAACGTAACACATAATAGAGGTATAGTTTAACCTCGGGAAGGAGCGTGTGCCCTGCATCAATACCGTTATGATCAGCTAATATTTACGATTCCGAAATTTCTGCTATCGTCCTTCCTCACTTTCGAAAATCTTGTGGCTGAAGACGGAAAACACTATGGAAAATCTCAACTTCCCCCCGGTGGAGTTCAGCCGTCTCGATGGCAGTGAAACCAACGGAATCCACTTCCAAGAGTTTGCGATAGTGCAAAGGAACATCCATCTCTTTGAGCAGATCCCGACCGCCAAGTGGCTGTCGTTGCTGCAGGAAAAGTCTCTGATCCGTCAGAAGCAGAACCGAAGGGAAGCAGACCGGCTGCACAACCTGGCGGGCCAGCTGGCCGAGAACGATGAGCTCGACAAGGCGATGATCCACATCACGCAGGCTCTGTATCGCTGTCCGGCGGACGATACCCTGGCGAAGGCGATTCTGTGTCAGAAGGGGGAACTGCTCAGGCGACAGGAGCGGATACAGGACGCAATACGGCACCTGGAAATGTGTTTGAAAATCGAGGGTGAAAGGTTCTCGTTCGGGACGTACCTGTGTTTGCTGCGGTGTCACAAGGCGACGGGAAACGCCCGGAAGGTTCAGACGACGTTGGAACGGTGTTCGACTTTTGTGAACCGATGGAAGGAGGAGTTTAAGCGTTACGATTCGCAGCTGAAGAACGAACCGAATAGGCACATGGAGGACATGAAGAAGGAATTCGGTAAGTTGACTGGATGTGTGAGGTTTCACTTTTGGATGAGGGGTGGTGGTGACTCAGGTGTTTTGATTACCGTTCTAGATCTTCACGCAAATTGCATTCCGCAAGAGATGTACAATGATAAGTGTTTTAGAATTGAACCTGCCGTGCAGAGCGATTATGTCGAGGAGATTGATTTTGAGCCATACATGGGATACACGATGAATATGAAAATTTGCGGTGCTTCCAAGGCTTGTAGTCTGAATGGGTGAGTTTGAATGATGATGCTTTGATGGGAATGAAGGTGTGAATTCATTTTCTCTTACAGTGAAATAGAGGCTAATACGTTCATTCCGGAAGGTTCGATCGTGCTAGTGGAGCGACCGCTAGCAACCCATCTGGAGTTTTCCAAAATACAATGCTACACCTGTCACGTCGTTCAGCCTCACGTTATTCCCTGCTTCCACTGCCAAGGTGTGTTCTACTGTTCCTATCAATGTCAGCGACGGGACGCTGGTTACCATCGGTTCGAATGTCTCGGACATCGGCTACTCTTCTTTCCTCTAGTCAACGGCAATCTTGAAATACGGATGCTGATCCGTACCCTCAATACTCTGAAACGAGTACTGGCTGTGAAATCGCCCTCGAACTACGAGGGGCCCCGGACGGCGGATGAACTGTTCGAAGTGCTCTGGGAAGGTCGGGAAGCGTTTGCGGATCTATTCAATGCTCTTCTCGCCAAGTTGGACTACGACAGTTTTCGGCCGGAAGATTTTGATGCGCTTATGATTAAGACGGAAAAAATGCTCAGTTATGTTAAGTTTGATCGGAAAATTAAGTCACAATACTTCGCCCAATGGAAGCTATTTGACGAACGTCAGTTCGACATTTTCGTGGGAGGCTTGCTGTTACACTTTTGTACCTTAACCATGACCAAAGTTCACCGGCTGTCGTTCGACATTCCGGCGACGGAGGAATTTGTCGGAAGAATAGAGGACTTTGTTACGATCGGAGAAGAAGACCGAAGGGAATCGCTCAAGCATACCATACTGGATGCTTTGGAACGATACGGTAGTGAGGCTTCCAGTATTCTGCGGGTATCGATAAATACCGAGATACTGCGAAAAGGCGTCCAACAACATCTGGAAGTTCTTCGGGCTGAGATCGATGAAAGCAAAAGTTCCAATGCAGAAGCAGTCATCGAGGGCGATGACGACGACGACGACTCGGCCACCCGATTGTGGACCCGTGCGAACGTCAAACGCCTATGGCAATCGTGTCTGGATGGGGCGGGAATGAACGCCGTGCATCGAACCAGTTTCCTCAATCACCAACGGGAACGGGCCGAAGACGTGGTCGACAAAGCAGTGCTCCGCTTCTTCGATAGCTATTTCGACTATTTCGGCGATATACCAATGTGCAGCAAAAGTCGAACCTTTCCGAATACTATGCGAGCGTTCTACTCGACGGCTATGAAGTTCAAGCACTCCTGTCAACCGAATCTGTTCTTTGCGTGAGTTGCGTGTGTGTGTGTGTCGATTGTTGATTAAAGCTGACAATTTTTCCTCCATATTTGTTTCAGCATGATTTCCAATGGTCTATTCGTGGTGCGTGCTCGTTGCAATATTAACAAAGGGGAAAAACTCACCTTGAATCACGGCCCGCACTACAAGAATGCCTCGCGGGAGAAACGTCGGGACTATCTGCGGAAAATCTACATCAACTGTGATTGCCTCGAGTGCGGTCAGATTGAAGATCACTGGGTTTGTATGCTTGAAATGGTTTGCCATCGTTCTTTAATGATTGGAAATTCTCACTTTCAGACCCGCTATCAGCGCGTCAAGTGCGACGAATGTCTTTTCAATGCAGAAGCACCACACACCTGTCCAAAGTGCCTGCAGGTCAGAGAACAGACTCCGGAGATGGAAATGCTCATCCGGCAACTTCAGAGCATCGAAGCGACTCTGTGGAAAAGCCACCTACCGCAGTTGATTCCACTGTCGGCCCTTGGTCGAACGGCCGGTGGTCTACAAACGGCAACAGCTTCCGGCAAGCGCAAGGTCGAGTTGCTCATGTTCTTCGAACGGGTCTGGTTGATGTTGTTCGTCGATGCCACCAATGTTCCGCTGTACCACAACCTGAAGGAGCAGCTTTCGTGCTTTGCAGACGAAGGTAAGTGGTGTTGAGTGGGGAACATTGATCCAAACAAAAATTCATTTATTTCCCTCGCCCACAGTTATTCTCGACTCCATCGACGGTGTGTACGTTATTCTGCAGCGCTGCAAAGCCATCGTCGACACCCTGTTCCCGGAGATGGGCGTAACCGTGGCCATCGAGTACGAGCTGATTGTGCGCCGGGTCGTCAAATACATGCTCCCGGCCAAGTACGTCCCGTCCGTCCAATATCACAAGACCAGCGAAGCTATTGATTTTCTCCAAAGCATTCTTTTTTTCAGATTCCTTGGCTTGGACATGCGCCAGGTGCATCGGACGATCGATCTATCCCGGTCGATGATCCGACAGGCCTTCCTAATATTGGAAGGACATTTTCTGTTCGACGACGAAAGCTACTGCAAGCTCATGGTGGTGGAGGACCGACTGAGGACACTCGAGAATAACATCCGCGCAACGGAAGCTCACGACGAGAGTCAACTGTTCCTTACGTTGATGGGGGTCCTGAAACAGACCAAGGACCCCGGTGATGATAAGCAGAGGATGCTACGTTTAGGGCGATTTTCTCGGGAAGCGACGAATAAGCTGCCGGACGATTCACAGGATATCGTCAGCCAAGAAACGAAACAATCCTCCCTGGGGAGCATCTCACTGCCGAATGGCGACGACGGCAGTCACGTAAGTAGCGACAGTGCCAAACCAGTGTATAGCGATACTCTTACGGAGGGGGAAGGGCATAGCAGTACGGCGGATAATACGACTAAACGAAGAGAAACCGGAGCCATCCCGAAGCCCAGTCGGACAACCAAACATTATCGGAAGGTCTGAGATGCATTTCCGTTTCAAATTTCGGTGCCGTTCCGGTTCGATCGAAAGTACGAATTCGTTCGATGACGCTTCATGTTTAGTTTTCCGTTCGAATTTTATCTGCAGTTTTACGCGATTAGCTAAGAAGTCCAAGACCAAGGGTATTCGCTAACCTAATGTAGTTGAAGGGTATGTACATTTTAAATCTGATTATAGCGAACCCTTCTATGTGAGTAGGCACGAGCGTGTTGCCGACGTAGTGTTAAGGATCAATTTCGAAATGCTGTCAATGATTCGAATTCGGTTGCTACAAGTAGCGAAAAGACATTAGGAGATTATCGGTTGAAACATTTAGTTATCCTTCCATACCTACTTAATAAAGATATACTTAAACAGCCATACGCAAAACCAACGAATAGTTCTAGAGAGTAGCAGGTAACTGTGAAATGTAAACTTGTTTCTGTACCGTTGTAGATGTCTATTTAAACTGCTCACTAATTATTTGCTTGACAAAAGCGTAAATTCATTTCAAACGTTTAGTGTTTAGTGACCGCTGCCCGCAGTGTAGGCTCGAATCGAATTTAGTTCTAGTCAATTTTTCGTTGGAACAGAAATAGGCGTTGGTTTAGCTTGTAATAGTGCTAATGTATTATGGTTTGACAAACGAACAACGAGTTAAGGATTGCAAAAAAAAACTGGAAAGGAAATCTCTACGTGAACTTTTTTTTATGATGGCTATAAAAGGAAGTGCTTTCAAAACAGATCATTGAATCATCCTGTCTGTGTTAGAAAGTAGGATATGTGTAAGATTGAAGGGTTTAGTGTGGTGGACAGGGACTAATATCTATCGAAGGTTTTTAAAACATGTTGAAACTAGGGTAGCTATCTGGGAAGCTTACGTCGTCCTTGGTCCAGAGAAGGGTGCGCAACTAAGTTCTCGCTGTTTTTTGGTGAAAAAGGAACTTTATTTTGAAAACAAAGGTTACAAACGAATTATTCAAAGTATTGCCCATCACTAGCTACGACTTTTTCCCATCTTTCTGGTAGAACGTGAATACCATTTCGATAGAACTGTTCGTCTTTTGATGCTATCCAAGAATCAAGCCATTTTGAGATGTCATCATATGAGTGGAATTGCTGACCAGTGAGACCATGTGCCATCGAACGGAACAAGTAATAATCGGACGGTGCAATATCAGGAGAATATGGCGGGTGGGGTAGGACTTCCCATTTGAGCGTTTCCAAGTAGGTTTTCACGGGTTTCGCAACGTGAGGTCGAGCGTTGTCATGCTGAAGAATCACTTTTTCGTGTCTGTGCTCGTATTGTGGCCGTTTTTCGTGCAGTGCTCGGCTCAATCGCATCAATTGAGTTCGATACCGTTCCCCGGTAATGGTTTCGTTTGGTTTCAACAGCTCATAATAAATAACACCAACTTGGTCCCACCAAATACACAGCATAACCTTCGCAGCGTGAATATTCGGCCTAGGCGACGATGTTGAAGCATGCCCGGGCAGTCCCCATGAATGTTTCCGTTTTGGGTTACTGTAATGAATCCATTTTTCGTCACCCGTCACAATGCGATGTAGAAAACTCTTCCTTTTTTGCCGCTGGAGCAGTTGTTCACAGACGAAAAAACGACGCTCAACATCTCTTGGCTTCAAATCGTAAGGAACCCAAGTTCCTTGCTTTTGAATCATTCCCAACGCATGCAATCGCTTAGAAACGGCTTGGCGGGAAACTCCTAATCCTGAACCAAGCTCTTCTTGCGTTTGACACGGATCCTCATCGAGCAATGCCTCCAATTCAGAGTCTTCGAAGTTTTTTGGCCTTCCTTCACGCGGACGATCATCAACACTGAAATCACCGTTTTTGAAGCGACGAAACCAATCACGACACGTTGTTTCACTCAGAGCAGCATCACCGTAAACTTTTTGGAGCTCTCGATGTGCTTCAGCCGCCGTTTTCTTCGAATGAAAGAAGAAAATCAACACTTCCCGCAAATGACGATTATTTGGCACGAAATCAGACATCTTCAAACAACCAAAATATATAACACTAAACCAAAATCACTGATTTGGCAAAGCGGTTTGTTTACCATATGTCTGAGCTTGGTTTATGACGCTTGAGATGTACAACATTCGACCAGCACTTACTACTGGCGCCATCTATTGCTAAACAGCGGGAACGAGCCATAATGAAGAAAGAATCAATTAATAGAAGGTCTCCATTACGCTGTTATCAACCTAACATTTGCGAGAATGAGGGTCTCCGGGTTGGTGTTAATTTGCAAAACTCGGATAAACTAAATAACACCAAACATCCTATTATTCTACCGGCGAGGCACCACCTTACGAGAATGATTTTCGAGGATTATCATCACCGGTAGCTCCACGCCGGTCCGCAACTTTTGCTAGGAACAGTTTGGCAACGCTACTGGCCTCTTGGAGGAAGGAACGTTGCAAGGCATTTTGTGCATCAATGTTGAACATGCTTTCGATCAAAACCTAAGAAGGTGCAGCAGTTCAGGGGGGAGCTTCCGACTTCGAGAGTCACGATTTTTCGTCCATTTGCTAATTTTGGTCCGATCTATATACGTCCGCTACCACGTAGGACTGCTTTGAAGGCCTACGGTACCATTTTCGTGTGCATGTGCAAGAAGGCGGTGCACATAGAGTTGGTGTCCGATTTGTCCACCGAGAGATTTCTGAAGCTCTTCGACGGTTTATATCGCACAGAGAAAGATGCACCGATTTCTTTTCGGACAACGGCACGAATTTCGTTGGAGCTCGAAATCAGCTGCAGGAACTAATTCGCCTATTAAAGGACACGAAGCATCGGCAAGAACTAGGTAGGTTCTGTGCTAACGAAGGAATTAAGTGGCATTTCAATCCTCGCAGCTCCCCACATTTTGGAGATTTGTGGGAAGCTGCCGTTCGATCGGCCAAGCATCACATCTTACGAGTCATTGGTTCACACGAAGATATGCTGACATTGCTTGTTCAAGTAGAGGGCTGCTTGAACTCTCGGCCGTTGTTTCCGATGTCAGATGATCTTGAGCCTATTACTTCCGCGCATTTCCTCGTTGGCTGTATGCTACACCAACTTTCCGAAACGGACGACCTTCGGTCGGTACCCACAAACCGCTTAAAGCATTACCAGCTTGTTCAACAGCAACTACAACATTTCTGGGATAGATGGAAACCGGAATACCTCTGCCAGTTACAAGAAAGATCCAAGTGTTGGACTCCATCTGTAGAGTTTGAAGAGGGGAGATTGGTCGTCATTCAGGACAAAAATCAACCAGCGTATCGTTGACGTATGGGTCGCATTGTGGATGTACATCCCGGCACGAATGGTGTCGTGAGAGTTGTAACTCAGAAAACTGCTTCAGGAGAATTGAAAAGAGCAGTTGAAAATCACCACTCTCCTTCTCGATCGGCCATTCAGGACGTCATCGATGCGTCTAATCGTCGGATAGTGATAAGGAGAACGGCTGTTCGGATGCTGAGCAGGAGAATGAAATGACCGTGAGTGCCGATATTAAATTCACCACAGGCAATTCGGGTGTGGAATTTATATGTATGTTTGAGCCTAGGTTTAGTTAAGTTTTTTGTAGCACGTTGTAGTGTACGGTCCTGCGTTACCGTTTAGTTTTAAGAAAAATAAATGTTGTGGCAGAGTGTCCGTTGTGTTTTGGCTTAGAAGTGTGTTTGATAGTGCCATTTACTGGAAGAACCCTCAAGAAGCCTGGATCCAGCGTAGAGCACATGTGGAATCCACCCAAAGCGTGGTACGCACTTGGAGATTAGTAGCCCGACGGACCTCATCTATCACCGCTGAGTGCCCAATAACGCACCCTACAAAAGCTCCAGCCTATAATCCTCAGCGGAGCGACCTTAGATTTCGACGACAGGAGTCGAACCTTGACGTTTCCGTCTTTGTCTGGACTACGGAGAGGGAAGGCATCCACCATAAGTCTCTTCTCGACGCATCTGAAAAACAATGGATCTCCACTTCTACTGCATTTGGAATAATCACGCATCGATCTATGCGATTTCGTTTAGGATGGGTAGTTGAATATGCAGTTTTTTCCAGGACTCACCCACCATCGAAGGTAACCAATGGTCCCAATCCAACTTCTTGCCATTCTCGTCTTCTAACGTCTATAAGAGCGCATGAAAACCTTTGCAGTTGTCGTCGTAGCACCAATGAACCCAAGCGGATCAAACAATTTGGCGATGAGGACCTTGCGTTTGGTAAGCATTTCTTTGGCATCAATAGGAGGGACATCGAATTGGTACCGGAATACATCTTTTCCAGGTAGCCAAGTTAATCCAAGAGCCTTTATTGACGGATCAGGATCTAGATTAATACCGTCAGCCACCGAAATAGCCAGACTGTCATTGGAGATATCAAGTAAAACCTCTGCACAGTTAGATGCCCATTTTCTAAGCCGAAAGCCACCGCTACTGGTCAGCAAGTCCAATTGTTTCTGCAACTGCTTGGCTTCCTCCGAGTCATCACAGCCGGTGATGACATCGTCCATGTACGTGTCCTCAGTGATTACTGCAACACTGGGGCTCCCATACAAATGGAGCACACATTTCTGCATAACTCGAGAACTGATTAAGCAAATGGGACCAAATTTGGCATGTGGGATTTTCTGGACGCGAAAAATGTTTCTATGGTGGTTTGAGACCCCTCCCCTCTCCTAGAAGAGGTGCTGTCATACAAATGAAACTGAAATTTCTTCATAACTCTAGATCTAATAAAGCAAATGGAACCAAATTTGGCTTGCGGGGATTTTAAAGGCAATAAATGTTTCTATGGTAGTTCGAGACCCCTCCTCTCTCTGGTAGGGGGGTGGGGGGCGGTGCTCCCATACCAATGAAACACAAGTTTCTGCATAACTCTAGAACTAATCAAGTAAATGGAACCACATTTGGCAGGTGGAGGTTTTTGAAGGCAAGAAATGTTTCTAAGAAAACTCGAGACCCCTCAGCCCACTATAAGAGGGGGGGGGCTCTCATACTAATGAAAAACAAATTTGTGCATAGCTCGAGAACTAATCAAGCATATGGAACCAAATTTGGCATGTGGAGGTTTTTTGAGGAGAGAAATGTTTTTATGGAAGACTCGTCCGCCATCTGGAAGGGGGAGGGAGGGGGGTTTCCATACAAATGAAACACAAATTTCTGAATAACTCGAGACCTTATCAAGTTAATGGAACCAAATTTGGCATGTGGAGGTTTTCGAAGGCAAGAAATGCTTCTATTGTGGTTTGAGACCCCTCCGCCTTCTGGAAGGGGAGACTCCCATAAAAATGAAACATAATTTTTAGCATAACTCGAGAGCCAATTAAGCAAATGATACCAAATTTGTCATGTAGAGGTTTTTGGAGGCAAGAAATGTTTCTATGGCAGTTCAATACCCCTCCCCATTTTGAAGGGGAGGGGGGTCCCATACAAATAAAAAGCAAATTTCTGCATAAGTCGAGAACTAATCAAGTAAATGAAACAACTTTTAGCATATGGGTGTTTTTGGAGGCTAGATTTCTACATAAAAATGAATTTCTGTCTGTCTGTCTGTCTGTCAGACTCGGAAAGTTCTGAACCGACCAACGTGAAAATTTATATGAAGGGGTTTTTGGGGCTGGAGAAGGTTTTTATGATTATTTGAGACCCCTCTCTCTCAGGAAGGGGCGCTCTCATACAAATGAGACACAAATTTCTGCCTAACTCGAGAATTAATAAAGCAAATGGAACCAAATTTGGCATGTGGATTTTTTTGAAGGAGAGACATAATTCTATGGAGGGGTTGAGACCCCTACCCGTCCTAAAAGGGGGGGCTCCCATACACATGAAATACAATATTCTGTATAACTTGAGAACTAAAGAAGCAAATGGAACCAAATTTGGCATGTACAAGTTTTAGAAGATGAAAAATATTTTAATGGTGATTTGAGACCCCTTCCTTTTCTGTAAGGGGGGGGCTCCCATACAAATGAAAGACAAATTTATGCATAACTCGAGAACTAATCAAGCAAATGGAACCAAATTTGGCAAATGGATATTTTTGAATGCGAAAAATGGTTCTATGGTTATTTGAGACACCTCCGCCTTCTGAAAGGGGAAGGGGGGATCTCCCATACAAATGAAACACAAATTTCTGTCTTAGTCGAGAACTAATCCAGCAAATGGAACCAGATTTCGCATATGGAGGTCTTTGAAGAAGAGAACGGTTTCTATGGTGATTTGAGACTCCTCCGCCTTCTTAAGGGGGGGGGGGGGCTCTCAAACAAATGAAACACAAATTTCTGCACAACTCGAGAACTAATAAAGCAAATGGAATCAAATTTGGCATGTGAAGGTTTCTGAACAAGAGAAATGTTTCTATGGTGATTTGTAACTCATCCGCCCTCTGCAAGGGAGAGGACTTCCATACAAATGAAACCAAATTTGGCATGTGAATTTTTTTGAAGGAGAGACATATTTCTATGGTGGTTTGAGACCCCTCCGCCTTCTGAAGGCGGAGATTCTCTTTAAGATTCAAGAGAAATCGACATTTAAAGTCATTGTTTACAAATGGCTTTAGGCCCTTAACATGAATTACTCGAGTTATGATTGTTTGAGAGGGGGGGGGGGGCTTTCATACAAATGAAACACAAATTTCTGCAAAACTTGAGAACTAATCAAGCAAATGATACCAAATTGGCATGTTCTGATAGAAGTTTGAACCCCTTCGTATTAAAAAAAAACTCCTTCAAAAAAAACTATAAACGGGCCTGTTCTATGTAATGTTCATTTATTTAGTTGCAGGCGTAGCAACGCTCGCACCGGGATCAGCTAGTTATATATAAAATCAATCAAACCAGTCGGGTTTTCTTACCCCCTCTAAGAGGTTATGGACCGTTGTTAGAGTCCAAGTTGCCATAGTAACGGATAAACAACCAGCGGGAAACATGTTCACGATGGACCGATTGGGAATCCAGAAACTCAATGGAGGAAATTACAGCGTTTGGAAGACCAAAGTAGAGTTCCTCCTCATCCGAGATGATCTGTGGAAGTTCATCACCGATGCCGAACCTGTGAGTACTGCAGAAAATTCAAATGAAGCTGCCAGGACGGCGTTTAGAAGCGGTGACCAGAAGGGTCGGGCGACGATAGGCCTCCTGCTGGAGGATAATCAGCTGAACCTAATCAAGGACTGCAACACGGCGAAGGCAGTATGAGAAGGCCACACTGACGTCAAAGGTGTCACTTCTCAAGCGCATCTGCGACAAGCGATATTCCGACGGTGAGGACGTTGAGCAGCACATTTTCGAGATGGAAGGGCTATTCGAGAGGCTAACGTAGGCTGGCGAGGAGTTGAGCAAGAGCATGCAGGTAGCTATCGTTCTCGTTGCAAAAATAAAAATATTCAGCAACCGGGATTCGAACCTTGAACGAGGGGGTTATAGGTCCGGTGACTTGTAGATATCAACACTTGTAAACAGGAATGCTTAAAGGCGTACAAGAACAGCGTCGTGTGAAACAAAATCCGTTCATAAGTCAACCTTATGAAATTCAAAAGCATCGTTCATTAGTTGAACCTTATGAAATTCTTAAGATTATTTGGCTGAGTGATGGCATCATGTTCCAACAAATCCAAGATGAGCCCGGCATGGGTGTATTTCGACGAGGTAAATGAAAAACAGTACGATGCAAAATATGTAGTTTGCCCATAAGTTATTGCCAGAATTCATTTCATTTTGTTTATTTGAAGTAGACATCAACAGACCAAGTTTAGGTCCTAATGATGTTAAATAGAAAAAAATTACAATAAGAAACGATTACATAACCTCTTAAGTGGAGTCAAGACACAAAAATAAATAAGTTGCCAGAATACAACAAATAAGTTGAACCACTGAAGATTGAAACACAAGGATATCATCCTTTCCATCAATTCACCTCGAGATGTGTCTACTGTTTCGGAAAGCAACAAGCGCAATAAGAGCAAGGGCGACACTGATTTGTGTAGTTCTAATGTAGATGCAGAATCACATACCAACTCACTCAGACAGCATCACCAGCTGTCAGTAGTGGAAGCATTGAATCCTTTTTCTTTTGCCAGTAAGATATTTGGTAGAAATCTCGCAAAATATATGAGTTAGGAGTAAAAACCACACAGAAAACAAATCATGAATTAAAATTACCTTAAACGAACGATTTAACAAATCCCCCAACAATTTCTTTAATGGTTTGGATGATACCTCAAATAGGTCAAACATGCGCGTAAAATTCCCCCTCGTTTAATTTCAAGCCAAAGGAGGTGTAAACAACGAAATTGTTTGCAATTGTTCATGCGCCATTCAACCATGTTTGCAATCTTTCATACAACAGGCTAGATTCAGGCGTTATCTGGCTTATAATTACATGAAATATCCCATTATATTCTGCCAAATCTAGCATTCCCTCTATGTGCATTAGATAACGCAAAAAAATCAATTGTTCTTTTTATCGGTGCATTATGTAAAAAAATAATTAAAAGTGTTTAAAATTATTAGTAAAGTGTTAATTATTCACTCATTCCCCATTTTGAAAAGGTTGAAAACTAATCGAATTACTTAAGCTAATCGATTAATTGTGGACGATTAATCGAACTAATCGATTAACTCTACAACACCAAAGTGATCAATCGTTAATCGATTAATTCAGAAAATCAGACATCGCTAGTCGCTGGCGCTGTCACATTTCTGAGCTGTGCCCGTTGTTCGTTCATTTTGCTCTTTTTCTCTCCTGGCTATTACACCGACCGAGAACCTTCAACAGGCATGTTTTGTTATTTTTGCTTGTTCCCTCTCCTCAGCCGAATGAATCAACATTGTGGGTCGGGAAGCTTTCTTTACGAAAGCCATGGCGACATGGCGGCTTATGAGAGCGCACAAACCGACGCTATGCGTTTTTTAATCGCGTCGGTTTGTGCGCTCTCATAAGCCGCCATGTAATCTCATTGTGGCGATTTTTTCGCCGCGATTTCGCTGCGGCAGCGGCAAAAAAACGCTGCAGTTTGGGGAAGCCTTAAAGTATGCACGACTCTCACCACAAAACTTGATTGTTGTCGCTCCAACCGAGCAATAAATTAGTCAGTGCGTTTTGGCGGTTCGATTGGAACAGCTTTGGAAAGTCGGCCATACTTCTACTTTCGGGCTTTATCAATGCCAATACTGCTGGTTGAATGAAACTGCGTTTCTTTTGTTTCTAGGCTTTTTTTTCGCTAGCTCATTGGGATGAAGGGGTTCATTGATTTCTCAGTATCTCTCGCTCGCACTTATTCTAGGTAGGTGCAATTTTGTGCAATAAATTCACGTTGAAAAGCTCACACCATTGGTTGGTACGAACAGTAAAATTTGCTGCAGTAAAAACGAAAGAGTTGAGGATGGTTTTTCTTCAGATAAGTGCATTATCCAGTGATTTATATCCCGTTTCTATTCACCTAGCGTACCTGGAGTTTTATTAATAAATTACGTTTGAGTTAAATAGAGAACGGCAAAGGGTAAATACACCCTTCTTTTTGGGGAAATGCTCCTTAAACTTTGGAAAAATGCTCCTTAGATGCGTTTGCCCGGTATAATGCAATCGGAGGTATTAACCTTCTGGTTAGCGCTTGCCGGGTGTTTTGACGGGTCTTCAGTTTCTTCAAAATTGTATAGTTTTGACGGGTTTTAAGTTTCTGAATTTAAGAGTCGTCAAAAAAAAATTAAGACTCTTCAAAATGAAATTAAGACTCGTCAAAATGAAATTTAAACCCGTCAAAACTACCTCCGCCCCCCCCAAACCTCAAAAACCACAACCCCCCCAAACAACCCGCCAGCGCCCCCCCCAAAAGAAAACCCCCCCATTACATTACCCGGCCAACCCCCCCTAAGAGCATTTTTCCCAAATTTTAAGAAAATTTCCCCAAAAAGAAGGATGCATTTACCCTGCTGCCCATAGAGAACACTGAGAGCATTTTTTCGATCTGTAAATCGACTAGAATCTGAAGCGTAAGTTATTTTTTTATGATAATTTACAAAATTTAAATTATTGTCTTCTTTAGACCATGTCGTCAATCAGTTCAAGTGCGATTTGGTATCATTTTGACCGCAAAGGTGATGGGAATGGTATAGTATCAGGAACATGCCACTATTGCAAAAAATCGCTAGCGTTGTCCGGAGGCTCGACGGGACATTTAAGACAGCATCTATCCACCATACATCCAACAATATCCGTTGATAGAGGCATACGATCCGCACCAGCTGGGAGGTCTACAATGCAATACGAGGCATCCGGTGGACAGCTCGATGCAACACAGGAAACAACCGCGACTGGGACAGAAGAAAATAGAGTCACCGTAAGAGCTTCATCATCTAGACCACCTGCACGTCCTCAGTCATTGATAACGAATTTTGTTGATATGATCAAACCCATGCCTATCCAACGTAGCAGATCATTTGACATTCAGTTAATCAAGATGATTTGCAAGGAATTTCACCCCTTCTCGCTAGTTGAAGCTGAGGAATTCAAAAAAATTGTTGAATTGTTGTGTTCTTCCTATAAGCTTTCCAGCAGAAAAACGCTCACAAATAGCCTGCTACCGGCAGTTTACAATGATCTATTATCATCAGTGCAAAAGCAGTTAATCGATGCTCCAGCTGTTTGTATTACATGTGATGGTTGGACTAGTATGGCAAACACAAGCTTTTACGCGTTGACTGCTCATTTTTTCGACTCAAACACGATGCTCAAATCTGTTTTATGCGAGTGTTCGGTATTTTCCGACAGACATACGGCGGAAAATATTTCTGCATGGATAACGGCAGTTTAGACACGGTTTTCTATAAATTTCAAAAGCAAATATGAAGTTATCCGCCACACTACTCAGAGTGCGTCATATAGGGTGTTTTGCTCGTTCGCTCAACCTAGTCTTCCAAACAGCCATTTCCATATCTGTAAAGGTCATTGTCGATAAATCCAATGCGACTGTTCAATATTTTAAACAAGGTAGCCATGCCCTCAGCAAGCTTCAAGAAATGCAGCGGAAATCGAACATGCCCGAATTAATATTGAAACTAGACGTTCCAACTCGCTGGAATGCCACTTATGATATGCTGGATCGATTACTACTCAATAAGGAGGCTGTTGTATCTACTTTAGCACTTATGGATTCTAATCTGTCCTTGGAATCTCATGATTGGATAGCAATCGAACATTCAGTGAAGATTTTAAAAGTGTTCTACGACGTAACTGTTGAAATATCTGGAGAAAAGCTGTATCTCTATCTAAAACTACTGTACTTTCGCGATTGGTGATTCGACATGTATGGCAGTATATAGAGCGAGAAAAATCAATTCCAGAAATCATTGGAAAACTCTGTGATCAACTCACTGCGGGGTTGACGAAGCGATTTTCTGGACTAGAGTCAAATGAACTAGTAGCTCAATCGATTTTACTAGATCCTCGTCTTTTTTTTCGAGCACTAGACGGATCTCGATGAAACAACTGCTAAGTGATAACTGCCTACTGAATTTAATTGAAATTAATAAACTACTTTCGAAGATATCACCGGAACGTGTTTCGGTGAACATGGGTGGTGAGTAACTACAATGGTGATAAAACTGGCTTCATCTGGGTTTGTGTTCGGATATTCCCAAGGATGTGTAAAAAGGGTTAGAGTTCACCGTAGGTGGATCAATTTTTTTTAAAGAGCCATTGAGCCGCTCAAATGAGCCGCTCATTCAAAAGAATCGTTTTGCCCATCTCTAGTTTTCATAAGATTAAAAAATCAAGAGCAATCCATGCAAAGGTTAGAGGCATTCAAAACACGTCAAAAATTGTTAAATACGCTTCGTCTTAATATGATTTGGTCTGATTTACAACAAGAAACTTGTACTTAAGATATCCTTATGAAGTCACGTCGATATTACCATACGATTGCATGAAGGGAAAGAGCCGTAAAAGAAAAAGAAAAAAGAAATATGTAAGATTCTTACCAGTTATCAATGAGGAATACATAAAGCAATTGAATTTATTTAAATAATAATTATTGGACCTGTTTAAACTAGACTTTTTAATCGATCAACGAAGATAGATGATCATTGACAGCATTTTCGGATTTTGTTATGATAAAAAGAAAAAAAGTTAAACAAACTGCACTGCAGCAGAAAATATAAACCAAATAAATCCCAGCCTGTGTACCAGCCAGTTACAGAATCCCAAATAATCTAATTTACAGCTGTCTGCCACAAGCTGATCAAACGAAAATTTCCCATAATTTACGTAACCTATCTACTAACGAACAAACAAACTACCAGCTACCAGCTCGAACCACTCAAATTACCCACCAAACGCAAACTCAGTCGATTAACCAGCAGAAACGCGCCTAGCCTAAAATCTATAATACCACGTGGTGTAATGCCGCGTTCCTGTTAGCCATACAATCATCCTTAAAAAATTCTTCTCAACAAACTAACAAAAAATACGATACCATACGATGTGTCAGTGTGCGTGTGTTCCTCTCAAGTATATTAAACCGATTCACACGCTTCGCAATACCTACCTACGATCCAATCGTTCCGTGACGCTATCCTCCTAACCTTAACTATTAACGTACGACATATAACCTTAAATTGTAAACGCACACGCTAAACCAACCTACTCGAAGGAGAGCAAAGCATGAAACGAAAAAAAAAATATCATTTGCAACGGAAAGTGATATGTGTAACACACTCTTATTACTAAATAATAAAGGTTCGCATAAGGAAAAGACATTCACACCATCGTTACAGCTTAGGGAATATTTATAATGATTCTAAGTAGCATTTAAACAAACAAAGAACTCTGCAGGGGGGGTATCGCTCGCCCCATTAGCTATGCAAAACAAGGAACAAGAGAGCGGCGCGATATCCCAGATAACCTCCCAGGATAAAGGGTTAGTTAGGTTTTTGCATCGACATCCCATGCGCGATGATTTTACGCTTGTTACTTTCTAGGATACTAACCCAATTTGGTTGTCGTTCCTGTTTTGTACGCTTATTTTGTAAATTAATTTTGTAATTAGACCTAACCAATACTTTGAGTGTTCGTATGTACAGTCAATTCGCAGCCAACTCGTGAGGAACATTCGGAATTTCCCCGATCGAGTGGTCGAGTTTTTGACTGTGCATATATTGTACAGTGAGTTAAGGCCTTGTTAGCTAGGGAAACGCAATGTTTGGGTTGTTACCTTGTTTGGAAAGCAGATCTAGAATAAGTACATATTTCTAGTGTTCAGAATCATGTGGACTAATATGAATAGTAGCAATTTAATATTCTAGCTAACAACCTTAAGTGTAAATTGAAATTGAACCTCAAAAAGTCGATTCTGTAAACGATCAGTTGGTAACCTGGGGACGTTGGGGTCGTTTTCCACGAGTAGAAGTTCTATGGATAAGCCTGATCGCCATGGCGTATTATTGTGAGTGCCATAAAATATACAAATCCATACAAGAGTTGGCAAAGAAACTTCTCAATTCTAAACTGTGGAAAAGGCCCTCAAACGTGGAATCATAAGTACTCGGAGAGTTGAATCGGCAATAGTTAGGCCATTATGATACTGAACGCTGGATTTTTCAGAACATAATTTATGTCATCTTACACCATAGTGAAGTTATAGTGGAAGAAATGAGCCTGGAGCGCGTTAATAGTAAAGGAAATATTAATAAAACAAAAACAACGTCATGTTGAATACCATCGAAAAAAATTGCTTTTTTCTAAAAATTTATTGATCTTCGAAACTGTCCTTTTTCTGAACATTTAAAAACTGTACTCGAAAGAAAAAACACAAAAACGATCACCAAAAATTAATTTGAAGTCGGATATTTTTGAAACTCTCAGGGAATAAATAAAAACATATTAGCGATGTTTTTACAAAGTTGGTTTATTCGACCTTCTCTCCAAGGCAAAATGCCCGCACCATGGAATTAATGCTATCCATCAAATCCTGTGCAACACTTGTGCCATCTTTCTTACACACTTTCATCGACTCTTTCTTCAAATCCTTGTCGTTTTTGGAGACCTTCCCTGTCTTCCGGACTAGGGATTTAATACCGGGAGTACCGGTCCCGAAATTCCCGGGAAAACCGGGGGGGGGGGGTACCGAAATACCGGTACTGAGAAGTAATCGGTACCAGTATTTCCGGTACTGAACAATTTTTTTAAATTTTAGTTTTTTAACCAGTTTGTCATTTTTTAATGGTATGCACCCGATTGGTAGCACCAAATTTATTGCAAAAGAGGCACCGTGCATAATCTGCAAGCTGCCAAACGTGGAAATCTCTACAGTGAAAAACATGAGGCTTATATGATGCATCACATCGGGCTGGCGATTAGTCTTACATCAGTCGATTGTGCACCGTTTGCGTCGACTGAACCAACCGCGTCACGTCGAGTTTTTACGCACGCCTAAAAGAAACAACAACAGTCATTCTATTTATTTTGCAGCGGTAATAGAAATGTTGGTCGACGATGCAATATTTTCACTAAGCGCCGTCTCAGTGAGTAACTACCCAGGGTGCGTCTATTATATAAAGAGTGTCACCACCTCATCCCTGTTAAAAATAAATAACTGGCAACGCATGACGCGAAAACACAGCAACCCTGATGTGGCGCCACGCTATCTAGACGCCTTCTGCACCAATACCACTATGATTAATCATTGTATGAATGAGGTGGTAATGAATTGCGTCGCGCCGAAGTCAAACTATCATTTCATTAATTACTGTTTACATTAGTGAATGAATTGCTTTATCGGTTGATGTTAGTGCAATAAATGTGTGATAAGTGATGGATTTTAAAACAGAAATGTCATCAAAGGATCAATTTTCTAAGATCAATATCCGGGACATGTTGGGGTGCTCACCCGGAAGACCTTATTAAACTCTATAAAACAACTATTCTTTCAGTTCTCGAATATGGCTCTTTTTGTTTCCTCTCGGCAAGAAATAGCCACCTCATCAAATTGGAACGCATTCAATATCGTTGTCTACGTATTGCCCTTGGCTGTATGCATCCAACGCATAATATGAGCCTGGAGGTTCTGGCAGGAGTAAAACCCTTACAGTACCGCTTCTGGGAGCTCTCATCTAGAATACTGATCAAGTGTGGAATCAGTAACAACCTTGTGATTGAAAACTTCGAAGAAATGCTCGAATTGAGTACCCAGTCAAGATTCTTACGAATCTATATTAACTATATGTCATCCGATATTAGTCTTCCATGCTATAACCCTTCTAGTGTACGCTTTCTTTATCACAGTTCCTCCATTGATTATGATCTCTCCATGAAACAGGCTATTCAAGGAGTTCCAGATCAACTTCGACCTATTTTAATTCCCCATATTTTCATCGAAAAGTACCAACATGTCAATTGCAATAGAAGAATTTTCACTGATGGGTCGCGCATTGATGGATCCACTGGTTTCGGTGTTTACAATGAATACTCATCTGCCTTCCGGAAACTTCAGGAACCTTGTTCCGTATATGTTGCTGAGCTGGCAGCAATCAATTTCTCATTGGGGATAATTTCCGACATGCCCATAGACCATTATTTCATCTTCTCGGATAGTCTCAGTTCTATTGAGGCCCTCCAGTCGATGAAAACAGTTAAGCACTCATCTTACTTTCTTTCAAAAATAAGGGAGCAGATGTGTGCGTTGGTCGAAAGATCATTTAGAATTACCTTTGCATGGGTCCCCTCACATTGCTCAATTCCAGGCAATGAGAAGGCGGACTCTCTAGCAAAGGTGGGCGCAAAAGAAGGTGAGATTTTTGAAAGAAGTATTTCACATGATGAATTTTTCCCATTAGTACGTCAGAGTTCTCTTCAAAGTTGGCAAAACGATTGGACAAGTAATTCTCTTGGGCGGTGGTTACATTCCATTATTCCAAATGTTTCGTCGAGATTGTGGTTCAAAGGTCTGGATGTAAGTCGCGGTTTCATTCGTGTGATGTCAAGACTTATGTCCAACCACTACTCGCTAGACGCACATCTCTACAGAATTAACCTCGTCGATAGCAATGTATGTAGGTGCGGAACCGGTTATGATGACATCGATCACGCAGTTTGGCATTGCCCGGGTAATGATGCCTCCAGAGCACGACTATTGGATACCCTAGTGGCCCGAGGTAGACAACCCTCCCGCGAGGTAAGAGATGTTTTGGGAATGCGTGATCTCCCCTACATGCAAGCGATTAACGAATTCCTTTGTTTGTCTGATCTAAGAGTGTAATGTCATCACCCCCTCCCCTCCAGTCTAGTAAATTCTCTGCCTTTGTGTCCCAGTTATACTATCCTTTTGTTTCCGTGCTACTTGTACCTGCCCAGCAAGCAGTGGTCACCCATCTGCGGCTTAGTTCCTGAAACGGACTACAGGGACCGTGGATTTGGTAGATGTCGCAACCATGAGCAGCAACTAATACCTGAAATAATTTACCTGCCTAGCCCCTTCCAAACGATAATGTGACCCATTAACCTCGAGCTAGCCACGAGTAATTGGCACCCCATTTTACTAAAATTGAAAAATTATACATAGTAAATAACAATATTGAATATTGGCTCCGTAAAGTGTTACACACGCCTGAGCCTAATAAATAAAAGAACTGATCAAAAAAAAAAAAAAAAAAGTGATGGATTTCGAGCCACATGTAAAGGAAGATGCTCCAGAAACGTCAGTCTGGAAATATTTTTGCAGAGGAAAGCAGAATCGCGGTGTTGCAAAATGTGCCAAGTGTTCAAAAGTAATCAAATGCGAAGGCTCACACCCCCCCCGGAAAAAAAAACAAAAACAACACAAGAATATAATTTGAAAAACCCCCCCCCCCCACCCCACACGAAAACCAAATCCCAACCCCACCCCCCACCCCAAAACCAAACCCACCCCCCCCACTTTTTATTTACAATCAACCCCCCCCCCTACTCCTCCCCCTCCGACGACCCCCCCAGACAACAATTCCATCCCCCCCATTTCCAACCCCCAGTATAACCCGCTAGGACTACACGCTAAGATGTTGTTTTGTTTGTTTGTTTATTAACGACACTTTACACAGTCGTGTGCATTCGTGTCGGATAGGCGGAGTTTTTATAAACAGAGTGGTTGTTGTTACATTATTTCTCATTTCTTCTTCTCTATTCTTCACTTTCTTCTACTTATTTCTCTTCTTCACTTCATTCACTTATCGTTTCTTCTTCTTTGTCTACATCATCGGTGCATATGTAGCGTAAATCCGGTGTCGGTAGCCGGAGCGAGTTCTGGATGGTTTTTTTCCTTTCTGGGTAGGGAAGTGGTATGGCGTGGTGCCAACTGTCGGCATATCGTCTGGGGAAACTGCTGCGGCTTGGTAGTGACCTGGAAAGATCACCGAGACAGTACCTGATGGTGATTTAAAAAGCCGGGTACTAACCTGTGGGACGCCAGTGTCCCACAGTGCCAGCTGGTGCCGAAACTACTACACATTATTTCCAGATCTACCGGCAACAGCCGGCACTGGGGAAAGGCTTTGTGTAGCTTTGTCGACAACTCCGCTTTGGTATGATGAGTAGTGTTCGCTGGTGTAGGGCGGCGGCCAGGGCATAAGAGGGCTACCCCTCCCCCCTGCCGTCTATCCCAATTTTCCGAAATCGTGGGGTGCTTTGCGTTCTTCCTAGAGTTGTTTAAGCAGCCCAGTTTGGCGTAGGAATGCCAGCAGTTTCATCGTATTTTCTTCGATATTATTCAAGGCATCTTGTAGGTTGGTGGAGCTGACGTCGTTTTCTTGGCGTTCTGTCTCGTACTTTTGACAGTGGAGGATAACGTGTCGCACGCTGATTTCAGTTCCGCAGCACTCACAGATGGGCGGTGTGTCCTTTTTCAACAGAAAAGTATGCGTCAGTCGGGTGTGGCCGATCCTGAGGCGTGTTAGCGCACGTTGGTCGGCTGGGTTGGCCTGGTCCATCCACTTGCGCGTGTCGAACTTCACTTCTCTCAATTTTGCGTCCCTAGTTTCGTACCACTGTTGGTCCCATCGGCGGCGTATCGCTTCTTTCACTGCACGTAGTGCATCTTCGCCAGGAATAGGCATATCTATGGCGGGTTGGTCTCTAGCCTCGTTTGCTAGTCGATCAGCCTGGGTGTTTCCGGTGATCCCAGAATGTCCCGGAATCCAACAGAAGCGGACGAGTTTGTTACGCACAATCTCTTCGATTTCTTGAATCCACGGGTGCTTCGACCTTCCTGATTCCAAGGCCAGAAGACAACTGGCTGAATCCGTTAAAATAACCATTTCGGTACTGACGTTCGGTATCGAAAGCGCTTTCTTTATGGCGTACGCCTCTGCCGAGAAGACGCTGCATGCTTTCGGAAGGCTGAACAAATCAGCAAAGCCAGTCGTGTAAAATGCGGCACCAACGGTATCTTCACTTTTAGAACCATCGGTGTAGACCACCGTTGACCTGTGGAATCTGGTCGCAAGCAGCTGTTGAACGACTGGGTGGACTCTATCCGGCGGGTCACCGGCGCGTATACTTCGCTTTACATCCCATACTATCGATGGTTTACGTGCGTGCCATACACGATCGCTCTGTCTCGTTAAATGGTCGACAGCAGGAAGTTCGGTACCCGTCATATCAAGTAAACGTTCAGATGCTCGCCGGATTAGTGGAAGGGTGCTGTTCGTTCGGCTTTTAGCTAGAATCCGGATAGCCGTTCGTGCTACAGATTGAACTGCAAGGAATTCAAAGGGGAGTGTTCCAGCTTCGGCCATAACCGAAATGATTGGGCTGGTCACAAACGCTCCGGAAGCGAATCGTACCATTTTGTTGTACGCTGGGGCTAGGGTCTGCAGGGTCTCCGGTCCTCCTCGGCTCACTAATCCAACACCGTAGATCAACTTCGCGGTAACTATCGCTGAACCAACCTGCAGCAGAGTTGTTCGATTGCCACGTGGAAGTTTGGCGCCGATCATCTGCAGGATCCGTAGTCGAGACTCGCATGCTTTCTTCACCGCTTTGCAGTGCGGCTTGAACGTCAACGTTCGGTCCAGCGTGACACCCAGGATCCTCAGACGGTTGGTCTTCGGGATGGGGGTTCGATCGATGGTGACCTCTTGCGCCGGCTCTCGACGCGCATTAGGGCTGCAGTAGAATGTCTGTGACTTCGTTGCGGATATGGCAAACCCCACGCTTTTCGCCCACTTGTCCACCGCTTTGACAGCGGCCTGCAGTTTTCGGTGCAAGCATTCCCCTTTCGCACGTCGTACCACGAGGAGGATGTCGTCCGCGTACAAAAGAATATCGACTCCAACGGGCATCACACGGAAGATCGGCTGCATCGCAACGAGGAATAGTGTCACAGACAGTACGGAACCTTGTGGCACTCCATTCTCCAGTGGGTACTCACGAGACTTGTGTCCCCCTATGGACACTTGGAACGTCCGTTCTGAGAGGAAACTCTGCAGCAGATTCAGCATCCGACCACGTATTCGCCAAGACTTTAGCGTCCGCAATATCCCGTGTCGCCAGGTGGTGTCGTATGCCTTCGACAGGTCCAAGGACGCTATCAGGCAGTGTTCGTCGGTAGTAGGCAGCGATCGTTCAAGTTCGGCAAAGTACGTGTCGGTGCCGCGTCCTGCACGAAAAGCGTGCTGTCGCTTGTCTAGCCGTCCACTTGACTCTAGCTCGGTGATTAGCCGTCGATTGATGATGCGCTCTAGGAGCTTCGCCATGCAGCTTGTGAGTGATATCGGTCGGAAGGCATTCGGTCCGGATTCGTGGCAGTTCGGCTTCGGTATTGGAACGACAATGGCATTCCGCCAGCTGGCGGGAAACTCGCCACTGCGCCATATATCGTTCAGCAGCTGGAGGAGTGTCGTTTTCACAGAAAGCGGAAGACGTTGCAGCAGAGGATACCCGATCGAATCTGGGCCTGTTGAGGCACCTCGCCCTTTGTCGAGGGCCCACAGAAGTTCGTTCATGGTAATATCGATGTTATACACATCATCGTTGTTGTGCGAGAAATCTATGGACCCCCCGTTCAGCTGCCGCTTTCGCCATCTGGAATGATGGAGGGTAGCTGGAAGTCGCTGACCTTTCGCAGTAAACATTCGCCAGTTCTTCTGCCACTTCTTCGGGGTCGTCAGTGAACCCGTCCGCTCGCTTGAGGATTACCGGGCGTTGTTGCCGGCTGCCACGCAATGTGTTCACCGTCCGCCATAATTCGGTTGCCGTGCTACTCGGTGATATCTTCCCTACGAAGTTTTGCCACGACTGTTCCTTCGCTTTGTTAACCGCCTTTCTTGTTGCTGCTCTTGCTTGCTGGAATCTTGCCAGTGCTTCGGGTTGATCTGGATCAGATTGCTGGAGACGTCGGAGTGATCGAAGGCACTTTCGCCGCTGTTGAATTTCTGCTCTTACTTCGGGACACCACCATGGTACCGCTTTTGGCCCGATTCGTCCACTGGTTCGTGGTATGGAATTTGTCGCTGCTGCGATAATTTTCTCCGTGAAGCTGCTCACGTCCCACTCGGCCTCTGGCCGGATGGTTTCCGCTGTAATTCGCTCGTACAAAGACCAATCCGCTTGGTCGTACAGCCACTTCTGTCGAGCCGTTCGATGATTCGTCCACCCAGGGATCGAAACTGTGATCGGGAAGTGGTCGCTGTTGTGCGTGTCCGACAAGGTTCTCCAGGTAAACCTGCGAGCAAGCCTCTCGGAACAGATGCTCACATCGATAGCCGAAGTGTTTCCCGTAGCCGGGTCGATGCGAGTGGGCGAGCCGTCGTTCAACACGACCAATTGTTTGGTCAAAGTCGTTTCGGCGATAAACTGGCCAAGCGAGTTCGATTGGTGGGATCCCCACGCTAGATGGTGTGCGTTGAAATCCCCCAGGAGTAGCACCGGACCTTCCAGCTGCTCAAACAGCTCACCCAATGCAGCCTGACACTGTACAGAACTCGGCGGAATGTAGACAGACACTACAGTTACCTGGATCGGTGCGTGGATGCGTACAGCGATGAGGTGCAGGGTGGTATCGATCTGTACACGGCAAGGCCAACCCCGTGTTGCCAGTAGTGAGCGCTGCTCGACTCCAGAAGCAGCGTGTAGTGCCTGCCGACGAAGTCTGATGGGACGACGGTTTGGTTCGCTTTCGTCTCCTGTAGAGCCACGACGCAAGGCTCGAGATCGGCGATGAGGAGTTTCAGTTCGCTGATATTGGCCCTGAGGCCACGCAGGTTCCACTGTAAGGCGAAAACGCTTCCGGGACGACTATGTGTATCGGATCGGGTGGCGGACGACGATGTGGATGCTCTTCGCGTCGGCGGGTCGGCTGTGGGAGAGAAAGGTGGTGCGATAACCTCCGCAGGTGTTGATACAAAACTGGGACTTGCCTGTGGGACGCTTTGTCCCACAGTACCAGCTGCTGTCGAAACAATTACACTAGTTCTGCCAACACCGACAACAGCCGGCACTGGGGAAGCGCTTTGTGTAATATTTATCCGAGGTGTTTGTGATGTTTCGGTTCCAGTCGCTGTGTGGTGGTTACCTGTAACAATATTGGGCGCGGCAGTATCTGTGGGTGAATGAGAATAAACAAGACTGACCTGTGGGACGTCTTGTCCCACAGTGCCAGCCATTGCCGAAACTACACAATTTCTTCCAGAACTACCGGCAACAGCTGGCCCTGGGGAAAGACTTTGTGTAGTTTGGTTGCTCTTGGTGCTGTTGTTTTTGTTGTTGTTGTTGTTGTTGTTGTTGTTGTTGTTGTTGTTGTTGTTGTTGTTGTTGTTGTTGTTGTTGGTTATTATGCTGTCGTTGTTAAGCTGTCGTCTATCGTAGGTTCTCGGTCGTGGTACAAGTTCGTTCGTGGTTCCATCGGCTACAGAGGAGAATTCACCATCAACGGGTTGGGGTAAGGCGTCCCGGATGGTTCCTTCAACCTGCTGCACTTGCGTCGGAAGGGGTACTACACTTTCCCCACTTCCGAACCGATCTGTCTCGTTGTCAGTGTTCATGCGTAAGTCGTCATCATTGTCCAAACATCGTTGAGGAGTGTTACTATCGAAGACGCTGGTTTGGAGGTGCCCGAATCTCGGGCTCGTCGCTAGAGTAATCCATTTGAGGTTGGACGCGTGTTGTGGTGGCAGTTTTTTTTGGAGGCGGGCTTATATCGGGCGATTTGTTTTTAGCTACGGATTGGTCGTAGTTGTATTTTGGAGGACGTCCACGTTTTGTTTCTTGAACGCCAACAGCCGGAGAATTGTTCCTTGAACGGGTTTGAGGGCCTACTAATTTTTCTCTGCTGTGATGTGGTTTTTCCGTATTGGTCGTTTGCGGTTGTTCGTTGCCGGCAGCTTGCTGTTTTAATTGTTGAATTATGTTAGCCATAATCCGGATTTTCTCATCTTTCCGTTTGCTTTCCTCGTTCATTTTGGCTATTTCGTCATCTTTTTTCTTAATGGACGCTTCTAATTGGCTTAACCTTCCTTCGAGCACGCTTTGTCTTGCGGTTACTTGAGCGTAGCTGCCTTCCTGTTGTGACTCAACTCGTTTTCTCGCCTCTGGGAAAGATAAATTATCGCGAACTTTTATTTTTATCACTTCGACTTCTTTTTTGTACGTCGGGCACTGACGGCTAGTTGGTCGGTGATTACCCTTACAGTTTCTGCAGAGGGGTGCTTCACCACATTCTTCTTCTCCATGGAAGTCACCAGAACAGTTGAAGCAACGTTGTGGTCCAGGGCATCGAGCGCGAGTATGACCATACTGAAAACAACCGTAACAGAGCATGGGATTCGGAAAGTATGGACGAGTGGGGATATGCAAGAGGCCAACTTTAATGTATTCCGGATAGGTGGTTTTACAGAATGTTATAATTAGCGCTGGTGTATTGACTCTTTTGTCACCTTCTCTCTTGGTTATCCTCTGAACCCGGATAACTTTTTCCTTGCACATTCTCAACAGAATATCTTTCTCCTCCATGTTGATGAGATCATAGCAAGAGATGACACATCTGCTAATATTCAGGTTCGGGTGCGGGACTATTTCAACGTCGGTTCCGTCAATTAACTTCGTCAATTTCAGAAGTTTCTGGACTTGGGCTGGGTTTCGAACTCGCAGGGTATATTTGGTTCCTCTGGCTTCGGATTTGGCACTTTCAATTGATCCACCTGCGCAGTCCTCTACCGACTTCCCGATAATATACGGGTTTATCGGAAGTGGAGCTCCATCTTTTCCGGTTAATTGAAGGAAAGTCAGTTCGCCGAATTGATTGGTTGGGTCCATATAGGAAGGTAGTAGGCGGTTAACAGACCCTCCTGGGTCGCCGCTACTAGCGGCCGCCATGTTTCCCTTCGTTTACTTTACCCAGTTGGCAACGGTCACCCGTTACCTACCCCAAATGGTCGAAAAAAGGTAAAAAAGAATGATCCTACCTTTATTCTGCAGACGTTCACTGAATTCTGTGCCGCACTGTGGTCCCACACTTACGACACGCACTGTAGTGCTCCTCGGATGTTATCCAAACACTTTACAATTTTCCGAAATTTTCGCCCTTCTTAAAAACTTTTCACCACTTTTATTTATCGAAAAAGATCTTCCACTGAGTGCACCGCGACCCATACAACCGAATGGTTGAATGAAAACAGCCGGTAGCCGGCCGGGCAGCCGGGTGACGATCGTTTGTTTTGACGATCGATTGTTTTTCGCAGCACGTGGAGCACACACAAAACCACTGTTTTCAGCCGTTATTCGACCGATTTTCACCAAACCTTCACTAGAAACAGCTTCTGTGTCACTAAATGCACCAACCAACGATAGTTTCGACCGCGAAAACCGCGAAAGACGTAGGAAAAACACTTGTTTATTTTCGCGGACGCGTTCTTAACAATCGTACCGGACGGTGTGTCGAACTCAGATGAATAATAATAATAATAATAATAAAAATAATAATAATAATAAGAATAATAATAATAATAATAATAATAATAATAATAATAATAATAATTTTTTTTTTTTTTTTTTTTTTATTCACAGCCAAAAAAAAAAAAAAAAAAAAAAATTTCCCCCCCCCCCCCCCCCCCCCCAACCCCTCAACACTCTCTTCTCCTCCTCCCCCCCCGCCCCCCTCCTCCTCTTTTCTTTTTTTTTTCTCTCTTTTTTTCTTCCTCTTTTGTTTTCTCTCCTCCCCCTCTTCTTCTTCTCCTTCCCTTTTCTTCTTCTTCAGTGTGTTACATTTCTCTCATTCATTCTGTCTTCTTCTATTTCACACTTTATTTGGCTTCTTTCCACTACATTGCTTCTTAACACAACCAAATAAAACCCCCCCCCCCCCCCCCCCACACCCTCTCCTCGCCCCTCCCTCTCTCTTTTCTTCCTTTTTCTCCCCCCTTTCTTCTCTTCCCTTTTTCTTCCGACATTCTCTCACACTTCTTCTATTCCCCCTTTATTTGGCTTCTTTCCACTACATTGCTTCTTCCGTTGGGCTCCCTTCAGTTTCATCTGCATTTCCTTTTTTCTTCCATCCGCTTTGGTTTCCTTCTTTCGTTGATTCCGTTATGCTTCTTTTTCTGCTTCCATTGTTCTTCTTCTGCTAATCTTCTTCCAGTTTTTTTTTTGGTTTCTTTACGTCTTTAACTTCTTGTGCTGCTGCTCTTCCATTTCTCTTCTTCGACTTCTATTCGTCCACTTTGTTCGCTACGCTTCCTCTTCAGTTGTGTAACGTTTCCCTCATTCACGTTGTCTTCTTCTATTTCATTTTTCTATTTCGCTTCTTTCCACTGCTTTGCTTCTTCCGTTGTGCCTCTTTCCATTTCTTCTGCTTTTTATTTTCTTCTCCATCCGCTTTGTTTATCTTCTTCCGCTGATTCCGTTACGTTTCGTTTTCTCCTTCCACTTTTCTTCATCTGCTTATCTTCATCAATTTTTTTTCCACCGCTTCGGTTTCCTTCGTCCATTGATTCCGATACGCTTCTTTTTTTCTTCCACTTTTCTTCTTCTGCTTATCTTCTTCCATTTTTTCCCTTCCGTTTTTCTTCAATTTCATGTGCTTCTGCTCTTCCATTTCTTTTCTTCGACATCTATTCGTCCACTTTGCCAGCTTCGCTTTGCTTCTTCATCGATTGTGTTACGTTTCTTTCATTCACGTTGTCTTCTTTAATTTCACGTTTCATTTTTTCCTCCATCCGCTTCGGTTTTCTTCTTCCGCTGATTCCGTTACGCTTCTCTTCTTCGGCTTCTATTGCTCCGTTGGTTTGCTTCAATTTTTCCTGCTTCTTGCATTTTTCTTATCGCTGTTATTTTATCCTTCTTTGTTGATTTTCTCCTTTCACTTTTCTTCTTCTGCTTATCTTCTTCCGATTTTATCCTTGTTTCTCTACGCCTTCAACTTCTTGTGCTTCTGCTCTTCCGTTTTTCTTCTTCGACTTCTATTCGTCCACTTTCTCCTCTTCGCTTTTCTTCTTCTTCGATTGTGTTACGTTTCTTTTTCTTCATCGACTTCTGTTTGTTCATTTGGCTTAACATCGGACACGTTTCACCTTTTTTTGTTTTCGTTTTCTTTTTCAGCTTCTTCTATTTTCTGGTTTCACTAAAGTTTGGAGAACAGTCTTGTTTCCCTTAGAAAGTCCAGCATTCGTGTTACTTGCTCCTCGGTATTTCCTAGGGCGTCGCGTAGGCTGGTCCCAATGCTATTTTGCTGCCTTTCGGTTAAAAATTTCCGACATTCGAGAATTAAATGCCGGACATCCGTCACCGTCCCGCAACATTCACAATTGGGCGGCGGTTCCTTCTTTAACAGGTATGTGTGTGTTAGACGTGTGTGTCCAATCCTTAAACGTGTAAGAACACGCTGTTCGGCGGTTTGACTTTGTTGCTGACATGGAGAATCCCACGCTCTTCGCCCATTTGTCTACGGCCTTGACGGCGGTCTGCAGCTTGCGATGGAGGCCTTCACTTTTTGCTCCTCGTACTACGAGAAGGATGTCGTCCGCGTACAACAATACACTAACTCCACGCGGTACTACCCGAAAGATTGGAGTATTTAATATTTTGATTAATATTTTGAGTATTTTGATGTGCGGGAGCTTGACGAACAATTCGATATCAAAACATCATCGATACCTTAAGTAATTCTCAAGTTATTCACAAATTATGAATTCATCAGATATTTTTTCACATTGCATACAAGCGTTTGGGGGATAACTACAGAAATGTTAGAAAGTTGGAGGATTAGACTTTTCTCGTTATAATTTTCAAACCAATGTGCAGGTTTGATGAAAAGGAGCTTAAACAATATTTTGATATCAAAATATCGTCGATATACTAACTTTTTCTCAAGTTATTCACAAAATAAGGTTACTTCAGATTTTCTTCAGAATGCACCTAATGGTGTGCATATAAAGTTGGAGGATGAGACTTTTATCGTTCTAATTTTCAAACCAATGCACAAATTTGATGTGCGGGAGCTTGACGAACAATTCGATATCAAAACATTATCGATACCTTAAGTAATTCTCAAGTTATTCACAAATTATGAATTCATCAGATATTTTTTCACATTGCATACAATATTATTTTCTATTTTTGTGTTGTGTTCTTTGTATGCTTTTAACATTTCAAGATTTGGCTGATCACATATGGCCAGGTAGATTGAGAGGTTTTCATCACTTATATTTCGTTTATACGCTTTATGTGCTTTCTGCTTCCTATTTTAAGATTGATTACCTGTCTATTGAACCACACTGGCGCTTTGTTATTGATTTTCTTCCTTCGCTTTTTGGGGACTGTTTGTTTCAGAATATCATACATTATTTCGTAGAATGCATCCACTGATTATATATGCCATGCCATGATTACGCGTTAAAATTTGCCAAACGATCACGGTCATTCTGCTTTTGCATGACGTTGGAACTTGGGACCGCTCTCCACTTTGTGTCTACATTGGTGACGTTTTCGTTTTGAAAGGATTCAACGCAAGTCCGATGTCTGATATCTTACTACCCCGGCAGGGGATAACGTCTTCGATAGGATCTTATGCAAGCGAGTACTGTTTCAGAATCAGTCCGCAATAACTGGTGAACTATGGGTTGTGTATGAGACTCGGTGATAATTTTTGCAATTCTGGCACAAAGTTTTGAGTTTGCCTTTGCTATCAATAGGTAACAGCGAATTTTCCAGTTGATCTCCGCCCGCAGATACCGCATGCGTGATAACGTGTGCACCATCGTACACATAAGGTTTCAGTCTCACCTGTGCATTCAATGCCTTGGTTGTCATTGCATGCAAGTAAGCTATAATTCATATCATAGTAGGCTGCGAGTAAAAGAAGCCGATTTTCTTTGTTTGACAGTTGCACCATGACGAAGTGGCAGCGTATTCGTGATTTGTCCCTCGCGCCCAGGGATAGAATGATTCGGTGAAATTGTTATCCATTGTGGGGTATTTTTCGTGTATAAATACGGAGTACTCAATAGCAGTGTGAAATGCTTCATTTTTCCAAAGGGTTGAATATGGTTGGGTGGAAGTTGGTTGTATTTGTTGTTGCAGTTGGTATTGTTATAGTTGCAATGGTTGGTGGTTGTGTAGTTTTCATTGTAGCTATTGCAGTGTGTTCTATTGGCGTTAATATGGTTCCTATTGTCGTTGCTATCATATATACGATTGTGATGTTATCATTCGCCTGCTTTTTACGTTTCTTCGCTACTTCAGCCTGTTTTTGCTGCTTTTTTTTTTAATGCAATTTACGTTTGTCGTAATCTGTCCAGTCAGCTTTCCATAGCTTCCTTGTCCCAAGAAGACGCCAGCCTGACTGAACAACTACCTGAATAGGGTTCACATTATTTAGCTTATGTTCCAGTGAATCAATACAATCTGGATAGCTACTGATATTTTTTGACTCAATTGAGTTAATGTTAGCTGATAAAGATTTCAGCTCGTCCATTATATCAACCCCTAACATCGGGTTGTTGCACAAGGGAGAAACAGATGCTATGCTTACAGCTATGGTGCTGACTTGATTTATTTCGTCTTTAAAACATTTTAATCCATTCACTATATCTGACATCATCGCATGCATTTTCGTACATATGTTTTGATTGATTTCTTGTATCGCAATGTTAAATAACGATGTCACATGGTTTTTAATAGTACTTGTGTTTATATTACCGCCACTGTTTGATGCCATCAGCTGTTTCTGTACATCAACGAGTAAAACATCAAGGCGGTCCACCGCGTCGTGGATTATAATAACATTATTTTGATGCACTGTAGAGCGGGGCATTACCTCGGTGTTTTTTTTTTTAATTTGATCAGCCAATGTTGCCTGCTGCTCTACAAGCACATTAAATTCAAAATTTGCCGTGATAATAATTTGACACGAGCTGCAGCACGGGAGTACATAAGACGAAGTGTCCACTTTTTTCTCCTTCTTCCAAAGCGAGTTTTTTTGCACGACTACACCTACGCAAGCGGCGTGAAATTTTCGGGAACATCCAACACATGACCACAAAACGGAATCGGTGGAAGAGTCCAAAGAGCAAACTTCACAGGTCATTTTTACTGAACTTATTTGCTATAAAGCACACGCGAGCAAACATGAAACGTATGCAAAAATAATGTTTTAACAAACAAAACAAAAGCCGCGTGGTCAGGATCGAATTAAAAATGCGTCCACACTGATTGACGATCGAAATTCGAAATTCGCAACAAAATATTGCGAGTAGTTGAGCGGATTGGAGATGAGGAAAGCATTGGGTATAGGACCAAGTCTCCCCCGGTTGGTACCAAATTAATGAGCGTAGGAATCAATAGAATCAATACCAGTTACTAATGCTATGATGGGCCACCAATCGGAGGGGCGGCTTAACTTGTCCTACCTCTATTTGCAGGATTTATTATTTTATTTTCGTCAACAGATAAAAATGTTCATCCCAATGACCCTTTAAAAAATTAAATTACATACGAAAATTAACAAAACTTAACAAAGACATATACGGAAACAACGCTTATTAACATCACGGGATACATTAAAATCAAACACATTATAGCAGCTGTTGAAAACGCGGCACATGCTTTGCACAGGTTCGTGTTTTCCGTAGTTGGTCCTTGAGTGCCGGAACACGAAGAACTGTTGTAAACGGAGATTTCGTCGTCGAGTGTTGATGGTCAAGAGATCCAGTAGAACGGAACAATCAACATTTCCTTCAAGCAGATCACCAATGAAACACGCTTTGGCTACCATACGCCTACCTTCCAACAGTTCCAGGTTGATGAGCTTACACCGACTTTCATAACTTGGCAATCTGCGAGGGTCTTGCCAGCGAAGATGTCGCAAAGCAAAGCGTATAAACCTTCGCTGAACAGCTTCGATCCTCTGGACTGCGTTTTGGTAGAAAGGGGACCAAACGATGGCACAGTATTCCAAGAAAGGGCGAGCCAAAGAGCAGTATAATGCCTTCAGACAGTAAACGTCCTTGATGTTTTTTGCGAAGCGGAACATAAATCCTAGCTGCGAAGAGGCCTTGGAAACAATATACGAAATGTGAACCTTGAACGAAAGTTTGGAGTCCAGCATTACTCCCAGATCCTTGACCGTTGTTTCTCGTTTCAAGCGCGTACCTCGAAGGATGTAGTCGTGAAGATACATCGCACGTTTTCGGCCGAAGGAGATAGTTGAGCATTTGGATACATTTAAGGACATTCTGTTGATTCGGCACCAGTTATCGAACACTTGCAGTTCCTGCTGAAGAAAGTGGGCGTCTTCCGGACATTTTATAACGTAGTACAGCTTCAGGTCATCCGCGTAGGATAATTTCAGGCATTTGAGGACCAAGTTCACGTCGTTCATATATAGCAGGAAAAGGAATGGGCCGAGGTGGCTACCTTGAGGAACGCCGGATGCTACCGGAAAGCTAGATGAGGCGTAATCGGCAATCTTCACGGACATAGTTCTACCAGTCAGGTATGAACGGAGCCAGTTCAACATCTGATCGTGAACCCCCATATTGCCGTGTTTAGAAATGGCAATCTGATGGTTCATTTTATCGAAGGCCGCAGAGAGATCTGTGTAAATGGCGTCTACTTGATGACCGCGTTCCATTTCGCGCATGATGAACGATGTAAATACGGTTAGATTGGTCGCCGTCGAGCGCTTGGGCACAAAACCGTGTTGGTCTGGAGAAATAGTCTGTGAATAGTCATTGACCAGCCTTTGGAGAACAATTAGTTCAAATAGCTTGGATACAGAGCTTAGTGCAGCAATCCCACGATAGTTGGCGACGGACCGTTTGCATCCCTTCTTGTGTATTGGGAATACAAATGACTCTTTCCAGCATTCAGGAAACTCGCCGGAAGTTACAGACAAATTGAACACCGTAGCTAGGGGCGCAGCAAGCGTGTTTAGGCAACGCTTCAGGACAATTGAAGGAATACCGTCAGGACCGCATCCAGTTGAAGTTTTCATCTGCTTCCCGGCTGAAATCACCATATCACTATGAATAGTGAAAGCAGAGCCAAATACAGACATGCGGGGAACATTGCTAGTAGCTGATTCGAGGCTCTCGGCGTCCAGAATTTCGTCGCAGAAGACACTGCTGAACTGCGTACGGAACAAGTTGGCGATATCCTCGATAGAGTCAGCTTCAAGAGTGCCATCAGTCATAGTAGAGGGTAAGCCGGTTTCTTTCCGTTGTTCGTTCACAAACCGCCAGAAGGTTTTCGGGTTCGTTTTTAGACGACTCTGCAATTGAAACTGATGGGCGTTGTACAAGCTGTTATTGAGGTATTTCTAATCGTCGTTGGCGCGAGCGTAGTTTGCCCTCGTGGAATCGGTGCGATATCTGCTGTGTTTCCTTAAAGCAGCCCTTTTAACTCGTTTCAAGTGTTTGAGGTCAGAGTTTGACCAGGCAGGTTTGGGAGGCTTACGGTTGATTTTCTTAGGCACGAATTGATCGACGGCGTAAAGCAAAATACAGCACATAGTCGAAGCAGCAAAATTTGCATCCCCGTTTGCAAGAGTCCTGTTCCAGTCCACGTCGGCGAGAAAGTTGTTCATTCCCTCGTAGTCAGCATGGTTGAAGTCATAATAAACATTTTCGAAGTTGTCATGGAAGCTGTACTCAGGATTTAATTCCAGCGTCAGTAGCAGAGGGAAATGGTTTCTGCAGCTTTTGACAAGTGGTGCTGGAGCTTGAATGACAGAACATCTTTGACCCAGTTCTTCAGTAATGAAGCATAGATCCAGCAAACGATTGTTGTTATTCGGAATGCCGTTAACTTGCCGAAGTCTTGCGGTAGAATAAGCATCAAGCAAGGAAAGAGATGCTGGTCTGAATGACGAACATGAAGTATCTGGATAGTGGAAGCCGTTGGTATCAACATGCCATGAAATCGTGCTGAGGTTGAAATCTCCCACAACGACGATGTTGTCGCTGGGTCCCATTTGTGACACGATCCAATCCAAAGAAAGAGTGTGCTTATCGATGAGGCTGCTGTCGTTGACACGATCAGGTGGGATATACACAACGCACATAAACAATGTTCCGGTTTTGGTGGTTATTGCCACCCAGAGATGCTCAACCGTTGAGTTTTCGGGAGGCTTCAGGAGGCGAGATTTGAACGTTGAGCGCACGGCAAGAAGGACTCCACCACCAGATTTCTTGTTGCTGTTGAGCGGCGATCGATCTAGTCGGTACACATCGTACGTGTCGTCGAACAGTTGCTTCGATAATGTGTTGCTGTTTAGCCATGTTTCAGTGAAGGCGTAGATATCGTAGCATGCGTCACTGCATGCCAATTGGTACTCGGCGAGTGAACTGTTAATGCCTCCTACGTTCTGGTAGTACAGAAGGGCTTTCGATAAGGAGGCAACGGAATCGGCCGGTATCGATCTAGAAATGGAAACAGCATCAGGCCGGGCGACGTCATTAGAATAAGAATACTTGCCTTGAATGGCAGCTTGGAGAGCCCTGTCCCCGTCGCTAGACCCAGGGCCGGGACGACTTTGACGGCTGGAACGGGCAAATACAGCGTCACTGATACCGGTAGTGGGCACATCTGGGCTAGGAGGGTCCAGGGCCTCCATATTGCTTTGTGACGTGCGTCCCAGACCGGTTGAAGTGGCGGTCGATGTGTGTTGATGATGAGCAAAACATGTTAGGTGATGGGTATGTAGCGGGCTGGTTGGGCATAATAGCGGCGAATTACTGCAAGCATCAGCATGCGAGGAACTGGAAATCGGGAAAGCATCAGGAGCAGAATACCTTGGATAACACACATACTTGCCTGGAAGTTCAGGTTGGGAGACCCTCCCCCTAACTCCGACCACAGGACCGGGATGGCTGGGATGGCAGGAACAGATGCAAGATAGATGATGAACATCGATTGGCACGACTGGGTCGGAGCGGTTGAGGGCTCCCGTAATGCCTTGCAGTGTGCATCCCGGTTTCGTGAAAGTTTTGGTATCCAACGTAGGATGAAGACGGCGGTTTAATTCAAACGAGGTGTTTTTAGAAACCCCTGTCCGGATTTCTTGTCTTGGTAGTTGACAAATTCCCGAAAGAAGATCCCGTCTGGCCATGTGTCGGCACTGAGAGCCACTTCACGGTACTTTTCGTCGACCCCAATTTTAAACGAAATGAATCGCATAGCCGTTAGATCAGCGTCTTTCTTCACTAACTTTCTAACCTCGATCGGTTCGTCGCAAGGTATACATTCAGTGGCTAAAGCAAGAATATCATCCTCCGTTGCACTGACTGCAATGCGGGACAGAAATATCCAACATTTTTCTGGTTCTGGGGGATATTCACAAAAAAGAGGACATGCCGCTGCTCATGTCTAACTATTACCTACTGCGGCAGAAAAAGCGATCACGATTATTTACGAGTTTACGGTGAATAGGTCATGCCGGACTATTCGGTGTGCGGTGCAACTGGCGTTCGATGTTCTGTTGCTTGAAGGAGCGGTCCCATGTTTTTGGCGGATAGTGCTAGTTACATACTTTCAGCGTATCGTTAATCAAAACGAACCCTGCTGCTGACCTTTTCCCAACTATCCAACATCCCAGTGATTTCTCGTGGAAGTGCAGAGGATTTCTCGGCTTCTTTCAAAGCGAGTATCACGTCAACAAGTTCCTTCCCATTTCCTACTTGACCAGCATTCGGGCATGGCCGGCGTCGGTATTGCTCATAATGATCCACCAGTTTTTACACATTGAGGATGTATGTTAGTCCCAAACTTCATCTGTTGGTTCTTTGTGTAAATACAGATGATCTGGCAATAACGAAGTAGCATCCGTGGGCGGTCAATCATGCTCATTCTCCAACTTGCTCGTTGATTTCATCCACTACCGCTCGGGTATTGTGCGGGACGCATTTAAATACATGTAAAGATAGCAAATAGATAGCATGCACGGGATAATGTGAAAATATTTACCGAATAGCGGAGTGTTTCTGTAGAGACATAAATGCATCCTTTAGCATCACAGGGAAGCCGTCCAAATGAAGACTGTACATTCGCATCAATTTCCGGTGAGATCTATCTGATTGTAACAAAATTTGAACGATACTACTAAACACGTGTCATCCTCAAAACAATAAGATTTTTGTTTTTATTGATTAGAGAGGTTTTAAACCAAGAGTTCATTCACCTCTGTGGGGATAAGATTTGATGATGTTAGTATATACGCAGTACCTATATCCATTTGATGTTTGTACTGTGTTTATTCGGGGCTTGTTGTAAGTGAAAGTTAGGGAAGGTCCATTAATTATGTCACGCAGTAGGGGGGGGGGGGGGTTTGAGAAAACGTCACGAGCCATACAAAAAAATTTGAAGGTCCATACAAAAAACGTGACATGTTACAAAAAGTCAATTTTTGCGTGACGTAATTAATGGACGTTCCCTTATACAGTTCGTTCAACTGCAAACATTTTTTTTCCCATAAAAACACAGCCGGACGTTGGGAGTTGGATTGTACACACACACACACACACACACACACACACACACACACACACACACACACACACACACACACACACACACACACACACACACACACACACACAGCAACCTAGTATGGAATCCATAGTATCTTAGTATGGTGCCATACATGAAGAACGCATAGAATCTGGCCAAAAACTATTTCTTTTGTCCTAAGGAAATTGAATTGGACTGTTTTTCCACTTCCATCATTTCGCTCATCAATTTACAGACACTCAAGGAATGCCGTGAATTTGCAATGCTTTTTCACATCCATGATATTATTTCACACATCGCATTTGAACTTCCCAGTCGGCATCTAAGAGCACGGAAATTATTCTTGGAAAAATTATACAGAACACATTATGCAAAGAATTTCGTGAAAATTTGTTGTTTTGTTACATATCTCAAAACATTAGACACGTATTTTTTTATTATTTCAAACCAAACATATGTATAATGGAAAACCATAAGATTTTCTTATCGAAGTCCAAATGGAAATCGATTTAAGGTGTCGTATTGTCCGTAAAAGATGCATTTCCTAAATTTAATTTCTTAATACTCTATTTGATACCCTATGTATCTTTATATACAATTCTACGAATCCCTGTGAAAATTTATGATACCCACCAACAATCTATAAATTTGATTAAAGTATTTGGGAAATCCATGGTAGTCTAGAATCAGAATTTGAAATAAGTGTAGATAATATCACTATGTTTCAGTCACCATAAATCAAAGGAGACACATGATAGTTTAGTCGCATATGGGTATGGCGCAAAAACCCAAAACTTGATAACTTCAAAAAAATATATCTCAAAAACAAAAAAAAAGATGCAACTCTCATTTTTATGATTTATTGTGTAAAGTAGTCTAAATTTTAAAGAAAAAATAAAAAACCGTACAGCGCCCTATGGTCGGACACTGTGAAAATCGCAAAATACAAATACAATCCATGTTTTTCAATATAAAATTTCAATTTTTCAAAGCCATGATATTTTTTCTCTAAAGAATCTTTAATTATCTTACATTTGGTTTTTTAACATTTGAAATCTGCCCTGTGGTTCAAAAGATATGATTTGAATTTTGGTCATCCTAATAAAAAATTAAAAAAAATACATGTCTAATACTTTGTGATAAGGAACAAAACTACAAATTTTAACGAAATTCTGAGACCCACTATATCAGTATGTTATGGATTGGCTGTATATGGAAATTTTACAATAGAATAAGAGAGTTTTTGTGCATCTTAATCATTAGAAAATCAATTTTTGCTCGAACAATTTCCTACTAAAACCATTCATTTTATTGTTTTTTTTATTTTTTATTATCGTAATTTTGACTCTGGTGTTAAAATTTAGATTCAATTGTCTATCTATTATGGTTACAATAAGGTATTTTGGTTTATTGTCAAACAACAAAATTAATTTTCAGTGTATGGTTTTCTATGATAATCATATTTTAGTTTTTATTCGGATTATCTTTTAACAGATAAGCCTATTTCGTCTGCGACTTACAGACTTCCTTCAGTGTCGAGATCTCGACTTAAGTCGCTTTAATCACAAGCTATTGATCATTCCGACAAGAGCTAGTGCCCATCCCATGGAATATTTTTCTCTACCAGCAATTCTAGATTGTATAAAACTGTGGATAAACCTAAAAATTCCACCACAACCTCTTGATAACCACTATAAGATTGTTGGTTAAGAAAGGTCCTTAAAGCAGATCTAAGAATAACAATAAAGATTCTTCAATACTCAAGAGAAGCAATTTCCATTTTATACAAGAGGTACTCATAACCTCTATAAGTAGAATGCAAACTCTAGCGGTTTGATTGCGCCCTGCTAAAAAAATCTACAAATTCAATAAGATTTTTTCTTTCTTGAAGAGAACCGCCATAAACCGTCTTATTTTATTTGGTTCTATCGATAACAGCTAGATTTTTTTTTATAATCATTACCAAGAAAATAATGTATAAGTGTTGGTGTCAAAACTGAATGTCAATAAATGTTGTTTGATTGTGTCATTAGTAAAAGGTAAAATTTAAGTTAAATTTTAAGCAGTTTTCTGAGTTTGAAAGCACATGCGCTTAAATTTTATCATGTTTAATTATACGTGATAAAGTTGTTATTTTTGCAACACTTCAAAGCTATAATAAAACCTATCGTAGTGTCCGTTCATTATGTTTTGAAATGAGTTTAATAAAAGTTTTAGGAGCAGCTTCAAATATGTTTCATTGGTTGCTTAATATAAAACCATAGATAATGATGATATAGCAGGAAATCTCTATTAAGTTAAAATAAAACGAAAAGTCTATCCATGAAAAAATGAAAGATGCAAGAAAAGCAACTAAATCATCGATTTGAAGCTCGGACACGAAGAAAATACCTGTATCTGAGCCCAGGAGACGGCGGCAACCTTAAATTTGCACCTTTTAAATTGAAAAAAAAAATGATCCCTTAAAATTGAACAAAACATTTGGCAGAATATGGGGTTTAAAACCTACAATGATAATGTCCATCCATTACATCCATAATTCGTCCAAAACTAACGTGTGCTTCGATTGTGTGGTGGCCAAAAACAAAAGAGGCTACTGAACAGAAAAAGCTTGAGAAACCTCAACGATCAGTGTCCATTGCTATAACGGGCGCGATGCGCAGCACTCCATCAAAATCGTTAGATGCAATTCTAAATCTGGTGCTTTTGCACGAATACGTGCAATTAGAAGCGGAAAAGAGTATGCTAAGACCCAAACGGTTGAAAACTTTCAAGTCTGGAGACTTAGTCGGTAACTTGAGTAATTCCCAAAATTTTCAAAATGGGCCAGTGATGCCCAGTGATATGAATGGAGACTGGATGAAACCTGAGGAAAACCATGACATCCCTTACAACATATGTGAGACGTCAGGTATAGATTGGGAAGTCAGAGGTCCCACGGTTCGTCATGGTTCCATAAAATTCTTTACAAATGGCTCAAAAATTGGAACAAAAACGGGAGCAGGAATCTTCGGCCCTGGAGTAGAAATTTCAGTGGCGAGTGGAAACTATCCATCGGTGTTTCAAGCGGAGATTTTTTCTCTAATAAAATGCGTTAACGTTTGTCTTAAGAGGAAATATAGACATGCTAATATTTGTATTTTTACAGACATCCAAGCGGCACTCAAAGCGTTGGGTAGTTATAAATGAACATTAAAACTTGTCTGGGAATGCACTCTTTCACTGTGCAAGGTGTGCCAAGAGAACTCTGTAAATTTATTCTGGGTTCCGGGACACTGTGGCATTGAAGGTAATGAAAGAGCAGACGAGCTTGCAAAACAAGGTTCAAATCCACAGTTTATTGGCCCAGAACCATTCTGCGGTTAATCATACTGTGCCATAAAAATGGAACTGAAATCTTGGGAAGAACAAAGGGTGATGACCAACTGGACAAAAAAAAATTAAACTTATTCCAAACAAAAACGCAGTCAAACCTATGAGACTCTAATAAAAATGCATAAACAAAATGGAAATAAAGATTAAAATTCGTCAAAAATATTCATATATTTCATAAAATCTAGGAAATGATCTATAAATCTATGCAAGTTATCCATTCACATGTTGAAAATAATCTATAGAAAGTTCATTAATTTTCCCTGAGCTTACAAAACATGATCCATAGAACTTATTCTGTGCGCATAACGTATAGCATAGCATAGCATAGCATTTTCCGGCCATGCACTCTCCTGGGTTGGCTGTTGTTGAGACGATGGAAGCGCCAGAAGAGCTGCCTTGGGTGTGACAGGCTCTTCATCCATCGTTCTCCTTGACCATCACCTGGCCAGGTCCTTATGATCAGCATGGATGGGAGGAAGTGTTGATAAGAGGTGTACTTAATAAGATGCTGAGAACTCATGCTACTTTCATAGACATCTGGTGTTGGAAATTGGATACCTGAATTTTTGCGGTTTTTGTCACTATTTTTTATACTTTGATCTTTAACAGAGCTACTGGGGTAACGGGATGTAATATTAACCTATCACTTTCATTCGGCCTGAGTACCAAATATATCATTAATTTAGCGATAAACAACCAAATAATGTTGCTATTAGAATGACCGATGTAATCCGAAGCAATTAAGACCGTATTATTCAACTTATATTTGTTTACTTCTGCGTAATTTTCGATTTCTTGAACTTTTGGGGCATCATGATTTCACTGGTTAAGCTGAACAGATGATCTATACGATCTTCAAGTGATCTAAATTAGGATTAATTGAATCGATAAAGCGAGTAATGCAGTCTGGGTGTACAGAAAATAGTTAAACGTTACAAATCAACTGTTCACCTAGCTAAAATTACCATGATTTTACAAGAAAATCGTAGACCCAATGTTGGAAACATGTTTTTTTGTATGTTCCCAACTATGGCCTGTTGTATCAATAAAGGTTTTTATTCGTACAATTTTAAGTGGAAATGCATGAGCTTTGCATATAAAGTGGCACAAACCGAAGGAACAAAAACATTGTTTAGTGAATTACAACGTTTTCATTATTGAATGGCTGATAAATCATACATGAACATCACTTAAATGTTTCGAAGCAGTTTTATTTTAGTTTGTTTTGTGAAATTATGTGTTAAGTAAATCGAATACAGCTGGCAATGCCCTTTTCACAATATTAGAAAAAAAAATCGTATAAAGACTGCATTCAGTAATAAATATATCGAATGGGACTAAGCATCCATGAATAGACCCAATTTGGTGCTTATAGACCGACATCAAATCCATTTCCCTCGAAAGTTTCTGACTTTGTAAAAAGAGTTGAGTAACGTTTCGTTCTACATACTACCAAATTTCGTATCAAACTTATCTTAGCAAGTGTATAACTAGTTGAATCTCGCTTACAGCTTAAAAACTTTATGAGTTATAATAAAATATGTAATCGATCGTTGCATAATAGGCTGAGTCAAGAGACACATACCCTACTAAGATTCAGTGACATCCATGTTCCTTTATGTATTCGGGTTAAGTACTGCTGAAAAAAAGGATCGTAGACTAAGAAGATTTTACAATTACTTATAAGCAAATATACTTATTTTTGCTGTTCTGACGCTGCTTGAGGACCGCAATCTTGACATTATTTTTGCTAACACGCAAATGTTGAGAAGGTGGCTAAAAATACGCCACGCCAATACAGCAATTTGGGCAATCGTGTATTAAGAAAACCACAAGATTTGGCAAAAGAAATATTGCCCATCTTGATTCACAAAGCGTGTTATGGAATTAATGAAGCAATGTAAGAAAATTACAGCAACTGGTTACACAAAGATTGCTCGAAAACACAAGTTTGTCTGCATTGCTGTACCACTTAGCTCCTCGACAGTCGAAGCAACTTTCTTCAACTTGGTAATATCTCAACTTGGTAATACAGCTGAGTAGTTACAGCAAAAAATCACCACGGTGTCGGTGTTCAAATCTCGTCAACAAATCTTGTTTATTATTAATTCATCTCAACCACCCTCAAAGCGTTTAATGAAATAAGCCATTCAAGTGTGTGCAAAAGCTGTATTGCTACATCGCCTATTGCCTCAACAATCGAACAACGGTAGGGTCTTTATTCTATTATCTCCAACTTGGCTAAGTGGTTACCACTCAGAACCGCCAAGTTACGGCCACCATTCGAATCTCGATTGTTTTTTTTTATATGTGAGCCATCGGACTATCAGACTCCAATCTCACACTCATCAACTAACATATTGCCCAACTTCGCTCACACAATGAATTTTTCAAAGCATGTTCATGCGCGGTATTTTTTGCCAGCAGCCAATAATGCTTTTTTTTTAAGTCACGATTCATACCGGAAAATTTAGGCGAAATTGCATTAGAATCTTGCTGTTTATCTCTTAGGTTTTGAAATTTGATAGTTAACTCTTTTGCACCTAGAGAATAACAGGTCTGTTCAGCGTATGCATGGTGTACTTAGTAAAGAGGTAAACCTTTTCAGACCTTCAGGCATTGAGACATCTATAGTTAACACAGAAAAATTTTAGTTTCAGACTTAATAGTTATCACCTCAATGATCGTTGAACCCAATAAAGACTAGATAGAACTGTTTTTTTTTTTTTTAAATATGATTAAATTACACTGAACCTAACTACAAAAAACATCCTTGTTTGCATTATATCGAGCAAACACTATGCTAACACTTCGTACATCAGAAATATCGGTGGCTTTGTGTAGCGCAACCTCATTTCCTCAATACTAAACGAAAATCCTAGACCATAGCACGGAACCATAGGCTTCTCTGTTTTGACATTCGGAACCATGGATAGCTAACCAACTAACATTATTAAGTCGAAAACTTTCGAAAAGTATGGATGTAATGTCGGTCTAAAAGCACCATATTGGATCTGTTCGTGGGTGCAACTTCGTCTCGTCACTAAGCCATCGTCGTAATTATAATTCTTATTATCTCTTTAGGAATTCCATTTAAAGCTTATTCGCTATTTTGAGCGTCAAACTTAAACAAAAAAAAATTAAAACAAATTATCAGACACAAATGATTTTCACATATGATCAATCGGATATTCTATTTCAAAACATTAAATTCCTAGTATATAGATTTAGCTTTTGAGGATAAGCTCTTTAAAAAAATAACAACCAAATAATTTTTATTGAAAATTTTATCAATATTAACATTTTACTGTGTAATAAATCCAAAAAGTCATAGTTGGGAACATAGGACAAAATGTGTCGCTTTAATTTAATCTCGGGTTATCTGGTGAACTTTTAGTATGTGAAAAGTTAAGGTATAACGTGTGACTATTTTTTGTATATCTAGGATCCATCACTAAGCATATTGGTTAAATTTAGCCAAATTCAGATCATTTAAAGATAATTTATTCAGCTTAACCAGTGAAGCTGAGATGGGTAAAAAGTAAGGGTTTTCGAAAATATCCCTCAAGTAGCCTTAACGTGATGAATAATGTCCAACTGCTTTGAAATAAGTCGATCATCATAATGCCAAAATGTATTGCCGATTATGGCTGGATTTATAACATATTTGATACATTGGTCAAATGGAGAAGCTAGGCTAACATTAAATTTCATTATTGAACTTGAAGAAAAAATCAATAACGGTTACCATACACTGGCGTAATAAACCTATCGAAATTCATAAGATTTTCCTTATGAAACTGCATGAGCCCACTGTATTTTGATTACATACAGCCCTTATGATATCGATGTTGGCATGTATGGTTTCCTCAGTTAACCGCAATGCTTTTCTCCAAACATTCTTATCAATTTCTAAATCGCCCTATGAATTTCATCAATGTTAATGTTTGTGTATACTAATCATAAGATATGTGTATGGAAAGGTAAAAAGCGCGCATCAAATTATTGTTTTGGTTACTCTGATCCCGATCCCCGTTTGTTGGCACAACAATGCAAATAAACGATCTTGTAGCACGCCTCGCTACATGTGGTTTACATGAGTCAGCTTTTTAGCTGCAATTTATGTAATTCTATTAGTGAGCAGTTTGTGTTTTACATTGTTTTTTACTTACATTTCTAGTCCTTAATTTTACTTGTGCACTGTCCAAAAAATTGTAACTAGATTAAAGGGATTTCAACTAGTATTGAGATAGATTGCATGAAATTAAATGTTCTAGCAAATTCTAACTTGTGTTGTTTTCATGTATCTAGGTAGGTAAACTAATTCAATACATTTGAATAACGTTCTGCACAATACATTAACACGTTTGGCAGTTGTCATCTACAAACGCTTGCTTTGTGATCGGGTGACCCTTTCAAAACGGGGTGCTGGTTTCTCGCCGTTCGGAATATCTCCCCCAACCCGCATTACTCGGAGTTTACTGTAGCTTTACCATCTACTTCCAGAACCACCAGCTTCGCCACTGACCGAATCAGCACCCCTGAACTGACTGTCGTAGCTTCCACATTCCGTACACGGACGTCCCGACCTGGAAACACCCGTAGCACTCGACCTCTCAGCCAGCCATTGCGGACCCGGTCTTTTACAACAACTACCAAATCACCAACTTGAACCGGTTTGTTGTCCTTGAACCACTTTGTTTGCTTCGTTATTGTCGGAAGATACTCGTTAATCCAACGACTCCAGAATCTGTCCAGCAGATTTTTGCACAGGTCCCAGTTACAACGTGCCAGCGCCCTTTCGTCGAACGGTTCCCTAGCTGGCTGGTTGACTCCACTGGTGCTCAGCGTCAGGAAGAAGTTCGGAGTCAGCCCTTCTTGCTCTTCGGAATCTATTGGCAGATACGTGAGCGGCCTTGAGTTCACGATGGATTCGTCTTCGATGAGGAATGTCCTAAGGGTTTCATCCTCCGGCTTACCCCCAGTAGACAGCGAGGCCAGCGTAGTTTTGACCAACCGGACCATGCGTTCCCAAGACGTAGAGGGCGGATTGAAACGCCATTGTGTGTACGTGTTGGTGAACGTGCTGGCGAGGTTGCTGTTGATTCGCTGGAGTTCTTCTTTCAGGTCACGGCTTGCGCCCACAAAGCTAGTTACTCGATCACCCTCGGCCACCCCTCCGTGCGATGAACAGCCTTACCACCATCTTGCATGATTCCGTTGTTAGGCTGTGTATCACTCCAAGGTGCACTGCGCGTATAGTTAAACAGGTGAATAGTGCCACCCAGCGTTTCACCTCGCTTCGCCCTTGTTTCACTAACATTGGCCCAAAATAGTCCACACCGACGTAATTGAATGGTCGAACATGGGACACCGTCCTGGCTTGAGGAAGCGGAGCCATTATTGGAATCTTCAGAGTTTCTTTGTAGATCTTGCACCATTGGCATAGCTTCCTGGCCTGTTTGAAAGTTACTCGCATCTCCGGCACGTGGAATTTTTGGCGCATCTCGTTCACCATGGTCTCGGCATTGCAGTGATTGTACTGCCGGTGATACTGGTCAATGATCAGGATTGTTCCAAGATGGGTTTTTAGAAGAGTTATGGGGAACTTGAAATCGAATGTCACTTGCAGGACATTTGCAATCCTTCCGTTCATTCGCATGACGTTCTGTTCATCCAGAAATGGGGAAAGCTTGGCAATTTTGCTGGTCTTCTCAAATGTTTTCCGTTCTCCAGTGGGAAGCACTTGGTTTTTCCCAAGGATGACAATCTCATCGCCAAAAACTTCGTGCTGAATCAATCTGAAAATAGTGGACTCTTCTTATACCAGTTCATCGCGACTCAGCCATTCTTGTTTTTCAGGTGCTTGGTTCTTGTTCTTGCAGCGAAGACTGTCGACGAACCAGTGTACGTAGGCTACAGTGCGAACCAAACGCTCCCATTTTTAGAACCTTCCAAACTGCACCAGTTGTTCCTTGACCATGTAGTGATGAAGGTGTATCGGGCGAAGTTCTTCTTAAGTAGCCTCATTTGATGTGCTTTGCTGGGGCCACCGTTTTGGATCCTGAGACAGAAAGTTTGGAGCTTGGAACCAGCGGCTGTCAGGGGCGATTTTAGCTCCTTTGCTCCAATTCGTAGCTTCGTCGGCCATGTTCAAATGTGTGGGTACCCAACGCCATTTGTCGACTTGCGTCAGGTTGCGGATTTCTGTCCCCCTGAATGCAACGAATTGTCGATACTTTCTAAGATCTGCTCGCAACTATGATAGATAAGTGGTAGAGTCACTCGAAAATACTTTGGTATTTCGTCCTTCTCTAGCTGGTGCAGAAGCTTGATCAATCGCTGCCATTAGTTTTGTAGAGTGTTGGGTATAGGTGTATCCCAGGAAACTTTAAACCACCATAGATTCTGCACAAGTACCTTCCCGTGGACGACAAATACAGCTACCAGCCCAATGGGATCGAAGATGCTCATGACGATCTGCAAGACTTCCCTCTTTGTTGGGACAGCGTCCTCTCGCAAAAGTGCTTGGATTTCTACTCTGAAAATGTCATGGAAGATAAAGACATCTGATTCTGGCTTCCAAATCATGCCAAGAACACGTTTGTAAGCAACTGACCTGTCGACCAATATTTTTTTCTTGTGACTCTGTTTGCTGTTCCTCGGCCCGTGTTAGAACGGCAGACGAGTTTGACAGCCAATTTCGAATGCTGAATCCAGCCTTGGAATGCAAAAGCTTCACTTCATTTGCTAGCAGAACAGCTTCTTTCTCCGTGTGTACGCTGCTCAGGAAATCATCCAATGTTGTAATGTTGTTTTGTGATTGCTTTCGCTGCCCGTGGATACTGCTCGGCAAAGTCTTCTGCATTTCGATTTTTCACAAAATGAGCTGCTAATGGTGAACGGCAGCCCTAAGTTTGCACCTTTAAACTGAAGAAAGGATCAATAATAAATTGAAATTCGTTCCGGAAAAAACGTATTTATGACCCATAAGGCTCTGATGAAAATCCATAAAAAAAAAATGAAAATGATCCATAAAATACAGTGATCCATACTTCATGTAAGTTTAGGTTAGTAAATGTTAAAAATGTACCGTTATATATCTAGAGTATGATCGATAAAATTGTACGGATTACCCATAAACATATTGCAAATGTTCCATAAAATGTTCAATATCATTCCTTAAACTTGAAAAATTAATTCTTAGAATGTAACGTTAGTGAATTAAAATATAAGCACATGATCAATAAATTATTGAAAATATTCCATAAATAAATCGCCAATGATCCATAATAGGTTTGAAAATGAACCATAAAACCATAAAGCAAAATTAAATTGCTATGGACCATCTAAATATGGTCCATAGCAAATTAATTTTGTGCATTTAAAATAATGTGTATGACCCATAAATTATGCCGGAATTATTCCAATTTTGGGTTTATTTTTTTAAATTTTATTTACGGGAAAATAGATCCTTGACTACGCTACTACTCAAATTTATTAACATGTCCGTTCCTTTATATATGCGGCTTAAAAGAAGGATCACTTTGGAGAAGATTTTAAATTTTCAGAAAGCTGACCTACTTTTGCGATCTCACGTTCATTTACGACTGCAACTGCGACACATGTTTCCCAATAAATTTGGTAAAGAGCACTCGTGCACTACGGCAGCCCTATGTTTGCACCTTTGAAACTGAAGAAATGATCCATTAAAAATTTAAAATCGTTCTATAAAAACGCATTTTTGACTCATAACGCTCTGGTGAAAACCCACAAAAAATTAAAATAGAAATGGTCCCTAAAATTCATCAATTTGATCCATACTTTTAACAAAATTTAGCAATAAAATATCAAAAATTAACCGTTTTATATCAAGGGAAGAATATATAAAATTGTTCGGATTTCCAATTAACACATTGCAAATGATTCTTAAATTCACGCAAAGAAATCACTCTGTTTTGAGTCAACAAAATATTTTGTTGGTATTCAATACAAGGTTTCTTTTTGTATCAATTCATAAGAAAGTTGCAAATCAGTTCAAAATTTCATTCAAATCAAACCAAAATATTTATTTAAAGTGATCAGTGTGTGATTTAAAACAATCACATTTATTTTTAAACTCAAATGATTAATTAATTGTTTTAACAAAATATTTTTGCACCCTAAGAAATCACTCTGTTTTGAATCAACAAAACATTCTGCTACTATTCAATACAAGGTTTCTTTTTGTTTCAATGCATAAAAAAGTTCCAAAGCAATTCAAAATTTCCTTCAAATAAAACAAATAAATTTTTTTAAAGTAATCACTGCTGTGTGATATTAGTTTAAATAATATTTGATTTATAACAATCACATTTATTTTTAAACTCATTATTGTTTTAACAAAATACTTTTTCACCCTAAAAAAACACTCTGTTTTTAATCAACAAAACATGTTGCTGCTATTCAATACAAGGTTTCTATTTGTTTCAATTCATAAAAAAGTTCTAAATCAATTCAAAATTGAATTAAAATCAAACCAATCAAATTATTTGAAGTAACCACCGCTGTGTGATACTCGTTTAAGTTATATTTGATTCAAAACAATCACATATATTTTAAACTTCGTTTTAAACAAAAATGCTAAATTAATTGTTTTAATAAAATAGTTGTATGAGCGCACATTTCGCACATAGCAGCCATATTGCTACCTCTGACCTCTGCTTTCTTAATGTAAGTTTAAACATAATATATTATAATTTGTAAAACAGATTATCAACGAGTTATTCTCTTTGCAGATAACTGGAAAAACAGCATAACTTCAGACGGAAGACTATTTTGCAAATAAGCTGTCATTATGACTGCCTCTCCCCAATATTTCTTCCCGAGTCCAGCATCCAACCACATGCACGATGCCAACTCCTGCAAAGTCCGATTCTTGCGTTCCAAAATGCCGTTCTGCTGGGGGAATATGGTGCGGTAATTGTTGAAAAAACAATAAAACACGACTTTCAGTTCTATAAAGCATGAAGTTTTATTTCAATTTAATGGTTTTATTTTATTAGTTCATCAAAGTTCATTATTTCAACAATTGCGTTTAGTTGATTTAAGAAAACATTTCGTTTCGAACAATAAAACACGATGTTCAATTCTATAAAGCATGATGTTTTATTTCAACTCAATGGTTTTTTTTGAATTAGTTCATCATTGTTTATTATTTCAACAAAAGCATTTAGTTGGCTTAACAAAACATTTTGTTTTGAGCAATAAAACACGGTGTTCAATTCTATAAAGCATGAAGTTTTCTTCCAACTCAAAGGTTTTGTTGAATTAGTTCATCAGTTTTATTGGTCCATATTTAAACCAAAATTTTAGTTGAATTGATTCCTATGTTGTATTGGTATAACTACGTATTTTTTGCGTGAAAGGTTCAATAACATTCCTTAAACTTGCACAATTGATCCACAGAATGAAATATTTCTGCACAAACATATGTGCATATCATCCATAAATTATTGTAAATGTTCCATAAATAAATTGCCAATGATCTTTAATAGTTTGTAGGGATGCGGAACCTATCTTGAGCTCAATAAGCAGACCTCCAGTGGAAATCGGCGAATATGCACTGAATATCGAACACTGAGTACACAAGTTATTCACAATTTATTCGTTTATTTACCGTTAATCGTTTAGCAACACACAAAACATTTGATTCTGATAATTTTCCTCCAATTTTAAAGCTGCCACTGCTATGTGTCTATTTTAAAAATTTCACGAAAAACATAAATCCCATCTGTGTACATTTGTTAATCGTACTGATTTTAATCAAGAAAAAATATAAACAAGTTAACGCTCTCCACTACTACACTCAAAAATATAAACGTCAACAAAACTTTTAAAAGGGCCTATGCTGCTTTAAAACATCACTGTTTCTATTGTCGCTCATATACTAAGTCGCACTTGTGATGCGGTAATGGTATTTTGACTGCCGAGTTTGCAACAAGCCTAGTTGTTGCGCTTTTTAGCCCACTTTGATTGCGCGGTGTGATGCTATAAGTGCGACAACGCGGATACAAGTCCGATCTAACGTTGAATCGTGTCTGGGAGGAAGCTCTATATAGTACACATAAAATGTAACACATAGCTTTATCAATCTTCAAGAAAATTTCAATGCGCCATCTAAAATTAAAGCAGCTGAGAAAGCCCACCAGATTGTATTTAGTGGGCAACTTTGGAACTTTGGTATCAATTTAAAATAATGGCGTAACTGTTTTATCCAGGCTTTTAAGAGCTGTAATGGCCACTACAATCAATCTCACTATCAGGAAGCGATCAAAGGGTTTGGCATTTGACTTGTGCCGACTAGTAAATAGACGATCGAATGAAACAAAACAAACGTCAAATCGTTCGCTGCCTACCAGGAACTGAGCATGATTGTGGCGGCCATTAGCGCTCGTAAATACCTGGATAGATCTCTTTTCACCGACTTCGTATTGACGCATTTGCTCAAAATTCCACGCGGTGTACCTCTGATTACTCCATCCTTATGGGAGATCGCATTGCGACGTTTCGTTTTGACGTTCACATGTTTCGTATCTGTTTCTTCATCCCAGATGCCGATGTCTTCGCCGCTCTTATTCATATTACATCAAAGAGTAAGTGCAATGAATATTAGTAACGTTTACTGCCCGCACACTGGCGTCTTGCAGATACAGTGCAAGCACCTTTCCGTTGTCCTTAAAATTCTAATACATACAAACAATGTACACATCAATTCGTATTGTTCAAAACCTTGTATGTAAATTCACATATTACCCAACATTCATTGCGAGCGTGTAAGCTTGACGTTTAATTTTACAGGAAAACATTGGAGAGGATCACTACCACATCTACGCAACAAACACTAATACCCAAGTAACACCACTTGTCATATTCATGTTAATAATACACGTTTTAGACCAAGCTCATGTTTTTTTTTTCTTACGTCAATAACTTAATTTCATACACGCATATAACCGAAAAAGCGCAATGCCACATATATTTTTTAACATCTTTTAGGTCATACCAGATGTTTTGTAGAACATCCATAAGACAAATATTATGTTCTATGGATGCTTCCAACAGCATGCTTATAACATAATGATATGTTTTGTCAAAGCAAGCACGGTATGAACAAAGTAGAAAAAATATAAACAAGATTTTTAATGGCGAAACGATATCGTAGCTAATGGTATTTTACGTGTTAAAGATGATTGTTTATAACTTTTTCAAATAGGAAATTAACAGTGCTTTACGCATGGAAGTTATATCAAAATTGTATATGCGGCTCAAGGTTAGCAATGCAACTTTCCGTTTTACCTTCCCTAATTTCATACGCCATCGATTGGATTAAAAAACGTAGAAGCTACCCCGAATAAATTATTGAATTTTAGTGAGATTTCTTTATGGAATTCACAAAAACCAACATGGCGATTTTCAATGTCTACAGTTCTACAGTACAAGTCTACAGTACGGGTTAAAACATTAGTAACACATTTGATTTTCAAATGTTCAGTTTTTCTTTTCTGCGTTTTTTGTTGTGAAATTGAACCGAGTAATCTCAGTATGAATGAAAATACAAAAAAAAATTCTATTATGTTGTGCGTAGCTACATCGCAAAAGGCTCCCCCACAAATTAAGCGCAACAATTTATAAAACATACTAAACAATCTCCCAAACTGTTGCTTTATGTAACATTTGAATAAACCCCTATGACCAATTTGGCTTCTATTTGAATGAGTGAGTGGCATCATAATCTTACATTTAGGTAGTGTTTTTTTTTATTCCAGTTTTTCAAATAAACATATTTTCAGCCGTCACTGTATTGGATTCACATTCTATTCTGAATAATTTCACTATTGCATGAGTATGTTAAAAACATGTTTAATATTCATTTTGAATGCAACCTATCGACATATTTACAAACATCTAACATACACGCTATTTCCAAACAATCTAAAATGAAGTACGTTTGACTCAAATCAGTCAAAAGTATGGATACTCAAAAGTGAGTAAAGATAGTTCGAAGTGGTAAGATGACAAACAGTCACCGATGTTTTCAAGAAGTAAGATTCAAGTTGATCGAACAAAAATAGAACAAAAATGTGTTCGCTGTTCTGGTACCACGTTTGAACCGAATATGTGTGGAAAAACATCCTCAAAACTTTTTCAAGACCAGACATGTTTGGTATTTCATCCTCACGACTTTTTTACAACAAACTTCTTATATTCTTGTCAAAGAAGATGTTTCTGGTGTCACTTGGGTACATTTGAACGTAATAACCTCAATAAACGCTTGCACCTTGACGTCAGCACTTTTTATCTGCCTCTTTCGCTCTATTGGTATGCCCTATCTAGCCATCGCCTGGCCCTCAGAGAGTGTCAGTTATTTGCGGGCATTGTTTACATTTTTTTTTGTATGAGATATAATTAGGTCGTTTAATCGTCTATAACGCTGTAGCACAAGTACACATAAAACGATGGGTCTGTTTAATGACCAACTCGAACTAACTCGGAGTATCATGCTAACTCTTTTTGGCATCTATCCCTGAACGAATGCCGAAAAGAGACAAAAAAGAGGTTGAGAGCCATCGCGAGGTGGTCACTAAACAGGCCTAATATCTCACTTTCAGCACTTGTAACATATTGGTTATATTGCGCACTTTGCACCCTACTGTTTCGCAATTAATTTTAAGTGCAGAACCGTGAACGAAAGAGCTGGTTTGCATACAATCGTGTCGATGTCTTCGGCGCACTTATTCTTCACGAGCATAGGCGCGCTGAAGACAACGACACGATTTGAGACAATCCCGCACTTATAAAAGTAAGTTCGGAGTCCAGTGGTGAGCGAAATGCGCAATATTGGTTGAGCATCTTTGGGAAACATGGGATATTACTATTAGGGTTCATTGGTTCTCATATTCTGTGGACTGTGGCAGTTTCAATTCAAATCAATAATAAAAAGTTCAAAACTTGACTGAAAATATTTATTAATTAAAATGCAGAGTGTGATATAAGTAAAACCTCAATGTTTGCAATCAAAAGAACTTTGACAAGGCCCTTTTAAAAAAAAAATATCGGATGAAATAGATCATTTTACAGCACTTCACGTGTGTTGGGTAGCATGGATATAACCAAGACATAATGAAAGGGTATGTTAGTTATTCTTCCAAGAGAATATTGACAACAAGACTCACCATAACGTTGGGCATAGAATGCTCTATGAATGATTGAACACGCACACTAGCATTGACGTGTAAGCTATACAGTATGTGAGCAGTGCCGCCAAATTCAACATAGATGGAAAAATATTATTAAATGTGGAATTTTATTGCCCGGTAAATATTGAAAAAATCTACTATTAGAAGTATGTTATTTTTTATTTAATCCATGGAAACATAAAATAGTTCAACTTTGGGCGATTTGTAGCACCCCCACAAAAAAGGTGATATTGATGTACGTATTTTATCACGTATTCGTAGATTCTCATGTGGCTAGTGTAATAAGTGAAGTGTGATTTTTATGATTTGTGCGCAATGAAAATGTGTGAGGATATAGTGCAATTAAAGAGAAAACTTGGAGTCTGGCTCAAATATATTCCCGAATACGGTTAGATCAATACGACGAATTTGTAGTGCAAAGGTAAGAAATTGTGTTGAAAATCTGACTGCTCATTATTTTTACGAAATTTAAGTCTCCGAAACGTTTTTGTAGCTTTTAATTATATTCAAGACCTAATTTTATTTGCCAGGATTATATATTCTTGGTAACTGCGTCCATTTATTGGAGAAATTAAACATCTTTTTACGTTTGACGTTGGATGACTGCAGAATGTGATAAATATATGTACTATGGTGAGCATAGGTTCCGCTTCCCTATAACAAATCATAATCAAAAAATGATTCATAACAAACCAACTTTATGCACTTAACATGACAAATGTTTGTAAAGAAATTTGGTAAAGAGCTCTCCTGCACATAAAGAACAACAGATCAAATTTATGACTTGATTAAAGCGTTGTTTCAGAAAATTTGATTTAAATTATGCCGGGCAGACGCTTGCTGCCTGCCCGGCTTGCTAAAAACTAAACTAAAAACTAAAAAAAAACTTCTCCGTTTGCATTATACCGGGCAAATGCTTGAATCAGTCGTTTTCCTGGAATCTAATCTACGTTACTATTCGTGCATCAACCAAACTTCGCAAGAATGCACATCGAGGTTATCAACTCGCCACTGCACAGCGTCATCTATATGTCAACCAACACATCCAATCCATCATCGACTCCTCGAACAGCGATAGGTCGACCAACTCCGACAACCGTCGGATGGCGTTAACGGCCTTTCGAAAATGGTAACATGGCGAAAAACAAACTTCCGTACAACTTTAACTATAAAAGCTCAAGGCGTCGTCGGTATGCTCTCTTGTTTTTATGGAACGTCATCGGTCCAGTCAGGTTGAGGTTACCTGCTCCACGTTGATTAAAATCATACAAGGCATTGTTTTGCCTGTAACCAGGTAATTAAATTTCCAATCCCTCTATCATTACCCTTTTGAGCTACGCGGTCTGTGGCATTCAGATCCAACTCAACCCTTCACCACCGTTCCCGCCACGATGTCCAACGATCGGCGAATCAAATCGCTGAAAAACAGGCAGAAAAGCCTGCTAACCTCGTTCGGATTGATCATGGCGTTCGTCATTGGCTACCAAGAGGAAACTGGTGCTCGTGAGGTTGGCGTCCGGCTGAAACACCTCGTGGCCATCTGGAACGACTTCAACGCCATGCAAGCTGAGCTCGAAACGCTAGACGAAGCGGCCATCGAGGCTCACCTCAGTTCGAGACGTCTTTACTTAAGGGAAGGGATTCCTGCTCGCCGTCAATAAATCTGAAACTCCTATGTCACCACGCCCTTTTCCATCTTCTTCTTCAACCACGCAAAGCCCTATGTCGTAGCACGTACGATTGCCTGATATCAAACTGCCAATTTTCACCGGTAATCTCGATCAATGGATGAACTTCCATGACCTTTTCGTATCGTTGGTCCACTCGTCGCATGACCTGTCGAACATCCAAAAGTTCTACTACCTTCGTTCGTCGCTCTCTGGGGATGCTTTGAAGCTCGTGCAAACTATCGCTCTCAGTGCCAACAACTACCAGGTCGCGTGGAATCGTACGTCAACTCACTGTTCGAGTTTTCCTCCGTCAGAAAGGAGTCCACTTCAGAGCTTCACTCGCTGGTCGGAAAATTCGAAGCCAATGTAAAAGTCCTGCATCAGCTCGGGGGAGAAAACGGAATACTGGGACATCCTACTGATTCGCATGCTGAGCATCCGTCTAGACCCCATTACCCGGCGAGATTGGGAAGAACACGCTTCAACACTCAACGCCGTATCGTTCCAGAATCTCACGACCCTCATCCAACGTCGAGTTTTAGTTCTCCAAACCATCGGGAAATCCATCGAGACTCCACCGCCGATCAACATCAACAAGAAACCGGTTCAACGAATGCTTGCCAGCCACGGAGCAAGTCAAAGCAACCAACGTAAAAGTGTTGCTTGCTCGGATCATAACCCTTTGTACCAATGCGTCGTATTTTCAAAATTGAGCGTTGATGATAAGGAGAGAGAGGTTCATCGACATCAGTTGTTCCGCAACTGTCTGCAAAAGGGGCATATGGCCTTGGAATGTCCGTCGTCAAGCACTTGCCGCAGATGTAGAGGACACCATCACATCCAGCTTTGCCAATATTCCGCTGCAACTAGCGTGAAAGTCACCGACTCACCTCAACCGAAGGACAATTCAAGCCAACACTTTACCGATCAATCATCAGCTTCTGTATCAGCAACCCTCGACGAGCATGCCAGCTGCGCTTCCACTGGTTGCGGACGGAAAAGTGTACTCTTTGCCACCGCGGTAGTCATCGTAGTCGACGACAACGGGATGGAACATGCTGCTAGAGCACTGCTAGATTCCGGCAGTGAGTGTTGTTTTGCTATAGAATCGTTTTCGCAACTCTTCAAGGCCCAACGTAGACGAATCCACCTTCCTAACGCCGGAATAGGACAGTCCTCCACGGAATTCCGCTTCGAATTCCCCTCAAGGATCCGCTCTCGTATCTGCGAATACTCAACTACCGTTGAACTACTCGTCTTTCCGAAGGTCAGTATCGATTTGCCCTCAGCCACCGTTGACACATCGTCATGGGGGATTCCACCTGGAATTCAACTAGCAAATCCTGTCTTTTGCCTTAGAAGCCCAATCGATCTCATCTTGGGTGCAGAAGTCTTCTTCGAGCTGTTCAAGGTCTCGGATAGAATTAAACTCGGTCCTGGTCTGCCAACGCTGATCAATTCCATCTTCGGTTGGGTCGTCTCTGGGAAAAGCAACCAGTGTCCCTCTACCACTCCGATCGTTGTCATTACTTTTACCGATTCTCCCTCATGGAGAAATTTTGGTCAATTGAAGAAGACAGCACTGGCACTTGTTACTTGGTAGAGGAAACTGCATGTGACGAGCACTTTTGTCGAATGGTCTCTCGTTTCTCTGCCTTTAAAGGAACACGTTCTCGCTAACCCCGGTGACAACCGTCGCACTGCTATTCGTCGTTTTCGTCTCCTCCAAGGTCAGCTCGCTCGGAACGATGAACTCTTCAAACAGTACCGAGACTTCATGGACGAATACATTAAGCTTGGTCACATGGAACTCGTACGCGACTACCAGCAACCGCAACATCCTTCCAACTATCTTCCCCATCATGCCGTAATACGAGAGGACAGCACCACTATGAAAGTACGCGTAGTCTTCAACGCGTCTTGCCGTACAGCGAATGGGCCATCCTTGAACGACGCACTCATGGTCGGACCCATAGTGCAAGAAGATCTACGATCGATCATCATGCGATCCAGAATCCGCCCGATTCTACTCAACGCTGATGTCAAGCAGATGTATCGGCAAATACTTACAGATGACTGTAGCAACAAACTGCAACACACCGTATGGAGTCCGTCACCAGAAGCCAGCCTGCTAACCTACGAGCTCAAAACCGTCACTTACGGTACCGCCAGTGCTCCTTTTCTTGCCACTCGAGTTTTGCAGCAACTAGCTGATGACGAGCAAAGCGAATTTCCCGTAGCTGCCAGCGTTCTTCAGAAAGATTTCTACGTGGACGACTTATTTTCTGGAGCGAACACGGTAGAAGAAGCATTCACTCTCCGAAGGCAGCTTGAAACTCTACTCAAGAAAGGAGGCTTCGAACTGAAGAAATGGGCATCGAACGAACCAGCGGTAGTAGAAGATGTACCGACCTAGAACAGGGCTCTCAAGTCATCGGTCGACCTCGACTAAGATCAATGCATCAAAACTCTAGGACTTCACTGGGAGCCATCCACAGACGTTCTTCGCTATAAGACTCAACTTACACCAACCTCGACTGACGAAGTTCTGACGAAACGTATCGCACTCTTCCAGATAGCACGCTTATTCGATCCTCTAGGACTGGTAGGACCGGTTGTCACAACAGCGAAAATTTTTATGCAAGCGATTTGGTAGACGACGACGATAAACCATGGAGCTGGGATAAGCAACTTCCCCCAACATTCAAGACTCGTTGGGAATCGTACCAGTCGCAACTGCCTTCCCTCAACGAGTTTCGGGTGCAACGTTGCGTTATTTTTCAGTCACCAACATCACTACAAATCCATGTCCTCACCGACGCCTCTGAGCACGCATACCCTAGTAACACACAAGTTTTATAACGGTTCAAAATACTTTTATGTGACTAGATTTGGTTATAAAGAAGCTTACTCAACATAAAAGCATGAAGATGTGTTACTCGGGTATGGTGCGTGTGTCTACCTTCGAACAACGAACATATCCGGCTGCATCAAGGTAGCACTCCTGACATCGAAGTCGAAAATCGCTCCACCCAAGAAGCAAAGCATTCCACGGCTTGAACTTTGCGGTGCACTCATAGGTGCACAACTCTTCGAAAAAGTTATGGTATCACTCCAGCTGACAGCAAATACATTCTTCTGGATCGATTCGACCGTTGTTCTTTGCTGCCTGAAGTCTCCTCCTACATGGACAACATTCGTGGCGAAACGAGTCTCCAAGGTACAGCTTGTCACCGAAAACAGTTCATGGAATCACGTCGCTGGAACACAGAACCCAGCGGACACCATCTCTAGAGGAACGGCAGCGGACAAACTCATCCAAAACGAGCTCTGATAGAACGGTCCTTACTGGCTACAACGTGTACCTACCGAATGGCCAATAGCTCAATCCAATCCTGCTGAACCCGAAGAAGCTCTACGAGAAACCAAAAAGTCACTCCTCACTGCTGCTGTATCCGCAGAAGAACCATCGTTCATCTACAACTACGCCTGAATGCTACGGATAACGGCATACTGTCTTCGGTTTCTGCAAAACTGTCGGCTTAAAACCAGTCAGCGTTAAGCTACTACCTTTCTCACCACGGAGGAAATCATCAAAGTGGAATCCACACTAATCAAGCTAGTTTAGCAACAATGTTTCGGTAGCGAACGTAACCAACTACGACAGGAACATACTGTGCCAGTGAAATCTCGTCTTCGATGGTCCCATCCCTTTCTCAACGACAATCAACTTCTTAGAATCGGCGGACGACTTTGTAACTCGCAACTCTCGTTCGACAACAAGCATCCCGTCATCCTACCATCTTCACACGCTTTCTCATCGCTACTGGTCAGATCCTTCCATCTTCGACATCTTCACGCAGCGCCACAGTTTCTACTCACGTTGCTCCGTCTCCGGTATTGGATCATAGGGGCCAGAGATCTCGTCAAGCAGATCGTCCACAATTGCGTCGTTTGCTTCCGGAACCGTCCTAAAATGATTGAGCAGTTTATGGCGGAGTTACCTGCTTCTCGTGTCCTTGCAACGCGACCGTTCACCGTAACCGGAATCGACTACTGGGGACCCATCCAAATTCAACCACCTCACCGTCGAGCAGCACCGAGAAAAGCGTATGTAGCAGTTTTCGTGTGCTTCTGCACAAAAGCCGTACATCCTGAACTGGTGGCTAACTTGAGCACAGCCAAGTTCATTCAAGCCTTGGGAAGATTCGTCTCCCGGCGAGGCCTCTGTTCCGACATCCATAGCGACAACGGGCGAAATTTCGTTGGAGCTGCGAATGAACTACGTCACCTACTCAGAAGCCATGAACACAAAGCTGCAGTCACCGATGAATGCACGAAAAACGGGATCAGATGGCATTTCAACCCGCCGACAGCATCTCACTTCGGTGGATTGTGGGAAGCTGCAATCGCATCGGCGCAAAAACACTTCGTTCGACACATAAACTCTGCTCGCTCAAATCGAATGCTGCTTAAACTTTAGACCACTGGTTCAAGTCAGCGACTTGAAGCGCTCACTCCTGGCCATTTCCTCACCGGCTCCGCTTTGCAATCAGTGCCGGACTGCGACTATTGGGCAACTCCGTTCAACCGTCTTCGAACCTGGCAGCAGACACAGAAGATCTTCCAAAATTTATGGCAAAGATGGCACACCGAAAACTTGGCATCTCTCCAACCCCGAACGAAGTGGATATCTCATTCAACCACCATCGAAACTGGACGACTGGTCATCATTAAAGATGCAAATTTTCCTCCGATGTGTTGGAAAACGGCTCGAATCATCGATGTGCACCCTGGCGCCGATGGAATCGTACGTGTCGTCACTCTGCAAACACCGCACGGAAAATTCACTCGACCGGTGTCCAAAATTTGCTTGCTGCCGATTGCATCATCGCCGAACGAAAATCATCCAGCGCCAAATTCGCCAACAACCGAAGATTCACCAACCAGCCATCAATAATCGACGATCCAACTCAAGCTCCAGCGAAGAAAACCTGCACATGAAAACAACATAGACAATCAACCAGCGCCGTTGTTCTGGACTCCGACAACGAGATGACGTTTATCACCAAAACATCGATCACGGAAAGACAAGACTACTCAACGGGTGGACAGGACATAACACGGAAATTCAAAACTGCTCAAGGAAAAGAACAACGAGATTTAAGCATCGCAACAGAAATTGATCAGAAACGCTTTCTGAAGGGGCCAGAATGTTCGTGCATCAACCAAACTTCACACGAATGCACATCGAAGTTATCAACTCGCCACTGCACAGCATCATCTATATGTCAACCAACGCATCGAATCCATCATCGACCCCTCGAACAGCGATAGGTTGACCAACTCCGACAACTGTCGGATGACGTTAACGGCCTTTCGAAAATGGTAACATGGCGAAAAACAAACTTCCGTACAACTTTAACTATAAAAGCTCAAGGCGTCGTTGGTATGCTCTCTTGTTTTTATAGAACGTCATCGGTGTGAACGTGATTTTGCCAGTGCAGTACAGACTATTTAAATTAAAGTTAAAATTTAGCTCAAGTAAAGTGAATTAATGTATAAAAATTATTTGAATTAATAAAGTGGTGAATTAATGTAGTTAATTGGACTGAATAAAGAAATGAAAAGTTAGTTGGAAGAAGCGAAAAGAAGTGTGTTATTAGACTTACCTGAAACTGAAACCGGGAGAAGAAATCTACTTACCTGCGCCCGTATACCTGACTTACCTGCTGCTCGTCTTTGTGCTACCGACATTTATGTTAACACTTCGGATGTCGGAAACATCGACCGTTTAGTTCTCCAATCCTCAATACAGCTACGAAAAAAACTCCGCAATCCTTCTTTAGCAGTAATATTTTATCCGCATACCTGAAAGAATGGACATGTAGCTAAATCTGAGAAGTAGCGCAGTTAGGTATCAATTTTACAATCTTTATTTTATTTTTTATTTTTTGAATGTATCTAGCTGGAGCTGCGTGGCAGCATGGCTGTCAAGACTAGACCCTTTCTCAACGTCACCTCTACTATGACCAATACTTTAGAAGCACTAGTCTATGTTGGCCGCTTGAGCACTAGTTGAAGTATTTAGTATTGGACCGTAGTATTTTAAAATTTCAGTTTCAATTTTCCCGCTATGATGTTTTGTTATGGAGTCGTAAAATGGAAGCTCCAATTAATACCTAAAATTAAGCCCCCAGTGCTGAAGTGATCTCCAGGCCGTATGCAGTAGTAGCTAGATTTAAAAAAAAAATGTAAATTACCAAACAATAATTCATAGGGACGAAGTCAATGTCAATGATGTAGTCAATGTTGACAACTAGTAGTACTGAAGTCAACCCCAAGAATTATTGCAACAAGAGTATGCATAATATTTATTATTCATACAGCGAATGATATTTCTAGACAACCCTCAATTGCAATGGTGTGCCTATGTTGGCCACTTACAGCACTGTGATATCTTCTAGTAATACTCCTTAAAGTTTGAATTAGTATGTAATGAGCTTCCATTTTAAATATGTTATAAGAAATGCATGAATTGTGGGGATTCCTCGCACGCTAAGGACGACTGTCCTGTGAAGGAAGATCCTCAAAAATTCAAATGCTCAAATTGTGGTTAAAACCATAAATCAAATTTTTGGAAGTGCAAGACTCGCAAAGCAATTTTGCAGTCGCGCACTAAACGCCAGGTAGGAAACAATATACGTTCCCGACCAGCTACTACCCATTCTGCACCTGTTAACAACGATCTGCAAAGAACTAATTCCTACCAAGCCGTCGGTAGAAACAGCGGACAGGTTTTTCCATCCGCAACTGCTACTTCAAACGCTCAACGAGGAGTATATACTATTTCGGTACCTGCAGGTACCAACAGGGTTCAATCTTCAAACCCTACATTCTTACCCAACCATGTTGTTAATAATGTTCAACATGTAAATGGACCTACCTACGCTGCCGTTGCAGCGGGTAGAAACCAAAACCAAAATTCCCACGGGACTTCTGATGAATTTGATTTAGGTAACATATCCGCTCCTAAATTAGAATTTTTACAGCAATCGTTAATCGATATGATAACCGATATGCTAAAAACTAATTCCATGTTTGAAGCTATCCAAACTGGTATTAAATTTGCCAATAATATTGTCATGACATTGAAGTTCAGTAATGGATTTTAAGTCATTAAATATTTTGAATTGAAATGCTCGATCCATCAGAGATAACGAGGATGAGCTATTTAATTTTTTAAGAGTTCATAACGTGCATATTGCTGTTATAACTGAGACTTATCTCAAACCTGCCCATAAGGTCAAAAGAGATCCAAATTATTTTGTCTACCGAAATGATCGCCTTAATGGAGCTGGTGGTGGCGTTGCCATCATTGTCCATAGGCGTATCAAACATCACATTCTTTCTTCATTTGAAACCAAAGTTTTTGGAACTTTGGGGGTTTCACTTGAAACAAAATTTGGCCAATTTACTTTTATAGCTGCCTATTTGCCTTTCCAATGCACTGGCCAGCAAAAGAACTGGCTCAAGGGTGACCTCCAGAAACTTAACCGTCATAGGTCTAAATTCTTCGTTATTGGTGATTTCAATGCAAAACACCGCTCATGGAATAATTCGCAAAGCAATGCCAATGGTAATATACTTTTTGATCATTGTTCCGCAGGCTACTACACTATTCAATACCCAAACAGCCCAACTTGCTTTTCTTCAGCCAGAAATCCCTCAACTATTGATTTGGTCCTAACTGATTCATGTCAACTTTGTAGTCAATTGATTACCCATGCTGACTTTGGCTCTGATCACCTTCCAGTTACATTTGAAATATCTCAAGAAATCATTTCTTATTCCATCAGTTCTACTTTCAACTACCATAGAGCTAATTGGGATCAATATCGAACATATATGGAATACAACTTTGATCCTAATGTTCCATTGCAAACAAAAGATGAAATTAATAATGCTCTTGAATCTCTGGCTTTCTCAATAAATAGAGCAAGAGCTGCTTCAGTGCCAAATCGCGAGGTTAAATTCGATTCAGTTATAATTGATGACGATCTTCAGCTCTTGATTCGTCTGAAAATGTACGTAGGCATCAATATCAAAGAACACGTGATCCCGCTATGAAAGTCATATGGCGAGGTTTACAAAAACAAATTAAAAAACGCTTCTCTGCCCTGAGGAACAAACATTTTGTAAATAATGTGTCAAAATTAGATCCGAGTTCCAAACCATTCTGGAAACTCTTTAAAATATTGAAAAAACCTCAAAAGCCTATACCAGCGCTTAAGGAAGGTGATAACAAAGTCGTACCTATCTTAAAGCCAGACAAAAATCCGGCTGAAGCTTCTAGCTACCGACCAATCAGTTTGCTTTCTCCAATAAGTGAGCTTTTTGAAAAAATAATTTTGAATAGAATGATGCTTCACATCAATACAAACTCAATTTTTGCCGATGAACAGTTTGGATTTCGCCATGGGCATTCAACTACGCATCAACTTTTGAGAGTTACAAATTTAATTCGTTCGAACAAATCTGAAGGCTGCTCCACTGGAGTTGCTCTTCTAGACATAAAAAAAGCATTCGACAGTGTTTGGCATGAAGGTTTGATTGCGAAACTGAAAAAGTTCAATTTTCCGCTTTATATCATGAAATTAGTTCAAAACTACTTAACTGATAGAACTTTGCAAGTAAATTATCAGAATTCTAAATCTGATCAATTGCCTTTCAGAGCTGGTGTTCCTCAAGGTAGCATTCTTGGGCCAATACTTTATAACATTTTCACTTCAGATCTCCCTGATTTACCTCAGGGCTGTCAAAAATCTTGCTTTGCTGATGACACAGGCATTTCCGCTAAAGGAAAAAGTCTTTGTGTTATATCCAGGAGGCTACAAAAAAGCTTGGACATTTTTACAGATTATTTTCAAAAATGGAAGATTTCACCTAATGCTTCCAAAACTCAACTTATAATATTCCCACACAAGCCTAGAGCTGCATTTTTGAAACTAAGTAATAGTCATATGGTCACTATGAACGGAGTTCCAATTTCTTGGTCAAATCAAGCAAAATATCTTGGACTGATACTTGATCAAAAATTAACTTTTAAAGATCACATTGAGGGCATTCAAGCCAAATGTAATAAATATATAAAATGTTTATATTCTCTTATAAACAGAAAATCCAAACTTTGTTTGAAGAACAAACTTCTAATATTCAAACAAATGTTTAGACCGGCCATGCTTTATGCTGTGCCAATATGGTCTAGTTGTTGTGCTACTAGGAAAAAAACACTTCAAAGGATTCAGAACAAAGTTCTGAAAATGATTTTGAAGCTGCCACCCTGGTTCAGTACTATTGAATTACATAGAATTTCAAACGTTGAGACTCTAGAAGAAATGTCCAACAAAATAATTCATAATTTTAGACAAAAATCATTGCAGTCTTCAATTGCAATGATCAATTCTCTCTATAGATAAGAACTAGTTTTAAGAAATCAATAATTATTCTTACACGCAGGCAAAAGGAACCCTGTTAAAAATACTGAATAGACAAGGTAAAAATAATATTTACACAATTAGATATAAATGATAACATATAAGGTTGAAATGTTAATTACTTAGCAGGATCACCTAGGTTAATATATGAGTGTAAAATAATGTAAAATGTGGAATAAATAAGGAGTTAAAAAAAAATATGTTATAAGAGTCAGTCTGTCAGGTTGTTTTATGCCAATTTACCTTAGTTTTCCGATAATCCAGGCTGTACAGTTCAATTTAATCATACATACCATTTTCGTTCCCATTACATACGACTTACGGTTTCCATGATACTTCCTGATTTGTAGAGTTTGACTTGAGCAGCATTCAACTTTTGAAATCCGGAGTGAACACTTGTTGCCTCACGGTAATACCTAATTCACGTGCGGGGCTTGAATTCCATCAGGTACTTGAATTTCACAACCACTCGCAGCCATGAGAGTGCAGAGAGTAACATAAAAATGAGAAAAAAAGATTTTGGAGATATTATTGGTGATATTCTCATAACGATTTTTTGTTTCTCTGACTAAAAAGTTTGAGTCATTCTAAACTAACCATAAGAGAGAAAAAACCTTTTCTGAACCCTACATTACAGCCTACTCTATTGTAGCTTGGGATCTTGTTTTTATCCCAAATTTAAAATATTTCGAATAAGAACTAATTTTAAACTTCGAAAATAACGGGTCTACCTCTTAACTAGCGGGTTTATTTTTTATTTTTTCCTTTCTATTTATTTAAAGTGTGGTATGAAGAAAACAATCTCGTCGCCTCGTATTACATCCACGCACAAACTTTAAATTAGAGCGGCCTGGTTGATTTGCCGTGTTTGAACTCTTTGAACTTTACAAACAAGGAGGTAACTAGAAAAAAAATAACCCTAGGATATTGTATATGATCCACCAAACACTGGTACTGATATAAACCACATAGAAAGGTTTATTCTACTGCTTCAATTGGTGTTTCCTAAGCGGGCCCTCCGCGTCCTATTTCTAATATACCTGCCTGTTATCGTCTGTCTTAAGTAACACTTCTCTGTGACTATCTGCTTCACTTCGAACAGTCAGATAATTCCTCCGATCAAAACATTCACCCTTTTCGAAGATGTTGCAATTACATTGATATACCATTAGCAAACCATTAATATACCATTAGCAAACCAGGTATTTTGGTTATTTATTCCATAAAACTAATAGATAAACAACAACATAAGTTGCACAAAAATGAAAAGTGTTCTTATAGTCGTTTCCCTAAGATTGAAAGCAAGAAGTCTAAGAGTGAATTGAGGCATAACCCGCCAGTATGACACTTGATGTTAGTGCCTTTAAACGTTCTACGACGTGGCAGTGAAAAAATGACTAGAATATTTATGTGCTACTTTTACTACTGGTCACTCTAGTGAAATTAACTCTTCATCATCCGCCACAACTGGTCACGTTACGCTAAAAGCTGGAAAATGATTTTGAAATTTCACCTGCGACAGTTTCCTACGATTTTATTTGTGCCAGTCATCGCAATATCGCCGAGTTACTCTCGCTTTTCGATTGGGATAATATTTTGGATACAGTCAATGTCGAGTCAGCTGCTCAAACATTTTCCAACGTTCTGGCATATGTCATAGACAGACACGTTCCGAAGAAAATCCATCGTCATACGTCTCTTCCACCATGGCAAACGAGCGAACTTCGTCGCTTGAAATCTGGCAAGAGAGCTGCCCTCAGAATATTTATAAAGCACCGGACACTATTTCTTAGTCGTCACTATGTTAGGATAAATCACGAATACAAACGAGTCGCGAAACGTTGCTTTGTCCAGTATCGGCGTGGAATACAGAGAACACTCAAGACACGTCCTAAACAATTCTTGAAATTTGTAAACGAACAACGCCACGAAGTTGGCCTTCCGTCGTCTATGTTGCTCCACGGCAACAAGGCTTCCACCCCGCAGGGTATTTGCCAGTTATTTTCCGAGAAATTCTCTAGCGTTTTCACCGAGGAGACATTGAGCGATGACCACATTAGACTTGCGGCCAGCTATGTTCCACTTGCCAGTCAAACCTTGGGCCAAGTCGACATCGATGCAGAGATGATAATCAAGGCCTGCTCTAAACTCAAATTGTCTCACAATCCCGGGTCGGATGGAATTCCTTCGTGCTTTCTCAAACTACACCTAGATAGTATGTTGCCCCCGCTGCTTTATGTTTTTCGACTATCTGTGGCTGTCGGTATTTTTCCTTGCTGTTGGAAATTTGCGCACATGTTTCCAGTACACAAAAAGGGTAGCAAACGGGACGCTGGCAATTATCGTGGCATAACTTCGCTTGGCGCTGTTGCTAAACTGTTTGAGTTTGTAATTATGGAACCGTTGCTCGCTAACCTGCTGTGCCTTACTTCCTAAATTACTGACAGTATGGCGAAACGCGCCCAAACGGATGTCATTTACACCGACTTGTCTGCAGCCTTCGATAAATTGAACCACCGCATAGCTATTGCCAAACTGGACAGGCTTGGGATCAACGGATGCCTGCGGCAATAGTTTCAATCGTACCTCACTGACCGTCATCTAGCTGTGATCATAGGAGATTGTCAGTCTCACATGTTCACAGCACCGTCTGGTATACTGCAGGGTAGTCACTTGGGACCGTTGATTTTTTTTATCTACTTCAACGACGTAAATTTGGCTTTTGAAAGACCACGACTATCATACGCAGATGACCTGAAACTCTATCTTTGAGTGCACTCACTCGATGATTGTCGCTTTCTCCAACGTCAGCTGAATGCTTTTGCCGGCTGGTGCAATTTGAATCGCATCGATGTCAACCCGGCCAAATGCACGGTTATCTCGTTTTCGCAAAAGAAATAGACTATTTTATTCAAGTATGTCTTGTTGGGCACCGAAATTGAGCGCGTCAGTCAAGTCAAGGACCTAAAAGTAATTCTGGACACCCAATTCACCTTTAAGCAGCATATCTCTTACGCTGTCGGCAAAGCTTCCAGCGATCTGGGGTTCATCTTCCGGATTGCTAAAAACTTCACAGACATCTACTGCCTCAAATTGTTGTACTGCTCCTTGTGTCGTTCTATATTAGAGTATTGCTCGGCTGTGTGGACTCCTCATTACAACAACGATGTCGTTAGAGTAGAGGCTGTTCAACGACGGTTTTTTAGATTTGCGGTACGTAAACTACCGTGGACGGATCCCTATCGTTTGCCAAGCTACGAAAGCCGTTGTCATCTGATTATCCTGGAGTCCCTGTTAGTCCGTAGAGATACAGCCAGGGCTTTGTTAATCGCAGACATCTTGCAAGGCCGTATCTACTGTCCTGATCTTCTGGAGCAAATCAACATGTTTATAGCATGAGATAAGCCCTCTCACTGTCGACAAGGTGGAAAATTTGACCCGCGAGAGGGTGATTTTACAATCTTTCTGGATCAAAATTTAAAAAAATAGTGCCCCAACCTGGAAAAATGCAGGCATAGTCTATGGATCATACATATGGTTGAGCGAACAAAGCTGATTTATAGACTGTTCCAGAAAGTATAAGCACACTTTCAAAATAACAAAAAAGTCATGTTTTTTTTTAGTTTTAGTAATTTTATTTGGCAAATCATATTTGTATTTGTGTTTTATATGATATTTTACTCTCGCTTAATCAAAATATTTAATCATAGCCAAGACTCCTAATTTTTCCTCGAACATGACCCATTAGCTTCTGCACAGTGGTAGGGTATGTGTCCCTTAACTCAGCCTAAGATGCAACAATCGAGTACATTTTTTACTATAACTCGTAAAGTATTTGAGCTGGAAGCGATATTTAACTAGTTATACACTTGATTAGATATGTTCAATATGCCATTTGGTAGTATGTTTCACGAAAAGTTACACAACTCATTTTTTAAAGTCAGAAACTTTCGAGGGATATGGATGTAATGTCGGTCTATAAGCGCCAAATTGGGTCTATTCATGGATGCAAGCTCGTCCCATTCGACAGATTTGTTATTAAATGTTGTCTTCGTACGATTTTTTTTTCTGATTTTCTGATTCAATGCGTTTCCAGCTGTATTCGCTTTACCCAACAAACAATTTCATAAATCAAACTATACTAAAACTGCTAAGAAACACTTAAGTGATTTTCACATATGATTTAGCGACCATTTGATAATCAAAACATTATAATTCACTCTACACAGATTTTGTTCCTTTAGTTTGTGTTAAGATGATCCATATGAAAAACTTTCAATCGAAACTCAGACATTTTTATTGTAAATTTTACCAATAACAACATTTTTACTACGCTTTCCATATAACAGGCCATAGTTGGGAACGTGGAAAAAAATATGTTCCTAACATTGGGTCTATGGTTTTCTTGTTAAATCATTGTTATTTTACCCATGTGACCTGTTAGTTTATAACGTGTGACTATTTTCTGTACATCTTGGCTGTATTATTCGGTTTATAAGTTCAATTTCTGCAAATTAAGATCATTCGAAGATCGTGTAGATAATCTGTTCAGCTTAACCAGTAAAGTCATATTGTCTAAAAAGTTGAGGAAATCGAAAATTACGCGGAAGTGAGCAACTATTAATTGATTAATAATGTCTCAACTGCTTTGAAATAAATCGGTCATCCTGATAGGAATATAATTTTGTTGATTATCGGCGAATTAATGACATTTTTGGTACATAGGCCGAATGAAGGAGCTAGGCTGACATTACATCCCGTTACCCTACCCCCCCCCTCCTCACCACTTTTACAATTTTTTTTTAATTTTTTTTTTTTTTTTGTTTTTTTTTTTTTTTTTTTTTTTTTTTTTTTTTTTTTCTTTGTTTTTCCTTCCCCCCCGGCCGGCGGAGTTTTTTCTTTTCCCACCAAACAAACAAAATTATATTTTTTACATTTTAAAAATATTCTCTTTCCAAAAAGAAACGCCCCCAAACCCCCAAAACACCCTAAACCCCCCTCGCTCCCCCACCTCCCCCACAAACCGCTCCTCGAGAAATTCTTTAAAAATTTTTTAATTTTTTTCTCTTCCCTTCGTATCTAATGGAAAGAATATTTTCCCCACCCCCCCCACCACCCCCCCAACCCAACCCCCCCCCCCCAAATTTTTCGGTAAAGGTGCCTTTTCCGTTTCGGGGATGTCTTTGTCTTCGCTTACAGTATAGAATTGTGGTCCGGGAAGCGTTTTGTAATCTAGTTTCACATACGTTTCATCGTCCATTATTATACACCAAGAATTTCAACACAATAACGAATCGTAGAGTTTGCGGGCCCGTGGTTTCACGGACTCGGCCTGTTTTGGATTCCTTTTGGGTTTTTTCTGCTTTCGGTATGTTTTTAGCCCAAGTCTTTCTTTGGCACGCATGACGTTACTCGACAAGGTCCCTAGTTTTTTCGCAACATCCCGAACGGAAGTCGCTGGTTTTTGCTTGTAGGCATCCCTGACCTTTTTATCGATATCCGGACTAACAGGGCTGGATTTCCGACCACTCTTCGGCGCATCTTCAAACGTACACTGTTCTCTATATTTTCAAATCGCAGATCGTACCGCTCCGACGCTTACGCCCTCTTCCTTGGCCAATTTTCTCAAGGAGACTCCGCTCACAGTGCACCATTTGTGCACGATACTTTTTCGTTGTTCCGGAGTAAGACCGCACATTTTGATAGGTAACACAAAACTGAGCACTTTTTTGATGCTTCATCAATAAAAAAAAAAAAAAAACCCCCACCAAAAACATAAAAAAAAAAAAAATTATAAAAAAAAACCTAAAAAAAAAAATGTTTTTTTCTCCCCCCAACAGTCGTTTTTTTTTATATTTTTTTTAAAAATATTTTTTTTTTTTTATATCTCTCTATATCTTTTGCAATTTTTTTTTATAAAAAATTTCAAATACTTCATGGAACATGCGAATATTTGTTATCGCACAAAGGTTACATTCTATGGATCAATTTTACGACTTTAAGGAAAGTTATTGAACCTTTTATGGATCATTTGCAATATGTTTGTTCAGACGGTATGCCCGAAATGCCGATACGAAGGTTTTGCTAAACGGCTCTGCTGGCCTCTGGGTCCAAAAGAATCATCCGACTAAACTACCAACCGACTGATCGGTGTAAAATTGAACGACGTTGTTCAATTTCACGCGCGCGGCACTTATCAGCTCCCCAACGGTCTACTGTGGTTTACACTCGCCCTTTTCCCCGTAACGTAGAGAGTCGAAAAACGATCGATCGTCTTCACGATGTCGTCAGAACAATCTCATCACAAAACTGATTGCCCTTGAGAACGTCTTCCCACAAACAGGATCTTGGCAGAGAAACAACTTATACTGGAATTGCACACACGGCGAATAAATCCTTCGGATGAATAATAAAACGCTCGTTCTTCCGATAACGTCTATATTTCTCGGATGGTGATTTGTAACTAACTTTACAGTATTGTTCTAGCTTGCTTTGATGGGCAATTGGGTTGGTTACAAACATGTGTTCGGGATCTAATGAGAGTGATTGTGTTGTATATAATTCTGTCTGTGTTGTTTTTCATAGGTAAGTTATTGTAGTAGATTTTAGATCACTTTCGTTATTTTTAAAACAAATTAGGTATACAGTGCTCTAGTTTTAGTACAATTCAATTTAAGCGAAATTCATTCTAGACAAAATTAAATTACAAGTAGATTATTAAAAATACCGAACATTCCGGCCACCTTAAAATAGTCAGATTTTAACAACAAATGGGTTCAGCTACTCGTGACAATCGATGCACAAACAGCAGGGTCATGTTGATGAATTAACTGCTCGACGCAACTTCGAACATCGTCGGAACGGACGAGCTTTCGGCTACCGGAAAATAGAGCATAATTAAAGTTTCAATTTATTACCTCATTCTTGTTGTCATCTGCAATTGTAGGTTGAACCGGAAGAAATTCAAGTTTGACCACTGGACGGATAACGTTATCTGAACCAGCCGTCTTTAATGTGACGACCCTCACAATACCATCTTGAGCGGGATGAACCTTTTTAATGCGGCCCAAAGTCCACTGTGCAGGAGGAACGTTGTCGTCCTTCACGATGACCAGTCGGCCAACTTGGATGTCGACAGGTGATTTGATGCCCTTCGTCGAACGAGCTTGAAGTTGCTGCAGGTATTCGGTGCTCCAGCGCTTCCATATTGCCTGGAACCGTTTCTGCATTAATTGCCCACGGCTTAATCTGTTGTCCGGTGTTTGCCTGTAGTCGGGTTCTGGGATGGATTGCAGGTTCGTCCCGACAAGGAAGTGGCCCGGAGTGAGTGCCTCTAGATCCGTCGGGTCATTGGACATTTCGACGATGGGCCGGGAGTTCAGGCACATTTCGACCTGGGCGAGAAGTGTCAGCATCTCTTCTTGGTATTACCCACCTCCTTGAGGAGGTGATTTTTTGCGGATTTCACCGCCGCCTCCCACAAGCCTCCAAAGTGGGGGGCGCGTGGTGGGATGAATTTCCAGCTGATTTCAGCATTTGCACACCAGTCAAAAATCAGCTTTCGGCTGCTGTCGTCGGTTTTCAGCAACTTATAGAGTTGATGCATTTCGTTTGTGGCACCTCTGAAGTTTGTAGCATTGTCTGAGTGGAGTTGGCAGACCTTGCCACGACGCGCAATAAACCATTTTAGAGCTGCCAGGAATGCTGCTATGGAGAGGTTGCTTACGAGCTCCAAATGTACAGCACGTGTCGAAAAGCACACAAATACTGCCACGTATGCCTTGATCGGTCCTGCTCTACGGTGCGAACCACGCAGGAGAATCAGGCCACAATAGTCTACGCCTGAGACTGAAAACGGCTTTGACGGTGATAGTCTGGAACTCGGCAAGTCTGCTGTAGTTTGATGGATCAATACCGATCTTCGACGGAAACAGGTGTGACATTGATGATATACTTGACGAAGTAGATCTCTGCCACGAATTAACCAAAATTTCTGTTTTATGGAGCTCATCATAAGCTGAGGGCCTGCGTGCATCAATGTTTGATGATAGTGGTTGGCTAGCAGGTGAGCCAATCGGTGTTTGCTGGATAAAATGATCGGGTGTTTCATCTCATCGGGTGCACTGGAATATTGAAGCCGACCGCCGACCCTGATTAGGCCATTTTTTGAAGTTGATGGACTGACGAGTTTCAGTGGAGATGATTTATCGACCGGTTGTCCTTTGAACATTGCCTTCAGTTCTGCCGGGAACGTTTCATGCTGGGAAAGTCGACACAGGAAGAGTTCAGCCCTTTCCAACTCGTGAGCAGTGAGGTAGGTAGATGGTTCGCATGGAACCGACGCAGATGCTGCACAAGCTCCATCAGGATAGTTTTTGGTTGCTGATGCATGCAACGCACGCATATACCGAAGAAAGTACGCCATAGATCTCCGCAACTTGATGTATGAAGAAAACCGATTGAATAGACGCTTGCACATAGGATCTTTGGGAGGTGCAACTGATACTAGACACACCTTGCGTTCTTCGTCAAAAACTTTGGAGGATGATAATAAGTCGAAAGGTTGGCTAGGCCAATGGTTCTTACTTCGTTTGAGCCAAGCAGGTCCGGTCCACCATCGCTCTTGCTGGAGCAGCTCGGCAGGTGTAAGGCCACGGGAGATATCATCGACTGGGTTGTCCTTTCCGGGGACATGCTTCCAAGGATGTCCAATTGTTGACTCCTGGATTTTGGACACTCGATCGCCCACAAATGTCTTCCAGCTGGTTGGATGGTGACTTCAGCCATTGCAATACCGTCGTAGAATCTGACCAGAAAAATATCGTATATTCGATTTTGAGGGACGAAATTACCTTTTCGTAGAGTTCCGTAGATAACACGGCAGCGCACAATTCCAAGCGCGCAATAGAATGACGTGTCTTCAAAGGAGTCACTCTTGACTTCGCTGCTAGAAGGTGTACAACAACGTTCTGGTGTTCGTCTTTGGAACGCATGTACACGCATGTACCGTAGGCCTTTTCGGAGGCGTCCGAAAAAAAAGTGTAGTTGAGTGTTGGTTGCCCCGGCCACCGAGACGAATCGAGGAACTCTTACCTCTCCCAATAGATTTAGTTGATGATGGACCACCTTCCAGTCGTTCTGTAGCTTTGGAGGAAGTGGGTCGTTCCAATCGTATGATTTCCCATCGGAAGTGGTCAACGCCCATGGATGTTGCATAAATTGCTTTGCACTGGACATAACCAGTCCAGCGAGGCCCAGAGGATCGTAGATCTGAGCGATGTAGGAGAGGACATTTCTTCGGTTGAGGATAGGGGCAGGAGTTGGAAGCTGGATTTGAAACCGTAGAGTATCGGATTTTGGCTCCCAGATCAATCCGAGTGTGGTTACCGACTGCTCGTCAGAGAATTCATAGAACGGCTGGATAGCCAGATCATCCGGAGGTATTTTGGCCAAAACTGCCGAGCTGCTTGAGGACCATTTCCTCAATGGAAAACCTCCGACTTGCAACATTGCACTGAGCTGGCGACGAAGTTCGATGGCTTCTTCGGGACTGTCTGCACCGCTGATGAGGTCGTCAACATAAAAATCTTCGACCACGGCCCTTTTGGCAATTGGGTAGTTCTCACCTTCATCGCTAGCGAGTTGAACGAGGGTTCGTGTGGCGAGGAATGGTGCACAGGACGTACCGTAGGTGACGGTCTGAAGCTCATACGTCGAGATTGGATCCGTTGGTTTGTCTCGGAAGAGGATTCGGCAGAGTGGTCGGTCGCTTTGTCGAACTTCAATCTGGCGGTACATCTTTTCGACGTCCGCCACAATTCCGATTGGTTTGGTCCGGAATCGAATTTTAATTGATTGTAGATCTTCTTGCACAACCGGGCCGATGATTAGTAGATCGTTAAATGAATTTCCAGACGATGTACGGCATGAGGCATCAAATACAACCCGTACCTTGGTCGTAGTACTACTGACCTTAAAAACAGGGTGATGTGGTATGTAAGAGTGGTTCGCAGAATCGTCTACTGGATCATTGAGTCACTGCATATGGCCAAGTCGAAGGTACTCGGCCATAAATTCATGGTAGGCTAGTTTTACTGCTTCGTCTCAATCAAGCATACGTTCCAAGCATCGCATACGTCTTTCGGCAATGGATCGGGATTCGCCGAGTTGAATGTTGGTGTCTTGTAATTTGGGCAGCGATACTACATACCTTCCATCTGAATTTCTAATCATGGTAGCTTGATACAGCTGCTCACATGCTGTTTCCTTCGCAGAATACTTACGCCCAGGCTCTACGGATTCTAGCTCCCTAAATCGTTCCAATGTGGATTCTAGATTACGTGTGGTTGCGACATGGCAAACCAGAGATGTGAGTGGAAGAGTGCCGTACCATCGGCCAATGACAGCCCATCCGAAGACCGTCGCGAAAAGCACTGGAGATCCTTCACCGAGGATTATCGTACCATTCTTCACATACTCATGGAATTGCTCGAGGCCGAGCAACAGGTCAATGGGGCCTGAAACGTTGAATGTGGGATCGGCTAATTTGATGTTCGGAGGAAGTTTCCACATAGTTATGTTAACATTTGTAGTAGGAAGTTCTGCGGTCGGCTTCGGTAAAACTAAGAGTTCTAATTTACTGGAAAATTCGTTGTTCTTGGAGTGGATGGTGGAAACGACGGATTGTGTAACCGTTACCGTTGCTTCCCCGATTCCGGTGATGGGAAAACTTACTCTTTCCGACTGAAGACACAAACGACGAGCCAGCTTTTTCGAGATAAAATTCGACTGTGAGCCAGAGTCGATTAATGCACGAGCGGAGTGTGGTTTTCCGAATCGACCTTCGATCCAGACTGCAACTGTTGAAAGAAAAACAGCTGTTGGAGAACTGTCGTGGGCGGGCACACTCACCTCTGAAGACGGATTGGCTGAACTGGATTGTTGTACCGTTGATTGGGCGGCTTGCTGAGCCGCGGAGCTGGATGTCGATTTATGCAAAAGCGTGTGATGTCGTTCATGGCAATGACGACACGTATACTTTGAGTCACAGGTCCGAGCGATTTGCGACGACTTGAAACAATTCCAACAGAGTCGCTTCTGGGAGATTAATTCTCGACATTGTGAAACGGTCATTCCTTGGAAGGTTGGACACTGAAATAATAGATGCCTTTCAGAGCATGACATGCAGCTTGGTGGGTTTGACTGTGAACTTGTAGTGGCGGTATTGGCAACCGCTTTCGAAGATGGCAGCTTCTTGTTCAAGGACTGGTGGCCGGTCACCTTGACCGGTGCTGACTGATTACGTTGGTGAATCTCCAGTGAAATCGTTTGCAGAATCCGAACCCGTTGATACATGAACTCGATGCATGATTCGTATCCGACATTCACTGAAGTAGTAGCATGCTCTTCCCAGGCTCTCAGGGTAGCAGGATCCATTTTGTACGACAGCATACATACCAATGGGATGTCCCACGTTTCAACTAATTCACCTAGCTTTGCCAGCGCCTTGACGTGGCGCTGAAATTCATCTACAAGACTGTGTAGATCTTGAGCAGATTCCTTCCGCATTGGGGGGAGATCATGCAGCGTACGATACAACTGCTTTTTTAGAAAGCGCTTGTTATCATAACGCTTAAGAAGTGCCTCCCAGGTGGTGGCGTAGTTTGGCATACGAGCCTCACTTTCTAACGATTGCAATAGAAACTGCAATTTTGCCACCAGCGGAATTTCCGGAACATCGTGCACCATCGTCTTAAAGGTCTCACGAAAGCCGAGCCACCGTGAATAATCGCCGTTAAACTTCGGCAGATCTATTTTCGGTAGACGTAAGTGGAAACTACTCGGATGCTGCTGGACACCATTTTGTACGTTAATCGTGGAGTTCAAGTCAAGCAATCTTCTGTTCATCAGCCAGCCTTTAGTTGCACAGTACCGAGACTCGAATTCCCGTCGTTCCTGAAGATTTTTAACTAACGGAGCATCACCATTATCCAGCTTTTCGATCTCGGACTGAACCTTTAACCAGTCATGGAAGGCTTGATCTAGAAGCTCCAACCATACTGGAATTTGAGGGAAATCGCGATCCTCCTCGTAATTCTCCACGAACGTCTCGACGGTTTCGAGCGTGGAAAATAATGACCGACGAACAGTGAACTTTTCCCTCAATTTTTTGTCCTTTGCCTTCTTGGTGGCCATTTCACAATGATGTCGTTAACCGAACGACTGTATTAACAAAAAAACGATTCGCACACGCGACGGCACGTGGGTGCGACGGCACGTGATAACTCCTTCCCGTATCGTAGCGAAAATCCTTCCCGACGCGTCCCGGAATCGATCGATTATCTCCTTCCCGTCGCGGGTCCCGATCGCGGAAACGTAACGTGAAATCCTTCCCGACGCGAATGTAGTAACCACCATGAAAATTCGAGCACCACTCGAACAAAGAGTCACTAAACATACGTACTCGTGCAAGAGTCAATAGTCAATGTCACTTAGTTTCATCGATATCACCGGATCGATTTAAGCACTATGCGGATACCGAAAGAAAAACCAACAGTCACTGTTCTATTCGCTTTCATAGGCTGGAGCACACAACTTCAGCGTCACTCGAGTTTGATCACCTCGCAAGGGTTCACTACCCTGGCTCGGATAATAGGCAACGACAGTGTTCTTTTCAAACTGCCAACAACAATCGAACTATTTTAACAATTCTTTGGCTTCTTGGCTCGCAAAATGACTACCGTTTCATTTTCACACAGTTCCGTTGTGATCTTACAAACGTGGCCGAAAATCATCTCCTGGTCCCCGGAATGTCCTTCATATCCGGCTCGAAGGACCAATGTTCAGACGGTATGCCCGAAATGCCGATACGAAGGTTTTGCTAAACGGCTCTGCTGGCCTCTGGGTCCAAAAGAAACATCCGACTTAACTACCAACCGACTGATCGGTGTAAAATTGAACGACGTTGTTCAATTTCACGCGCGCGGCACTTATCAGCTCCCCAACGGTCTACTGTGGTTTACACTCGCCCTTTTCCCCGTAACGTAGAGAGTCGAAAAACGATCGATCGTCTTCACGATGTCGTCAGAACAATCTCATCACCAATCTGACTGCCCTTGAGAACGTCTTCCCACAAACAGGATCTAAGCAGAGAAACAACTTATGCTGGAATTGCACACACGGCGAATAAATCCTTCGGATGAATAATAAAACGCTCGTTCTTCCGATAACGTCTATATTTCTCGGATGGTGATTTGTAACTAACTTTACAGTATTGTTCTAGCTTGCTTTGATGGGCAATTGGGTTGGTTACAAACATGTGTACGGGATCTAATGAGAGTGATTGTGTTGTATATAATTCTGTCTGTGTTGTTTTTCATAGGTAAGCTATTGTAGTAGATTTTAGATCACTTTCGTTATCTTTAAAACAAATAAGGTATACAGTGCTCTAGTTTTAGTACAATTCAATTTAAGCGTAATTCATTCTAGACAAAATTAAATTACAAGTAGATTAATAAAAATACCGAACAATGTTTATGAGTAATCCGTACAATTTTAACGATCATGCCCCAGATATAAAACGGTACATTTTTGACATTTTATTGCTAAATTTTTTACAAAGTATGGATCAGAGTGATGAATTTTATGGATCATTTCCATTTTTTTATAAATATTCACCAGAGTCTTATGGGTCAAGAATGAGTTTTTCATGGCACGATTTTCAATTTTTTATGGATCGTTTATTACTTTTGCAAAAGTACGTTTGCCATGGTGAACAGGTGGAGCCGAAAGATGCAACGTCCATCATGAACACGTCAAACGGCTTGGATGGCTTATCATGCCACAGAAACAGTTGAGCTGATTGATCCTCCTGTCGAATCAAGATCTGGTGGAACATCTCGCAGATATCGGCGCTGATGGCCACCTCGAACTGACGGAACGAACAAAGTACAGCGGGAAGTGGTGTCAATAGATCTGGAAAAGCGAGTAGCGTGAAATTGATCGACTGACCTTGGACCTTTGCCGCCGCATCCCATACTAAGCGCACCTTATTTGGCTTTCTCGGGTTTGTAACGACGCTCAGTGGCAAAAACCAGGTTCATTTGGGATTGAAGCTGGCTAATTCCTCTTTACTAGCCTTGTACGCCCACAAGGCGTACAGGCCCTTTAGTCTGATACTCACTGATCTGAGTTTTTACGTTGTCGTACAAGTCGGGCTTTGCTGCTAGATGAGGTTCAAGACACCGGAATCTCTTTTCCGCCATGAGTCTGCGTTCGGGAATTCTACATTGTCATGTTTCCACAGCAAGCCTGTTTGGAACCTTCCTGACACCATACGTACGGTAGTGCTTTCGAGTATCTGCCTGGCACGTCGGTCATCGTCGCTTTCCATTGTAGAAGCTGCAACCTCCAAGCTATCCACCGCAAATAATGTTTCGACTAATTCGTGGAGTTCGTCATCGGGTGTTCGAACGGAAATGTGGAACAGCCTATTTGCAGACTGATCCTCTTTTGCACGTGTGCTTCCACAGACCGCCCATCCTAGCATGGTTTTGGTAGCGATTGGGCAACCACGGGGGCGTTCTCTGCTCTTCCGTGTTGCCATGACGAACGAGTTGTCCAAGCCGATCCGGATTGTGGAAACAGCATTAGCGTAACTGTGCACTGGTAGATACAGGAACTGTTTGCAGACGTCGCTGAAGTCAATTGTTTGAACTGGAAGATTAAGATTCTCAACGGTATGCACTTCCTACAAATCGTAGCGAGTGCTGTTTGTCGCACCCGAAATCTGCAATTTGATTAATTGCGATTCCTCCTCCACTCGTTCTATGCCGCTGGTCAACTGCAAGCATAGCGGACGTATGTCGCCGCTTACTCCAAGTTTTTCAGCGATCTTACACTCCGCCAGCGTCCTAGATGATCCATCGTCGAGAAAAGCGAACGTTTGAATCGTTTTGTCATTCCCATGCAGTGAGACAGGAAGTATCCGGAACAACACAGTTTGCTTGAGCTGTCGATGAACTGTAACTGTGCTTGTAGTCTTCGGCGATACGGTAGTGTGGGATGCTTGGGGATTTCCGGGACAAAGAAGCTTGTGATGGCACTCTTCACAGTCGGGCTCTCCACAGTTGCTCGCTTTACAAGGGAATTTTCCGTGCAATTTCAAACAGCGACGACACACCCTTGCGCTGAACTGGCCGGCTTGACGTGCCGCAAGGGCTCAGTAGGGATCAAGACCCGAAGCTAAGAGTCAGTTCCTTTGTGGTTAGATCACATTTATTAGCAGAGCAGCACATCGAAATTTTAGGTTCATTATATGCTTTATATGATTCCTTATATACTATACAATTTCAGATCATCCATGGATATCCCAAGTTTTGTAAAATAATGTTTAATCAATTTTTTTTTCTCGTGGCTACGATACATTATCTAAGCTTTCAGGTTCATGCGCGGGTCCGTATACAATTGCAGCAGGACCACAATCTGCAGACATGTAAATAAAAATGAAATTATTATCATTTTATATTATAACATCCATGCATTACATTTTGTATGCTTTTTTATAAGTCATTTTCAGCATCGCATATGTGCATCCTTGTCAGTTATAGCTCATCTAACATACGTTATGTATTTGAAAAGATAGAAAGGTTTTTGATGTTTTTTTTTATTTTTTAGAAAAAATCATATTCGAAAAATTCTACTCAAAAAAGCTCTTTCTTTCTTCATCAAAAATATATACTAGTTTAAAACCTAGCAGTTTACAATCATTCATTTCCTATTTCACAGACATAAAGTATCATGTATGGGTCCAGATGAACAAGAGCTATCGAAAAATTCAATTTTTTATCTTTTTGTATGTTTGTTATATTAAGATTCAGTTTTTGGATTCATAGTCATATGAAATTTATTCTGCTTTATTATTAGCTGTTTTCAGTTTTTTTTTTCCAATATTATTATGATATTAATACACATCTAATTTTTATTTTCAGTAACATACCAGTAGATGTCAGATACATCTTGTACCTACGTTTATTATGTTCTCTGACTATTATTGTGAAAACAAATTCTAATCTTAGTAGATCTTAATCCAATAGAAACTGCAACAGTGGATCGATGAGTGGATGTTCAGCTTAGTTACGGATATATGTATTCCACTATAGTTTACTGGCCTGCTGGTATTATTATTTTATATTATAACGTCAGTTTATTATGTTAAGTTATGATATTAAATGATGTGACATAATTGCATTCAAATTCATTTCATTAAAATCACTATTTCCGACGAGACTCACTACATAAATTATTGCAAGGAAACGGAACAGCACATCGAAATTTTAGGTTTACTATTCTATTGCTATATAATTTCAGATCATTCATAGGTATCCCAAGTTTTATGAGATAATTTAATATCAATTTTTTCTTCTCGCAGCTACATTGTCTAACTTTCAGGTCCACAAATGGAAGTGTTATTATCATTCTTATATTCATTCACTATATTATTAGTCATTATAATGTTCATTCACTATATATTTATAAATATTATATTAATTCACAAGATTTTAAATATTACTATATGACACTGAATATATATTGGGAAAGGAGGGAGCATCAGGGTATCACTCAAGCTGGAATTGGACAATGGAGTGGTATGACAACCGGCGTCTAGGAGGGAACAAACAGTATCATTCTTTATCCTACCGATTCGATTGTGATGCTGTGAATTCTACTCCAACAGTTTCAGTGAGAGTGACGCGCCCTTCTTAACAAGCCATCCCGTAGAAAGCTTAATAAGTATTGCGAATTGGGTTATTCGATTTGTTGGATCGTATCGTTGGAAGGAGAATCTCATGTTCCCGCGGGTTTCGCGTGAGTGTCTCTGCTTACGGGTCCGCCCCACCGTTTTTAGCCCTTCATACAGCGTTACTGTGAATACAACCCGGCAACTCTATTTGATCTTGCTATTAAGTGGAGCTGCATACATGACAAGGTCTTAGAAGGGATGGTGGCTACCTTACATACATACATACATACAATTTCAAACAGCGACGACACAAGAAGCGCTTTTGAATGAGTTTCCAGCGATTAGTGAGTGCCATCTTGTGAAACACGTGACAGTCTTTAATATGATGATTGTCCTTTTCGCAGGATGCACAGGGCCTAGGCTTGTTCTCCTTGCGGTCGCCACCGCACAGTGGTCAAAAAGTCGATTTTAACGCTCTCAACTGATAGCTCCCTAAATAGTGTAGCTATAGCGATGGCGTCTTTGGCAAAGTTGATGGATATGACAAGCTCTGTGATGACTTTTGTGATCAATCCCCCTAAAAGTGAGATAAAAAATCCTACTATTTTAGGATTTTGAGATAGAGAGTTGATGCCTTCAGCAAAATTGTAGAAAAAAGTCAATACAAACAACTTTGCTGAAAACATAGAAATTGTATGTTTCACCCAATTTGAGATAGAGAGCGTTTTATAAGAACTTACCTCCAAAAACACATTTTTCACCGAAACATTTTGTTTTTAATTTTAAGGACAATAAAATGTTCTACAAAGTTATTTGCAATATTAAAATACAAAACTTTCTTGAACATACCATACCTGCATTATTTCAGTGGGATGAGTTATTGAACTTTTTTCCGTTTTTTCATCATACTTTCAACGGATGTACCACACTTAGGAGCAGGTAGGAGCAGATATAATTGAATGCATCTAATAGTACATCATAAAAGCTTTCAAGTGGTGGTTAGTTTGTCCATCCACAACCGTCTGCTGGGGAGTTATGCTCAAAACTAATATCGATAGTTTTACTATATTTCATGATTCATACAGTATAAAAAATTGCATTGTCATGGTAACAACACCTTCAAACTCATTAGTTTCAGCTTAATTTTAAATTTTGTTTTTGTCAATATTGCCATTATTTTGTAATTGTCAGCTGCTTATCATCGCAGGTCAAGCCGAAGCCGATCAAACTCTTCAGATGTTCCGGCTTAGGAGTTTGCGTTGCCCGTACCTTGTATAGCAACGAGTTGATGATTTGCTCTGGTCATCCATTCAGCGTCTTCATGATCAACGGAACGGATGGTGAATTCATTAGATGGCTGCGAACAGCTTCCAGCGCAATACTCTTCAGGCACCGCTGCAATCACATGAGGTTTTCCCCTTATGAATACCCGCACATATCGGTGGAATTTTGGTAGCAGCTCACGCACAACGGCCACTCGACTGGATCTCCGGAGAAAGCAGGCAGCTCTCTGGGTACGACTTGTCTGGTAGCGAGTTGTTGTGAGCTGGGCCCACCGAATAACTGCCTTGGGTTAGCATTGTAAGCAGCAGACACGGCAGTGGCGAAGGGGGCAGATGTTAGGACCAACTGCGATATAATAGGCGAAATTCTAGAGGAAACTGTGTGCACGGAGGGAGGTGTTGAGTGAGCTTGAGCCAGGGTACACATGGCAAAAGGGAGGGGAGCAAACATGGTCCGGTAGCCGGAGGGGATGTAATTTTTATTTGGCCAAAGTTTCGCATCGGTTGTGATGTGAATTCGTTTGTGAAAGTGAATTCGTAACTTTCAATTGCGGAGAAATTATAGAAATTGGATTGGAGCACGGTTGACTTACCGTATTAATGACCTCAGTACTACCATCGTTAGTTGGAAATTCGTACGCAATGTTGCGCACCAGCCGTGTCATTTTCGACGACATCGTGGTGCTTTCGATGATACCCGTCGCTGCCGATGACACTGTCGACTGCGATTGTCGACCAGCATTTCGATCTTGCTCGGCAACTTGGCTTTGATGGGATGTCGCAGTCGCCAGCTGTTGCCGAAGGCTATCGGCATGTTTTTGTAGATCGCGCCTCCTTTGTTTGTGTTGGTGAGATGGAAAAATTCCCTGTTGTCAGACTTGCTTGATGCTTCGTCGAATATGTCACGAAGCCACCTGCTGCACCATCGCGATCAGTTTTACTATTCACTGCCGCAGCTTGTGTGTTGTTTTGAGCCTGTAAATGTGCTAGCCGACGACGTGTCGGATCAAACGAAGAAATATCAGTTTTCTGTATACCCAATGCCACTAGTTCTATCGGGTTAATGCTGATGGTCAAAGACTGCATGTCTATCGAAGCCGATTGGTTAACAGCTTGCTCGTCACTGGAATCACTAGAACTTTTTTGGGAACGGTGCCGGTCCGGGAGTGAGTGCCCACGGGGATCGTTGGTGGTCCGGTAAAGCAACTCGTATTCAGGACTGCCTGACTTTGAACCCAATCGTGAGTTCGTTGCGATTTGCGATCGACTTGATTTTCCGCTACTACTGCTACCATCTTCATCTTGCAGCTGGGCCTGCAGGATTTCGTACTTTTTTGCGATGAATTTCTTTTCCATTCACCGTTCTTCTTCAAGGCGCTGAAGATCGAGAGAGACAATTAATGCACGAGAACTTGCTTTCGATGTTCCACATTTCCTCGAACGAGCAACGGACGATGGAATTGACGCATTTACAACTCCTATACTTTTGCCGGATCTTTCCAGACGTAAGCCAGCGTTGAACTTAGAGTCACCTTCCTGCCGTAGATTTACATCTTCTGGATGCTGTTGTTCCAACGAAGCCGCTGCGGTGTTAATGTCCGTGGAGTTTGGCATCTCATAAGATTTCTCGATAGAAATCTAAAAAGCTTGTTGGCACAACAATGCAAATAAACGATCTTGTAGCACGCCTCGCTACATGTGGTTTACATGAGTCAGCTTTTTAGCTGCTATGTATTTAATTCTATTAGAGAGCAATTTGTGCTTTAGATTGTTTTTTAACTTACATTTCTAGTCCTTAATTTAACTTGTGCACTGTCCAAAAAATTGTAACTAGATTTAAGGGATTTCAACTAGTATTGAGATAGATTGCATGAAATTAAATGTTCTAGTGATAAACAAATTCTAACTTGTGTTGTTTTCATGTATCTAGGTAGGTAACTAATTCAATACATTTGAATGACGTTCGGCACAATACATTAGCACGTTTGGCAGTTGTCATCTACAAACGCTTGCTTTGTGATCGTGTGACCCTTTCGAAGCGGGGTGCTGGTTTCTCGCCGTTCGGAATACCGTTACTGATTGATCCCGATATACTGATTTGATCCCGAGCTAATATTCATATAAAATTAGGTAAAGTCTATTAAATATATCATAACCGTCCTACTCGGGAAAGCAAGTTCATTGCTTCCAGTGGGTGGTTCTCTTCGAATATGTTTGGGATGCATCGTGTATGGATGGAACTTATACGCGCATATTGTCAAGCATTATTCTTTATGAAAATGCAAATTTGTCATATAGTTTTACAATGATAAACAATTATTGGACTGCAGACGGAATATTAAATGACTTGCATTGGTATTTTTATTTCATTTTCCTTTTCCTTTTCATAACTAAAAATTTAGTGCACGTGGAAAGAAAATAGTATGCTTATAATTTTTACAAACTAATGTTGTGAAATTCATACCTCTACTTGTGGCTAGTTATAAAAGGTTATTTAATGAACTTTGAAAGGTTTTTTGGATTAGTGTAGATGGTTTGGGTGATCTTAAAAGAAACTCTTTTTGCAAAGATTGATGTCATTGATGCGAAGATTGGTGTTATATGAGTATTTATATTATTTCACTTCAATACATCTTTTAATTTTTTGTTGCCTATACCTGCACACGACTCGAAATGTTACAAAATAATTAAAATAAATCCTTCATCAATATTTCTTTGATAACTTCTCATGCGGTAACCCACGCGACACATATGAACGTAGCTTAAAACTGTATTATCGACCCAAACGCCACCACAGTCGGTGTCGGCTTTAGCAACCACTAGAAACATTCACTCCCGCTTCATTCTACTGAGTAGAATTGTTTACCTTTCTCTTTTTCTCCCACGGAAATGTTACTCAATTTTCGTAAAAAGTTGATCTACTCAAAAAGTGAGTTGATCCACTTTTAACGAAAATTGAGTAACTTTACCGTGAGCAAAAAGGGACAATAATACGATTGAACGAGAGGGTGTTTTGAGCGTGTGGGTTCAGTTCAGTTCCCTGAGTGTTGCTTCAAAATGCAGGTACTCACCTCACTTGCATTGAAATCTTTCTCTTACATGCCGTTTAATTTCACTCATATTTAGGTTGGTACATTTAATTCTGATAACATATAAGGAATGTTACTATGCGGATGAGAGACAAAATTAAAACTCTCTAGAGGGATCCCAGAAAAGTTTTTTTTTGGATTGGATGTCGAATTCGAATGGAACATACTTTCGTTGGTCGCAATGCTTTCAATATTTGCACATGGAAACACAAGGAATCCATGGGAGGTAGGCGTGGTTTTGACAGCTTCATCTCAACTGGATATTGGAAACAGTTGGAAGTTTTCCGAAATAAAACTGATTTAAGAAATAGTTCACTTATTACAATACTGCGTCTGTCAGTTTGCTTGTAGAATAAATAAAATGATAAAGCTCTGACCCTGTTGGAGAAATAATTAAAATAGTAGATACTAGTAGTAACTAGTAGACAATGGCTTTTCTTATTGATAATGTAAACCAATTAAATTCATTAAATCCGTTATAGAATGTGAAAATAAAAGTTTTATATATGTTCTTGTACATCTAGAATCCTGACAATGAATAATATGATTATTCTGTTACAACCATTAGGAACATGAGGCTTACAGTGAACATTATTTCAAATGTTTTTTTACTACTTCGTATGTATTTAAAATAACACACACTTAGTGTAAGCAGAGCGTTGATCTACCCCACAATCAAGCAGTTTTCATAAACTAATAGAAAATCACTTCGTAACCTAAATTATTATGAATTTGTGTAACTGGTATAAAAATATAAAGGAGATTCAAGGCCGCGTAAAAATGAGAAAATCTTTCCGATTTTTTTTGTTTAATTAATTCTGTATTTTGAACGTTTTCTGTTTGTATCCACGAAACAGTTTACTTCTTCTGTATGTTTTCTTAAATAGTTTAGATATTTTTAAGCAATGTAATACTTTTCAAAACTTACTTCGTTGTTTGTTTAAAAAAAACATTTATAAGCTTTTCTATCATATTGCCCTTTTTCCTATCAGAAAATGTTTTCTCTTATATTATGCAAAGATAGAAATCAGAATTCATATAGGATTTTATTAAAAGCAGCAAAAACTATAAATTCTTGCTAACATTCCTTATTACGAATAGGTGTCATGATGAGCTGAAAAAAAAACATTCACTACACTTCGTTGACTATGTAATCCAGTATAGCGTTTGGTGTCGTGAAGTGTAGACGTTAATACTTTTTTCCGAGTTATTTTGCATTATAAGTTAGTATCGATTATCAATTTGGTTCTTGTCTACTAACCAAGTAATCTGGAAAATTGGAGTGTGGAAAGTTATCTCTAACAATAGATAACAAAACTGCTTGGAAAAGACTAAAATTACAATATTTGTCAGCAGACCTCCATGTATGATTCAGTGATCGGACTTCGATTTGCAAAGAGTTGAACACTCAGCTTCATGGTTGTAAATGTGTATGCGTATAATCACTTCTTGTTTTGCTAGTGTTGTGCACACAGAGTGTATATCTGAATGTGGTATGCTTGCGCAGACCAGAAAGCAAAGTAAAGGTTACTCAGCTTCCTCATAGTGTGTAGGTGGAACACAGATGGTGAGCTAACAAGAATTAATAAAATAAAAGGTAACTTGTAACTCGTTAAATATATATTTGATTCAAACTTTATTATGCTACAAACTTGCATGTTAAGTGAGGATAAGTGAACTAAAGTTTTTGAAAGATGTGTTGTGTTCCAAAAGAAATGAAAAAAATATGGTGGATTTAACCCTAAGATATGTCCATATGAAAGTAATGTATCATTTGTCATTCGCGAAGAAACGATGTTTGTTTAACCCTTCCATTAATAGTTCTGTATAAGTCACTGTAATGCACAAAAAGTTTCCCAGTTGGTGCGACAAAAATTTTCAATGCCGAGTATCTTGTGCAGAATTCATGTGTTGGTCGTGTTTATGGAGTTGTTCATTGCAATGTTCTTCCCACACTCGTAAGCTGTATGTGGAACTGAAGCCAAGAAGCTCACACTTGTAGATCAATTCCATCTGAAAATTTTGATCGTTCATTGGTAAAAGCTACGAGGTTGACGTAAGCGACAAAATATGTACTTTGTTATGTTTGCTTACTTCTCGATTAATCGTTAATATGTGTACGGTGTAAACTATTATTTTGATTGATTCATTTCACCTACAAAAAAGATCAGACTAAACTGATAAAAATAAAGTTATGATTTTAAGGTTGAAAAAATATTGCTATAATCAGTCAAACACCTATTATTTCATGAAAATTTAAATTTCGTACCTACTTTGCAATGTTTTACATAATAATAGCAGATTTGAGATCTCACTCTTAGTTTATGAAAACAGTAACCATATTGCTACAAATATTATTTTTTCATGCACTAGCAACAGTGTGGTGACATATATCCAAGTTAAAAAATAGTTAATTATGTTTTTCTTGATGGTGTGTATGATTTAATAGTTATTGTTATCGATTAATTTTGGCTGATACTCTTAATTTTAAAATTTGAAGACATGTCAATTGAATGATTTTTAATTCTTCGAGTATTGTGAAGATTTTTGTAAACAAACTAACCCTCAAGACTTGTTTGTATCAAATCTACATGAAAAGGTTGTGATTGGTGATGTGATTATGTGATGTGATAAGAACCCACCATCAGTGCAAGGATTACCTATGTTTGCAGGACTATCCTCAGTAGGTTGCCCCGAGAGAATAGCCTACGGGATGGCTTGTTGTAGTAGGGCCAGTCAATCTTAATGACCTTCGGAAGACCACGGCCAGAACCGCGTGTCTTCACATAGCAAGTGACTGGCGACTCCAAGAACCCTTGTCCAGTCAACAAATCCTTCGACTGCCTTAGGCTACCCCTCCAATCCCATAGTTATATAGTTGTTATAGCATAAATGATGATTTATAAAAAATATTTAGATATAAAATGAAGGAAATTTCACGGGTATATTAAAGCTGAGATTCAATCAACAAATTTAACTGAGTTTTTATTTGTACTAGTGAATGTGCTGAGATATTTAAAATTTCTACTATTCGTAATAAAATAGTATAAAAACATACTAGTCTCTATGTTGTATCGTATATTCAAAGAATAAAACTTTCAAATGCATTTTTCACTGCTTGTTATTCGTGTAGGACTCATATGCTTTCTTAAGCTGATCCAATAAGAAATGGATCAAAAACTGAAATACACGTAGTTTACTCGTTCTTTACAAGGTCTTACATGTGTCACATAAACAATTAAGATATCAAAAGAGCCAAAAATTCTATTTAAACAAATTTTAAACTTGAATGATGTACATAGAAATTAAACAACTTAACACATTAAATAACTTGACCAGGTAAAAAGCGGCTACAGTAAGTCAATACCAGGACATTATATACGTATATACAAAAGATAACTGACATCCACTGGATTGTTACTGAAAAAAATAAAAATTAGACATGTATTAACATCCTTCTAGTCCTGGGAAAGCTGAAAATGAAAGATATTATTTTATAAGACATGATGTTAACTTTTTTTTTCCATGATGTTACACATCAAAGATATTAATTGGAGTGATTGAAGAGCCCGGTTTAATGATTTCTAAAATAAATAGCTTATCTAATGCTTATGAATAAATAAGCTTATGCATAAAGTAGTTGAAGCTCATAAGTGCATCTCCATGTTTCAGCTGGCAGTCCTTTGTGATCATATGACTCGTGGAGGCTTGAGGTAGGAACTTGTGAGGGCCAGAGGTCGGTCGCACCCTCTTTCGAAGTTGTCCACACACCATTTGAGGCCCATATGAAAAGGTTGTGATTGGTCATCATAAACTCAAGTCTTTATATAATATGTTAAATGTTAAAAATGTTATCAAATTCAGTGATTTACAGGCAAATAGTCATCTGCAGCTGTTTGAGATTTTAACTACTTCGCTCGACAATGCTAGAACGGTTTCAAAGCAAGTTCTAATTGCTTTTTTCATTTAATTATGAGATGAGTTATGAAATGCTCCCTCAATGTTAAGAAGCGCAGCTAATGATTCACCATCCTGATATGCAATCTGATATTTGCTAAGCAACCTTTCACTTATATAAGATGATTTAAAACTTGCATCTAAAGTTGACCTTGATGAAACCAGTACGGATGTTAAGTTAAGTAACAATGAATGTAACGATTGCACACTTAGAAATTTTGAATGAGACGATATTCACTTATTGTTATGATTTTTATGCTGACGTAAGAACTACACGACACTAACAAAACGCGACGCGAGACAAGACACAACACTTATCGTTCTTACAATTTAAAAAATTTACCTTTTGGTCGACCAGTTTCGGGCGCGATGCTGCCCATTTACGACACCCCCCCCCCCGAACAAAAGAAACAAAAAAATAAAAAAAAAAAAACATTTGTGTTTTGTCCCCCCTCGCATTCTTTTTTGTTAGAACGCCCCCACCAACCCCACCCAAAATATTATTGCACTTTTCCACCCCAAAACCACCACCATAAATACTGACCCCACCAATCCAACAGTTGTCAAGTAATGAAGCGTTAAATTAACTTAAAAATGTAGTGATGCATTACCAATGCAATAATGCTACTTTAGCAATGTCTTATGGCATTACAAAAGATATAGCATTAGTTCGATCTTAGTGGGGCCCTTTTCAGCTTTAATCCAACCTCAATGATGCACTAGACGTAATACATATGCCCTATATATGCATGCTATTACAGCCTCGTGGTTACTTGGGGTAATTCATGTTTGAAAAAAGTCGGGGAACGTAAAGAAAGATTTCGTCTAAATTATGTCTCCGAAAACTAACAACATACGTTATTTGACAAGAGATGTGTTTGATTGAATTTATTTTCTCATCTCTATCAACTCATTCTCATGTGCTAAAGGACGCTTGCATGTGTCGGTCCCAGAGGATAGAAATTTTTAGGACATTTTGGTAGTGTGTGGATTAGATAGAGCCAGGGGTGATGCTTGTTCTTTGGCCAGTGCGATTTTTCCCGAAAGAAATGTTGAATGGGTGATTGACTCACCCTGCAAATATCCTGGTAGGGATGGAATATTTCCTGTACTACTGCAGAAGAGAAAGGGGCTTTGTTACTCATTCTAACAACACTATTTTGGGCATGTTTGACATTAAGCTAACTTCCGGCAGAGTGGCGACCAGTTCGAGTAACTTTTATTCCCAAGGCCAATAAAAGGGACGAAAGGTCACCTAATTCTTACAGGCCCATAAGCTTATCATCAATTCTACTGAGTATAATGGAAAAAATAATTGATGAACACATAAAGTCATCATACTTAGTTAAAACTACTCTAAGTATGTATCAGTCTGCTTATCAGGAAGGTAAATCATCGGTAACAGCGTTGCATGCGGTTGTAACAAAACTAAAAAAATCTATTCAAGTGAAAGAAATTTCACTGGTCGCATTCCTAGACATTGAAGGTACATTTGATAATTCATCTCTTCGCTCAATGATAAAAACAATGACGACCTTGGCTTTGTTATGTGTATTGTCGTTTGGATCAACGAGATGCTATCAAATATCAGCAAATCTCGAAAGCTCATCCATCAATGTTAGAGCTGTAAAAAGGTGTCCACAAGGAAGAGTATTGTCTTCTTTATTGTGGTCTTTATTAGTTGATGATCTCCTCAAAAATCTGAATACCCTAGGGTTTGAAGTAATTGGCTTTGCAGATAATATAGGCATAATAGTACGCGAAAAATATGACAGTACCAATGTAAAGTGCTCTTAATTATGTCTCATCGTAGTGCGATAGAGAAGGTTTGTAAATAAATCTCTCTAAAACTACTATTGTGCCATTAACACAAAGAGGATTTATTTCAAAACTTCAGATTGAAAGCTACGCATATGGAACTTTCAAATACCATGGAGTATTCCTTGACAGTAAACTAAACTGTAAATTTCATTTACACGGTGTTCAATAAGTTCGGATACACTTTCAAAATTTGTTAAAAAAATGAAAACATGTTTTTTTTATTTTTTGGATTTATGTTATTGAAAGCTATGTTTACAGGAACGTTTACAACATTTCTCTTGGAATGACCCCCCTTTGTACTCCTTAACGAGCTTCAAATGTTTCTCGAACGCGTCGCAGGCGGCACGCACGGACTGCATGGGCATTTCGTCCCAGATTTTGAGAATTACCGTCTTGAAATGATCCAATGTGCTGACCTTGTATTCGTTCAGCTTCGCCATCATATAGGACCAAACAAAAAAGTCGAGAGGATTCAAGTCCGGGGAGCTGGGAGGCCACAAAGTTTTGTCCAGAAAGTCGGTTAAATTGTCCCGACACCAGGCTTGAACCACATTTGCCGTATGGGCTGGTGCACCGTCCTGCTGGAACACGTAGTGCTCATCGCCGTAGAGGCTTCGGAGACTGGGGGCAACAACCTTTTCCAAAACCTCAGTTTTGTAGTACGCCGCGTTGATTTTGACGTTTTTTTCAATAAACACCAAGGGTAGCTTACCACGTTTGCATACTGCCCCCCAAACCATCACCGACGCGGCACTTTGGAACCGAGGGATGTTTATATTGGATTCAGGAATGCTGTCCCTCGATGGCGCCCACACCCGGTCATTTTGCACATTGTGCGGCTGCTGCAGCACGAACAGTTTCTCGTCCGAAAAAACAAACTCCTGACCAGCGTGCCGAGAGAGGATCCTCTTACTCGATCCAACCGCTTTTTGCTGGTAGCCTCCGAAACGCCATGGACCTTACGTTTTTTGTAAGGCCTGAAACCAAGGTCCTTGGTGAGTATGGTGTGAGCGGTTCCAATGGAAACGTTGAGATCTGCAGCCGTTTTCCGGATTGAGCGGTTCTTTTTGCGCCGAATTCGCTCCCTCACGATCTTGATGACCCGTGGCGTCCTCGCTGAACGCGGCCGACCGGATCTCGCACGGTCATTGGTCGAGGACGTCTCCCGGTATCGCCTGATGGTCGTGTAGACAAAGTTCCGCTTGACCCCATGCGATTTCAGCAGCCGGAATATATCGCCGGGTCGCTCACCGTTCAAAAAACGCTTAATTACGAAGTCCCGATACTCTTTCATCGCGCGTAACAAACAAACAACAACTAACAGAATGTCAACACCGCGCACATTCGGTAGCGTATGAATGAAGCTAAAGCTGACACCAATACCAATGCAGAATATGTACATGGCGCATACCTACGCAATGATGAAAACTTGTATTCGAACTTATTGAACACCGTGTAGAGCAGGCAATCAACAGAGCGACAAATGCTCTATGGGTAGCTAAAAACACATTTGGTAAGCAATGGGGACTGAAGCCAAAAATGATCCATCCATCGGAAGTTTTGAGACCCAAGATTACCTATGCCGCATTGGTCTAGTGGCCAATAACTAAAGAAACTGTTGTACAGAGAAGGTTAGAAAAACTTCGAAGGCTAGCAACTAGTTCAATTACTGGTACAATGAGAAATACCAAGGCACTGAATGCATTGCTTTTCATGCTACCAGTCGGCTGTCACGAGAAGGATCTCGTGAGGATCTCGGTTGCCCCCATGCTTATGCTCATTTTCAATTATAGAGAGTTACCGTAGTTTGCGGTTAGAAATTCAGCCAGTAATTCCTTACCGTTGTTTCTGTAAGGTTGTTTTAAAGTAGGTAGATGGCATTTGTAGTCACCATTCTTTCTGCAAAAAATGAGCTACATAGAAAGGAGTTAGGGAGAAAAGATACCGGCCACGTTTTCACCCGCAGACAACGGTACCTCTCTGTATCTCCTTATCATTAGTAGGAAAATAGATTGTTACACGCGTATTATCAGGCCTATGTTTCGTTGCTCAAAAAATTCGCGCGCCAGTATTGCGAAAACTTCTCGCGCCGGTTTTGCGAAAACGCTTATAGAAGTTGTAGCACTCTCTGTTGGAAAACTATATGACCCACTGGCCGTGGTAGATGGAGTTGGCGATAATCAGGATTATTCCGTTTTGTACGTTAAACATATTGTGTTATATAGTAGAGAAAATATATTTAGGAATATCATAAACTTCTACTCAATTTTGCCGATTAATTACTTGCTCACTATTACCATGTCGCACGATATTCAATGATATTCATAGCATCAACTTATGATGGGCATAATCGACATCAATGTGAATAACATAAATAGTTGAAACATGTGAAAACAGTTTATGAGGACACCGTAATCAGTACACACAGTTTTGGCAAGCAAGAACTATTTCCTTATTTATTTTATGTAACCCCACTTTAGTGTTTAGAATTCTGCCACTGTGGAATAACTGGGAATAAATGAATTATGAAGGAATGAAGTTGATTTACTAGTTGCGATTTATCGGTATTTCGTGTTCACTTTAACATAAAGTTGTTAAAAACTAGATTGCTAGTTGACGAAACAAGAATGAAAGTAATTATTATTCACTATACCTACATTGGGATCCCTAAGTTTGCGCCTTCAAACCTGAAGAATTAATCCATAAAAGATTGAAAGTCGTTCCATAAAATACGTATTTTATGGAACGACTTTCAATCTTTTATGGATTATTTATGATCCATAAGATTCTGTTAAAAACCCATAAACATTTTTTAAACAAGTTGTGGAATGTTTATGGAGCAATTATAAAACTCTATTAACTTATACCAGCGGCTGGATAGTCACTAAGAAAACGAATATATGTTTTGGCTCAGGAAGTACTAGCACACCGGTCCCAAGCTCGGTCCACAGCTTAATGATTCGCCCCTAGTAACGTTACTCTCACTAACACACCCTAAAATATTCTGTCAAAATAACATAGCGAATCAAAACAAAAGCAAAAATACTTGTACCGAAAGGTACCGAAAAGCGCAAGAGATATTGCAAGGTGTAACCTACAAGGTGTACTTCGTACCAAGGGGTTCTACAACAGTGAACCAATTTTAAATCACTAGTTGCACATTGATTGTTGCTTATACCCAAAGGTCTGTGTATGTGACTGTTAATTAACGATTGTTAATTAACGTCATGTAAATTAGAGACTGGTTTGAATACGTCCTTTCATTGTTTCAAATGCATAACCAAGGATGAATGTGATGAAGAATAAGGCAGCATTCAATTCAGCATCACGAGTTCAAGTCTGGGATCGAGCAAAGTCAAATTTTTGTACTGTATAGATCATAAATAATTTCTTTCAAACATATGGAGAAATCTAAATACCACAAGTTATGAATCACCTTTAGTAATGACTGCTAAGAATAAACAGAAAAAGCAAAAAAAAACATCCTTTCAAAGTTAACTCAAAACATTTTGGTGTATTAAAAACGTAAGATAGAGTTCTTGAATAAGCTCTTCTGTAAACCATTGTTAGATCCATAACGCTGGTAGATCACCTTTTCGTGATGCGTTACGGGGTATCAGATCTACCACCGAACTCTAGTCCGAATTAATTCAAATTAGAGAACCTTTTTTTTGTAGTCAAAGGAACATATCATAGACTTTATTACATTTCATGTCTTATGGAAAGTGACAATACTCGGATTGATCCCCTGAGGATGAGCTTTGCATAAGGATAACATGGTTAGTCTTCATTTACATGAATTCTCATTTTCTATTGATGTTCTATAGTTTGAATTGGTTATGGCTAGAATTCTGATGCATGGTCAGTATCGGAATCATTATTTGTATAATTTTCAATGAATTTACCAATTGCTAAATAGTACAATAAAAACATATGAGAATTGTTGAATAAACATATTTCTTCAAGTGTTGTTAAGCAGGGGATGTTGAATAGATTTTCCAATTTTGAGTAAACAAAGGTTGAAAAGTAGTTTTGATTTAAAATAATAATAAGCTCAACAGCTGAATTCGAAGAAATGTTTTTAAACTAAAATTGTTACTTGGGTCATCCACTGCCATTAAACTTCCACCCGTGCCATTTTCATCCGCACGGACTGCATCCGCGCGATTTCCGCTCGCACGACTTCCACCTGTGCGACTTTTACTCGCACCACTTCCACTTGCTCAATTTTTATCCGGGTCGCGAAATTTGCCCGTGTTATGACTTTCAGCACTCTAAGCACCACTTTCAATCTTCATAACTTCACCCAGATTGGTTTCACATAAATTTCCATTCGGAATTGTTGTTGAAATCGTAGGAAGATAATAACCGGCCGAACACAATAAGGGAGCCCTGATCATATCGCACCAAGTTATAGTGCTGGCGACAACTATTTTATGAGACTACAGAATCCTATTTCCATGTTCCTCTGTCCAACCCATCCCCAAAAAAATGCCACCTATTCTTACCTCAGGTTAACCGCGAGTATATAGCCCAACTCCTACTAATCCTACATTATAAAAAAAAATAATGAATTATCGGCGCCGTACATCTTACGCAATTGAGCCTCCCATATAAATGCACGAATTAAAAAAAAATCGTTAGAAGTTCAATAAAACCTAACTAACTCAGCAGCGATCAGTTGACGACTGCAGAAACCAGATCAATGAAAAATTGGCACTAGCAAAATACTCATAACCGAATCCGCTTCGGTATTGTACTGGCACTGGTAGACATAAAACACGAAGACACGACATGAGGAACCAGAGTAAAATATTAGTTGCGATGTCAACAATGTATTGGCAGTATTACGAAGTACATGTCGCATCTTTGCGAAATGTAACGAATGAACAACCGAGGCTGTCTTAGACCATAAAACAAAATACATCCACACGAACATGCGTATTGTGTACAGTCAAAGACGGCAACGTTGCATGTCGCATGACTGGTTCACTGTGGGCTGTCGTGGATAGCTCAATTGTGAGGCTGTCATAGAGTTAAGAAGGCGACAGTCATCGTAATACTGTCGTGAGGCGGTATGCCTGGTCCCTGTAGTCCCTTTCAGGAACTAAGCCGCAGATGGGTGACCACAGCTTGCTGGGCAGGTACAAGTAGCACGAAAACAAAAGGATAATATAACTGGGACACAATGGCAGGGAATTTACTAGAGTGGATAGAAGGGGGATAACGTTACACTCTTAGATCAGACAAACAAAGAAAAACGTAAATCGCTTGCATGTAGGGAAGATCACGCATTCCCAAAACATCTCTTACCTCGCAGAAGGGTTGTCTACCTCGGCCCACTAGGGTATAAGATAGTCGTGCTCTGGAGGCATCATTATGCGGGCAGTGCCAAACTGCGTGAGCAATGTCATCATAACCGGTTCCTCACCTACATAAATTGCTATCGACGAGGTTAATTCTGTAGAGATATGCTAGAGAGTCCGCCTTCTCATTGCCTGGAATTAAGCAATGTGAGGGGAGCCATGCAAAGGTAATCCTAAGTGATCTTTTGACCAACGCACACATCTGCTCCCTTATTTTTGAAAGAAAGTTAGATGTGTGCCTCACTGTTTTCATTGACTGGAGGGCCTCGATAAAACTGAGACTATCCGAGAAGATGAAATAATGGTCTATGGGCATGTCGGAAATTATCCCCAATGCGAAATTGATTGCTGCCAGCTCAGCAACATATACGAAACAAGGTTCCTGCAGTTTTCGGAAGGCAGATGAGTATTCATAGTAGACAGCGAAACCAGTGGATCCATCAATGCGCGACCCATCAGTGAAAATTCTTCTATTGCTATTGACATGTTTGTATTTTTCAATAAAAATATGGGAAATTAAAATAGGTCGAAGTTGATCTGGAACTCCTTGAATATCCTGTTTCATAGAGAGATCGTAGTCAATGGAGGAACTGTGATAAGAGAAGCGTACACTAGGAGAATTAAAGCATGGAAGACTAATATCGGATGACATATAGTTAATATAGATTCGCAAGAATCTAGACTGGATACTCAATTCGAGCATTTCTTCGAAGTTTTCAATCACAAGAATGTTACTTATTCCACACTTGATCAGTATTCTAGATAAGAGCGCCCAGAAACTGTACGGTAAGGGTTTTACTCCTGCCAGAACCTCCAGGCTCATATTATGCGTTGAATGCATACAGCCAACCCAAGTAACAATTTAAGTTTTATTCCAGCCGTATAGCATTCCTCCCGGCTTTGTTGATAAAACTACATTCAAAACTGTTTTGTCTACCAACATGCTATGCTTCTTTAAAGCCAAAATTTGTACAAAGTGGCCCACTCTATAGACGGTTGTGAAAACAAGTCAATAAAACCTTTATAAGACCACAAAGATTTTGAAAATATTCTAGTGATAGATGCTATGACCACTTGAGAACCTTCATAAAACCTTTTGGCTGACATGAAAACCAGCACGCGGCCAAATGGCCACAGCTGTCAAACTTAACTGTCCCAAGTAACAATTTCAGTTCTATTCCAGCCGTATAGCACTCCTCCCGGCTTTGTTGATGACACTACATTCAAAACTGTTTTATCCACCAACACCTCCTCTATGCATCTTTAAAGCCAAACTGTGTACAAAGTGGCCCACTCTATAGACGGTTGTGAAAACAAATTAATAAAACCTTTCTAAGACCATAAAGATTTTGAAAATGTTCTAGTGAAAGCTGTTATGACCACTTGAGAACCATCATAAAACTTATTGGCCGCCATCAAAACCAGCATAGGGCTGAATGGCCACAGCTGTCAAACTTTACGGCGATATCGTGGTTGGTTTTTGTTGTTTTGCTTTGTTGCTCTTCTGATTCATTCAACAGCAAATAATGGCTCAGAAAAAAGGTCTTCTGTTGCGGGAAATTATGATTGATAGCAAAACATATAAAACGAATTGAGTTTTTTTTATAGCGTATCATGCTCCAAATCATATGCGCATTAAATTTTATGGTGAATATTGGCACGATAAGAGCTGAAAATTAATGCGCCTTGGAAATTATGCGAGTTTACAACAACAAAAACAAAATTGAAAGAAATATATTCGTAAATTAATCATGAAACTCATGAAAATTTATGGAATTCAATAAGGTTATCTAAACGAATACCGAAGTTTGTCTCAGATCTACAGTTCAATTGTATTACATTGAAAATTTGGTGTATTTATTTTTCATCATTTCAATTATTTCATATATTTCAATATGGCGATTACAATAAATCACAGTTTTGCCAAAAAAGCCAATTTATCTTAGCAATGGCTACTATAGAACTATCTGGTCGCTTGGTAGCTTTCCTCAATGCCAGTTAGCCGTTTAATGCATTTACTGGAGGCAAAATGCTTTTAAAATGCTTTTTCAACAGACCATAATAAGATAATATGAATGAGTCCTAAAACGGCATTTCAAAACAGCATTTTATGAGTTAATAAAGTCAAAATAAAACCTTTGATAGGAGTAAAAGGAATTTTAGAAGTCAAGGGTTTAAGATCGTTGTAAAGAAGCTGTGTAGGTTCTTATAAACCTGACTAAAATTTGAAACCTATTGGCATCTCTTGCTGCCATAATAAAGCCGAATTGATTTCTAGTGGCTTTCATAAAACTTTAATAAAACTTAATAAAGCTGGATGGTTTTGGCAATGTTACTTGGGTGTGATATTGTGGTTGGTTTCTGTTGTTCTGCTTTGTTCGATTCTTTGCTCTTCTGATTTATTTAGCAGTAAATAATATCGAAGAAAAAAGGTTGGGGAAAATTTTGTTTGATAGCAAAGTATTCAAAACAAATTAAGTTTTTTGCAGCGTATTATGCTCCAAATCATATACGCATTTAATTTTGTGGTGAATATAGGCACGATAAGAGCCGAAAATTAATGCGCCTCGGAAATTATGCGAGTTCACAACAACAAACACAAAATTAAAATAAATATACTCGATAAATTAATCATGAATTTCTTGAAAATTGACGGAGTTCAATAAGGTTATCTAAAAAAATGCAGAAATTGGTCTCTGATCTACAGTTCATTTGCATTACACTTAGAATTTGGTGCATTTATTTTTCCACATTTCAATTATATCGTATATTTCAATATGGCGATTGGAAAAAAATCACAATTCTGCCATAAAGCCAAGTTATCTTCGCAATGACTACTTTAAAACTATTTGGTGGCTTCCCTCAATTCCAATTTGCCGTTTAATGCATTTACAGGAGGCAAAATGGTTTTAAAATGCATTTTCAACGGACCATAATAAGATAATATGAATTTCATTTCAAAATGGCATTTCAAAACAGCATTTTATGAGTTCATAAAGTTGAAATAAAACCTTTGATAGGAGTAAAAGGAATTTGAGAAAACGAGGTTTTAAGATCGTTTTAAATAAGCTGTGTAGGTCTCATAAACCTGACTAAAATATGAAACCTATTGGCAGCTCTTGGTGTCATAATAAAACCAAATTGGTTTCTAGTGGCTTTGATAATAAAACTTTATAAAGAGGATGGTTTTGGAAATGTTACTTGGGAAGGGCAATACGTAGACAACGATATTGAATGCGTTCCAATCTAATGAGATGTCTGTTTCTTGCCGAGAGGAAACAAAAAGAGCCATATTCGAGAACTGAAAGAATAGTTGTTTTATAGAGTTTAATGAGGTCTTCCGGGTGAGCACCCCACCATGCCCCGGAAATTGATCTTAGAATATTGATCCTTTGTTGACATTTCTGTTTCAAATACGCAATGTGAGTACTCCAAGTGCATTTTGAATCAAACATGACTCCAAGGTCAAAGATTGGGTAATGTCTCTTCCCAACAGCTTGAGGGCTGGGAACCGCTTTCTAGTAAACACTACCAATTCGGTTTTATGCGGTGAAAACTCGATCCCCAAATTTCTGGCCCAGACGGACAGATTATCCAGGGAATTTTGCAATGGTGTTTGCAAGATTGTTGCACGTGGACCTCTAAAGGAGATCACAGCATCGTCTGCAAGTTGTCTTAGCGTGCATCTATTTTCCAAGCAGTTATCAATATCTTTAACATAAAAATTATAAAGCAAGGGACTTAAACATGAGCCTTGGGGCAAGCCCATGTAGCTAATTCTGTAAGTTGTCACTTGATCTAGATTGAAGGTCATTTGTTTTTCTGACAGTAAATTATACAAAGAGTTATTTAAAATTCCTGGTAAACTACTACTGTGCAACTATTTGCCAGTATATCTATGGAAACTGAATCAAATGCGCTCTTAATATCCAGAAATACTGAAGCCAATTGCTCCTTGTGTGCAAAGGCCAGTTGTATATCAGATACGACTAAAATATTAACCTGCACTTAGTAATTCAGAAAAAGCACCAAAAAATGATAGAAGTGCCACTAAATTATTAAGGCCTGTGCCAACAAATAATGTGTGATCAGCAATAAAAATTTAGCAATGAGTTATAATACATGAGAAATGATCTTTGGATAATCTAATTGTGACCGGTAAATCTGTCAAATAAAGCAACAGGTATTAGTAAATGTGCAAATAAATATGGCTTGATTTCCGCCAAATGATGTTATTTGAGCACTAAACTACTCGCAAATGTCTTGGATTTTAATTTGATTTTCCCATAAAAATAGTAAAATGAGCAATAAATAACTGAATAACCACAATAAAAAAAACTCAAATGTCCTAGGTAGTAGATACAGTTACCCATCTTAAAATTCAAAAATAATTTGATATCGTGAAAAAAACTTTCCCATGAAATATTCAAAAACACCATTTGAAAACTGAATGGGTTCCAGAGAGCAGAAAATAAATGCAGGCAAAAAATTGGGAATGAGCCATAAAAAGTTGTGATGTGTTTTAGGACAAATTAAAAAAATGTATATGGAAGAGGTAAAATGAGCAATGAATATTCAATAATGCGCAATAGACAATGATATTTTTGCAAATGGACTAATGAACGTATACATTCCAAATAAAAGTTGTTGAGCTTCTACAATTGATATTTTTATCAAATGATATGTTGAGTTTACCAATAACCATAAGACTGTCGCTTGAATGGAAAAAATATTGTTGGTAAAGAAGATCATTTAATATGGTGACTACTTATAAATACGGTTAAAAAATGTATCCATGCCGAGGAAAAGTACAAAAATTAACCTGTGATGATTTTGAAAACAGCAATCGGAAATAAAAAATATGTGCAATTTTATAATATAAAGCAGCACTTAGAAAAAGACTACTCATTTGAATGGCTTACATTTTTCAAAGCAGATTGGTAACAACGCCAGTAAATTCTCACCAAATTTGCAATGAAACATCAAGCAATTTTCTAATCAATCAGAGCAAAGGAGCATTTCTAAATTCAAAATGTGCAATGAACTTTGGGAAAAATAACAAATACCTAGCAAATGATAAGATCAAATCGTCCAGATACAAATAAAAAAAAAAAAAAAATCAAACTTATTGTATACCGTAGTGTATGACAAGTCGGACAGTCTGTAATTGAGGACATATCAATTTTATTTAGTTAGTAGGTTATTTCTCCAACATTTAACGATTTCCTAGTTGCGGTGCATTACAAACGTTGTAAGGAGTCTCTATGAACTTATAAAAATGATCATAACTGGCGTTCTGTTAAGGTGAAGGAACAAAAATGTTAGGAAGAAAAAGCCGCTACAACGATAAACGTAATCTTTGCGTAAACTTGATCCGGGGTATACAAAGTCATTAGAATAAGATTCAATGCTGATTCTCAGAAATTGGATGATAAATGTGAATAAGATGTTTTTCGAATATTCTTAAATGTGTGATTAACTGAAGCAATCTGACTTTGAAAAAGCAAACGATATTTGTTATTTTGGTTGAACCTCTTAACGGAATCCCCTACACTCTTTTTGGTAGCCATTGTGTGTGGTGGATGAGTAGATCTATTACAAGGACGTTTGAATGACGAATTATGTTCGTCAACAAAAAGAATTTACTGGCGTTGCTGCCAATCTACTTTGAAAAATGTAAGCCATTCAAATGAGTAGTCTTTTTCTAAGTGCTGCTTTATATTATAAAATTGCACATATTTTTTATTTCCGATTGCTGTTTTGATTTGTGCGCCTGAACATTGATAATGGTTTGATGACTATTTCAAAATTATCACAGGTTGATTTTTGTACTTTTCCTTGGCATGGATACATTTTGACGTAGGACTTACGTCTCTCTTTTCTATTCCTGTATAGGGGCGCCGTTCTAAAATTTCTGAAATCGCAAGCGTTACGCGGGTTTGGAGACTTTGAACGATAATATCTCCTCTCTGGCCCACAGACATTTTACGATAAGTATTTCATTCGCAAGGTAGAACATCAAAGCTGAATCCCTGTTGCAAACTTAATTCATAATGTTTGTTTAAACTAATTAAAATGTACTTGAAAGAAAAATGTCTAAACGCACAACGCTATTGGTCGAAAATGACATCATGTTTGCGCCCCGCTCTGATTGGTTCATACTGCCACAGTTACCGTGCCAGCGAATTTCAAACATGTGGGGACGACCGACCAATCATCAGTTCTCGCTGTGCATCCGTATGCGACAGACTTGTCTGCGGAGGACGGTGGTAGAAAACGCAACCCGTGAAAACAAGAAGACCAGAATCATCCCACGTCGACTGCAGCTAGCCATCCGCAACGACGAGGAGCTGAACAAACTTTTCTCCGGTGTGACCATTTCACAGAGTGGTGTCCTGCAGCCCAAGAAGACTGAAGAAAATTTCAATCGCGAACCATGTTATCAACTAAAATCCGTCCTTTTCAGGACGATCAAATCAAGTTGCCAACTAAAGAGTATGTTTGATAGAAATTTCTCTTGAGCTCATCGAAATTTTCATTACCACGCACCGGCTCAATATGGCGTTGAAAAAGCCGCGTCTCGGAGAAAATGGCCAAATCAATCGCCCACATCATCTTCGTGGTCAAGTGGTTAGCGGCGTCGCCCGTCGTTCAAACGGTTGTTGTCATGAAGTTGAGGGTTCGATTCCCGCTCCAGCCAGTGGAACTTTTTGCAAAACGAAAATGTCTAAACTGGTCTACTTGGTGTTAGGTTAAGTTCTTCGTAATTCGCTCTACACCCAAACTAATACAGTAAGATTGTAAGACAATTTCGCTTGATTTTGTTCCATTCTTGCTATTGATCGTAAGTTGGATGAAAAATCTAACATTAGTTGTGGGCAAAACAGCAACAGCAATTCGCAATGAAAAATAGAACGTGTGCGTGAGATTGTTCGCAGTGATATTTAGTTGATGAGTGTTCGAAAGTCAGATGGCTCACAAAAATAAAATGTGCACATCAAGATCGAGATACATACCAGGACCGCAAGCGCGGCGGCTCTTGATGGCAACCAATTAGCCACTTTGACAAGGTAAGAATGTGGGAATAGAAACCCAACAGTTAGTTCACTTGGCGAGGAATTCAAGATGCAGCAATGAAGCAAATGGACATATTTTCCACCAAGCTATGTGCATCCTGTCGCTAACAAACTTGCATGGCATGGCATTGTTTATTTCATAAAACGCTTTGTCGATGATCATTGAGAACCAAAATAGAACACTTGACGGCGGCAATACAACAGTGGCCAATAGCGTTGCGGCATTTTGTGATATCGACTCATCCATATTGTATATTGTTGGTGTATGTTGGTGATGATTGAATATGGAGCCTACAGCTATAAAATTGTTTCGAGCTATTTTTGCTTGCCAGTCGCTTGCACACATTTGCATGGCTTCATTTGTACCATAAAACGCTTTATGAATCAAAATGGGCGAAATTGCCTTTTCTAAATCATGCGGATTTCTCAAGATATTATAGTATAAACTGCAATTGCATTTTTTACCACCTTTTCATCTTTTGGTTATATGTTCAATCTTCAGTCTGTACAATCTCGAGTTGGAAACGGTGTAAATGCCTATTTTTATCGTAGTATCACGTGCCGCCAAACACTCAGGCTGTCCTGCAGCCAAGAAAACTGATAAGAACATTTAAATCGCGAACCATGTTCCCTCCGTAAACACAGGATCCATGTCACACTTACAAGCACGTTGGACATTTTGGTTCCAACATTTGATTAGGAAGAATCTGCTTTTGTAAACAAACACTTTGTCTGCTAATTTATCGGAAGTTGTATACAATTCCTTCAAATTGAATCTATCAGCGGATAGAAATAAAGCTCTTCTTCCTTAAAGAGTGCTTAATTTGAATTTGTGACCTTTTGTTCAAGAGCAAATGACTATGAAAGCCAATCTAATGTTGGCGATGATTTAACAAACAAAATATCATTAACAGTCAATTCGAGGCGAACTGCAGTTTCTATAAATTTTCGTGAAGAACCAATAGCGGAAGAAGAACCGCAGCCTCACACACCAACAGCACAGGGTTTCATGGTTCTTTAGACTGAATAAAATATAGTAGAAAATCATGAATTCGATGACATCAATTTCTTTACATCAACAAGCAGTCCTACGTCAACTTTGCAGTTATGTCACTGACATAACTCATCCTTTCGTTTTTTAACCATATTTATAAGTAGTGACCATATTAAATGATCTTCTTTACCAACAATATTTTTTCCATTCAAGCGACAGTCTTATGGTTATTGGTAAACTCAACATATCATTTGATAAAAATATCAATTGTAGAAGCTCAACAACTCTTATTTGGAATGTATACGTTCATTAGTCCATTTGCAAAAATATCATTGTCTATTGCGCATTATTGAATATTCATTGCTCATTTTACCTCTTCCATATAAAATTTTTTAATTTGTCCTAAAACACATCACAACTTTTTATGGCTCATTCCCAATTTTTTGCCTGCATTTATTTTCTGCTCTCTGGAACCCATTCAGTTTTCAAATGGTGTTTTTGAATATTTCATGGGAAAGTTTTTTTCACGATATCAAATTATTTTTGAATTTTAAGATGGGTAACTGTATCTACTACCTAGGACATTTGAGTTTTTTTTATTGTGGTTATTCAGTTATTTATTGCTCATTTTACTATTTTTATGGGAAAATCAAATAAAAATCCAAGACATATGCGAGTAGTTCAGTGCTCAAATAACATCATTTAGCGGAAATCAAGCCATATTTATTTGCACATATACTAATAGCTGTTGCTTTATTTGACAGATTTACCGGTCACAATTAGATTATCCAAAGATCAATTCTCATCTATTATTGCTCATTCCTAAATTTTTAATGCTGATCACACATTATTTGTTGGCACAGGCCTTAATAATTTAGTGGCACTTTTTTCATTTTTTATTGCTCAATTCTTTCTTTTAATTGATGATTAATTATGCTGCCTATCAGATACAAGCAACGCTAAACAATCGTTTGTTCCTTTGCTCTTTCGGAAACCAAATTGCGTATTTGATAGAAGGTTGTTTGATTCAACCCAACGGTCAAGTCTTGATAGGATCATTTTTTCTAACAATTTCCTTAAACATGATAACATAGAGATCGGACGGTAAGAATTGTAATCAGACGCTGGTTTCCCAGGCTTTTGAATAGCTTTTACTTTAACCTGCCTCCATGCGGGTGGAACTATGTTTAATTCCATGAGAGTGTTATACAGGTTAAGTAATCGTCTTTTAGAGACATCGGGGAGATTTTTTAAAAGGTTGAATTTAATCATATCGCTTCCCGAAGCAGAGTTATTCGATGAAAGAAGTGCCATTGAAAATTCCAACATTGTGAATGGTTCGTCCAGAGAACAGTTATTTCGGGATGTATCCCGTAAATTCGGTTGTGTTGGGACAGAGTCTGGACAAACCTTTTAAGCGAAGTCGAACTGCATTGAATATTCTTCACTCTCATTGGAGGATGAGCGGTTTCGCATGTAACGAGCCTTTCTCCAAAGCGTTGTCATCAAGGTTTCTCTAGATAGTCCCTCTACAAACGAACGCCAGTAATTGCGTTTCTTCGCTTTGAGTAAGTTTTTAAGCTTTTTTTCAAGCTTGAGGTACTTTTCAAAAAGCTCACATGTTTCATGACTACGAATTTTTTTTTACCATTTATTTGTACAGGCTCAATCGAATCAACTTTAGAGAGCCAAGTTTTCATATTTATATACATCAATTATCTTAAAACTAACGTTAAGGGGTTATAACCGATAACTCGCGGCCGGTTAATAGAAATAACAATTGTACGGATGGGAAGATGGGCAGGAATTTGAAGTGTGGTTTACAAAGCACGTTTATTTTACATACGGAATTGGCTAAAAACTTTTAACTATACAACTTTAAGTTTTCTTTTGACTTGAACATTTTTGAGAAAGAAAAAAACACACAAACACAGCTAAAAAAAACTTATTGTAAACATACAGGTTAAACAAACTACAATCTAAGGCTAATGTTAGTCAAAAACACACAAATCAGTATCATAAACTCCAGATCACGTACAGCCAAAATATCTCGAACCGGTATATTGGGTTGTCTACCTCGAGCCCGAAAGGAATCATAAAGCTCAGATCTGACTCCACGATGCTCAGCACATGACCAAATCATGTGATCTGCGTCCTGGTAACCTAGTCCACATTCACAGAGATTGCTGTAGCTCAGCTTAACTCGGTATAAATGAGCGTTCAAAGAATAATGATTATACATGAGGCGAAACATCACACGAATGAAGTCTCGACCCACATACATCCCCTCAAACCAAGATTTCTTCGACACCTTTGGGATAATAGAATATTGCCATCGCCCCAAATCTCCTGTACTCCATTTATACTGCCAGCTGACGAGTGACTGTTAAAATTCATTAAAGGCGATTTGTCGATCGTAAATATTGCCTTCTATAGCGTCCACCTTTGCAAGCGAGTCCGCTCTCTCACTGCCCAGAATTGAACAATGAGATGGGACCCATACAAAGGTGATAATAAAATAACGCGAAGATAAAGCACTTCGAAGCTCCTGTATTTTCATAAGAGCAAATAGCCTCTATAGAACTGAGACTATCCGTGAAAATGTAATACTGATCCGGTGTTAGTGAGGCAACAATTTCTAGCGTAAAGTGTATTGCCGTAAAGTGTATTGCACCGTTCACTTGTTCACTGGACAATGCGATAATCTTCAAACGCATCGGATTTCTCAAGATACAACTTAGTGCATTCGTCACCCCATCCAGGGGTGGCGGATCTCCTTTTGGGGGATGCACTTGGAACATGTCGTTTCTGAGCTTTTAATGCACTTTTGTACATCAGTTATGAAAGGAAACGATACTCTTCTAATGGTGGAAGAGGATCGGTAGAATCAATACCAAGGGTTACCGCCGATGCAAAATGTTGCCAATCAATATGCCTCGTGAGGTCATAAGGGACATGGATTGACAGGTCTGTTTTTTGACAACTATTTGTGATTGAGATAATCATTGGCAAGGGATCACTACCATGGGGATCATTGATTACCTTCCACAGTCAATCTAATGATAGTGAATTAGAGCACAAAGATATGTCAAGTCGACTCTCCCTGGCAGGAGGTTTTGCTATTCGTGTCGCTTCCCCAGTGTTCAAGATGGTCAAGTTGAAATCGTCGCATAAGTCATAGAAAATACCCGCTCTCACGTGTGTTTCATCGTATTGTTCGCCCCAAGCAGTACCGTAGGGGTTCAGATCACCGAGAATCAGAACTGGAGATGGAAGTAATGTAACTGAACTCCAAAGTTGACGACGGTTTATTGATGTCCTTGGTGGGACACATACGGAAGCTATGCAAAGATGTTTATCCTTTACATTTATTTGGCAAGCGACGATTTCAATGCTTGAGATTATTGGGAGTGAGATTTTATAGAAGGGGTAGCACTTTTCGATTCCCAAAAGCACGCCACCATATGAATCATCTCGGTCCAGGCAAATAATGTTAAAATCGTGGAAGTTTAATTCATCTTCAGAAGAAAGCCATGTTTCACAGAGAGCAAATATATCCTCACTCGACGAATTATTCATTGAAAGATATGAATTCACCTATGAGGGGCCATGATACAGTCAATTGCTTGAAGTAGTTTCGAACTATAGGAATAAGCAGGTCAATAAGTCCTCGGAGCGGTGAAGCATCCGAAAGACCAAGAGCATTTAAAATGTTATCCACAATGTCCCTAAAACTAATCCTACCTCGCTTGGACGGGATATTCTTAGAATTGCGAGAAGACGTAGTTTTTGGTTTTGGCAACCTCTTTCGGTTACTGTTATTTGGTATCGGCGGGGTGGTATAGCTACAGCTAGGAACGGATGCATCAGTTATTACCGGTTTATTCGGTTTTTTTAATGGACCCCGATTACCTCCAATTTTTTGCAAGCTTTTGAGAGTCGATTTTATTTGTTTCCGGCGCACACCCGGAGAACTAGATGGTTTTCTTTTACCGGAGGCGTGTACCTTCGGAAATCCACTCTCATCAGCTACGTCAGAGTCCAGTTCATCGGGAGACAAAATCAAGAAAGGATTTTCATTTTGAGCGGCTAATTCAGAAGATACAGACGCTCCGTTTTGCGACTTTTGTTGCTTCCTGTTGGCAAGCATCCTCTAGATGCCTTTGACCGCATTTGCCACAAGGGAGCTTGTTGTCGCAAAAAGAAGCCGTATGATCCAACTGTTTGAACTTGGTACAATTAAATACCCTTGGTACAAAAAGGCGCTTTGGAAAAAAGAACCTTATAAATTTCAACAAATTTTTGGGAGAACTGATCCGGTGAAGGTCAGTTGTAGCGAGTCCGACGGTGAACACGTCTTTTTTCATCTACCATTGATCCTGCATGCAATTGTTTGCATTCCAGAATTTCAATGGTAGACGAAGCCGAATTTGGAAGTAGCCCCTTACCTTCCATAACGTCTTCACACGTCAGGCTCGCTGCAGAAACCACACCATCTATCTCCACATCTCGAAATGGGATTTAGACGTAGTACTCGGCATTATAACCTTCGTTACTAGCAATTTCATTTGCAATTTTATACGAAGGTGCAGTAATACGCAGTTTTTTTTTTGGTTGACCTGATGAAATTCGGTCCACGGATAACGACGCGTCAAATTTCTTTTAATGCCCAAAAAGTCTAGGGCTTTCACTTTCTGCCGAAAGTACAGACTTAAAAAATATTCACGGGCTCGGTTAAACATTTAGCTGAATTCACTCGGCATTTTCATATTTAACTGATAACTCGGCAAAACATCGTACGATGCCGAGTCTCAGCATCACTTCACTTTAAACTGAAATATCGGGTAACTTCATTATTAAAACGATTCTTGGCACAACTAGGAGCCGAGCACAAACGTTAACCAAACTTCAACCGACCTCAGCTGCCTATCAATCCAAAATATCAGTTTAGCAGTGTTGTAAGCCGAGGCTCAGCTTTTTATCTGTTAACCGCCATGCGCCATATTGTTTTCATCTCAATTAACCTCATTTCTGTTTGTTTCGAATTTTAACCGATAGATCAGTTTGCTCATGCCGAGATTCCCTGTTAACTATATGAGTTTTCAGTTTAACCCAAACCGAGATTATCGGTTAACATAAAAAAGCCGAAACCGAGAGGTCGGCTGTGCGAATCTCGGTTTCAGAAAGCCAAGACTCGGCATATAATTCTAAGCGTAGATAACCGAAGGAGAGGCAGAAGACGGCTTAAAACCGAACGCCTTAAAAACATTTTTGGGAGGCAAGTCACCCCCCTTTGAATCATCCATGCAAAATTAAATTGAATAAAAATAAAAATAAAAATACAAAATGAAATTAGAATAAATTGAATAAAAAAAAAATTAGATCAGATATTTTTTTGAGCCCCCCTATGCAGAAAGATTTACTATATGGAAGAGAGATACACAAAAAACAGATGAGGGAACAATAACAAAACTGTGCTACTTGCCCTTACGCTGCGTCTTTGCCGGTGTGGCACTTTCTGTTGTTGCTCGCAAACAAAGCATCGCTTGCTGACCGGCAGTGGATGGAGCGATGATCTTCCCTGCTGCGATGATGCTTACGGGGTTAAACTTTTTCCCCTCGGGTGTTTGATGAGGGTACTGGCTGGACAGATCATCCGTCGGGCTCGGCTGGATATCGGCGGTTCAAACAGTGTACTAATTTTAATCACCGCGTGGTTGAAGCGGGTTGAAAAAAAAAACAAAAGAGGTAGTGCTGAGTGCGAAGAAAAACTGAACCGAAGCTCTTCAGCGTTCGATGCGGAATGATTTGTTGGGTTCTTAGCATTATTAAAATTGTTAGATTTAATCCTTCAGTTATGAACAACGAAGATTGGATGGAGAAAAAATACAACTTTGACTGTTCATATCAAGTTATTGATCTCGGACGTGAATTGTGGGAGAGGTGGTCCAAACCTCCTTCAAGGATCGATTGTTTTCTATACAGAGGGTTCAAAAAAGAAACAGTCAAGTGGGAGCAGGTGTAAGTGGCCCAGAGATTGACATAAAGGGCGAACACGAAATTATTGCGACACATTAGACAGGGCATAACTTTTTTACCATTGGGTAAAAATCAACCAAATTTTGCACACTTTCTCATTGATGTGTATTGTTTACATGCTGTCAAACTCGAAGTCGTGTTTTTCGATTCAACGAAAATGGAGGTGAACCAACGCGAGTCGAGAGAACAAATTCTTTCCAAACACCTGGAATTTCCTGACCTGTCGCACCGGCAGTTGGGAAAAATGTTGAACATTCACCATTCAACCATCTCCAGAGTGTTGAAGCGGTTCCAGGAGCGGTTGACGTTGGACCACGGCAAAGGAGCTGTAAGAAAACCGGGACCGGAGAACAAAAAGACGGAGGGAAAGGTGAAGCGGATGATTAAAGCAAATCCCAACGTCTCAAGCCGTGATTTGGCTAAAAAGATCGGCATGTCGCAGAGCTACGTCCAGAATGCAAAGAAGAGAGCTGGACTACATACATACAAGGTACAGAACTTCCCAAACCGCGATGAGCGGCAACAATCGACGGCTAAAACTCGGGCACGGAAGCTCTACGAGAAGATGCTGACAAAATATGGCTGCTGTGTGATGGACGACGAAACGTATATAAAAGCCGATTTTAATCAAATTCCGGGGTTGGAGTTTTTCACCGGCAAGAGCAAGTTCTATGTGGACGACAAATTTAAGAAGAAGAAAATATTGAAGTTCGCCTCCAAATATCTCATTTGGCAGGCCATCTGCTCTTGTGGACTGAGGAGTGAGCCTTTCGTGACAAAGGGCACAGTAAATGGCGAGATCTACAAATCTGAGTGCCTCGAGAAGCGCCTTTTGCCGTTCTTGCAGCAGCACGACGAAGCTCCGCTATTTTGGCCGGATTTGGCATCATGCCACTATTCTAAAAGTGTCCTGGAGTGGTATGAGGCCAATTTTGTCCATTTTGTTCCAAAGGACATGAATCCGCCAAACTGTCCGGAGCTGCGCCCGGTGGAGCAGTACTGGGCAATGATGAAGCGGGAACTTCGGAAGAGCAAGAAGACAGTCAAACGAGAAGGACATGTTAAGAAAATGGAAAAAAAAACTGAGAAACTGGTACCGGATGACACTGTAAAGACTTTGATGGATGGCATCAAGCGAAAATGCGTTCAATTTTACACTCAAGGCTCCATCGATTAACTTTTCTTTTGATTTTTGAAGTAAATATATGTATAAAACTACCCTAAAATTTTGGTTTGATTCTAAACATTATAAGAAAATTGGCATGACATTTTCGGTGTCGCAATAATTTCGTGTTCGCCCTTTATGTATCCCAACCGTATCCCAAGCTGAAATGCAAGCAATTCTGGTATGCTCTATTATATTCTTACGCAAAAACTAAATATATTCCAATATATGCATTATGTCAGACAGTCAAGCAGCTCTAAATGCTTTAAAGTCAGCAACGTGCACTTCCAAGCATGTTTGGGAATGTGATCAATCACATCAAAAGTTGTCTTGTCGTAATCAAGTAAATTTTTACTGGGTTCCTGGCCACTGTGGAATTTATGGAAACGAGAATGGACTTAGAATGGAGAAGAAAGCTTGGAAATGCTTGAAAGTGGAGGCTAACTGGAACAACACTTTCATAGCTAGGCAATCAAAGTGGTTCATTACTCCAAACATTTCAATGACTCGAAAATTACTTGATCTTACAAAAAAAGATCAAACCTTATATACAGGCCTTATAACTGGCCACTGTCCGTGCCGTTATCATTTGAAGCTGATAGGAAAACTTCAAGATGATTCAGGTTGATTTTGTGACATGGAAGACTCGAAACAATTGTTATGCCACTGCCCGGCAATCTCCAACAAAAGATTTAAGTTCTTCAGCAAAGGGCTACAAGATCCCTCTGAGATCTGGAGTACAAACCCCAGTACGGTAGTGCACTTTATTGGGTGTGTTACTCCGCTCTGGAACAACGCTCTAAGTCAAGCATTGGCGATCACTATCTAAAGCAATAAAAGGGGGATATGTCACAATATATCTAAAAACTGGTCGCACTGATGAAGATACCCGACATGGATTTTTCGTAACTGCTATATGATGAATTTTACAAAGCTAGTTATAGTACACTGTTTATTGACGTTTCAAGATTATTTAAAAGATGCAGTATTTTTTTGTGATATTGTAATATTGATGATGTTATAAATTAAATCACTTCCTCAAAACAACACTCAAAGTTAAAGAAGTTGCGACCGGATCGTGACTGCTATCTCAGACCTGTTCTCGCCTCCCTACTAACATTTTCGAACCTTCCTTGGCACTTATGAGGGGTCGTAGAATATTAGCATCTCTCTTAAGTAAGTATGGAACTAACAATCATTCTTATCCCCACCAGTAACAAGGTAGTGGCCAGGACAGTTCAAATTTAGAGAAACACTTTACATAAAATTATAAAAAAATAACCGCTTTGTCAACATCAAGGTTTAAGTTTAACAATTGTCCAAATTTTTACTTAGCGGGGAGATTCACGTCCGGATGTTAATTTTTCGGGCATTACTCGGTAACTATATAAATAATTCCATCCGGAAAATTTCATCTCTTATAGCTTGAATAAAATGTGCTTTCCTGAAATTGCATCCTCAAAATTTGATCAATATTCTTGATTTACCCGTTCAAGGCATTCCTTTGCAATTCTTCCACCGACAAACCAATATGTCACATGACTTCCAATTTATGTCACAATAAATAACAGTCGAATTCTACTTAAAAGGATCGCTCCTTTCAGTTTTAAACTAACGTGTATCTGGTTAAGCTTAGCATATGTGTAACTATCCTACTCGCACTCTTTTGATTTGATGATGCAGCTGCATGTGTGCAATTAAGTCTATCACGTCTGGGTGTGTTAGTGTACCTTCTGGAAATGTGATAGTACGTTTTGGACAAAAACATAGCATAGCATTTTTTACCTCGTTCATGATATTTTAACCTCCCAGAATTTTACTATGCACGTAGTTATATTGACAACAAAGGCATTCTTTGATCACATTGTTCTACAATGATGTTTTGCAGTAGCTTGTAAGTTTGAGATTAATTTTTCAGTAGTTAAAGTAAAAACCAAGTATTAGAAAGATATTCCTTTATTGGCACGTTATTGGCACACTGGTATCGCGGCTGCTAACCTTTTTCGTTGCGGCTCAGAATATCGTTAAATAATTCTGTTACTGTTACTGGAACCTGAGCTCCAACAGCCGCCACTGTCAAAACATTCTTAGATGCACTGGATGTAGTTGCCGATCGAAACAACACACTATCCGGCCACAATTCCAGCTTCTGCCACAATGCAAATTTATGGCCGGTCCATTTGGCCTCCGAAAATACGTCGTTCAATGATCTGTCGTCGTCCATATGCCTGGCGTTATTGACGGAGAATCCATGATCTGTAGTACGGATTTCGTTTTAGGTAGTTATTGATTTTTTTTAATCTTATACAACAACCGTTCGCTAACTCTGCTAAGTGCATGGCCCAGTTAGCGGATGCTGCTCGGTAACTGGGCTGACATTTCAAATGTAAATTAATTTCGAGGGGGCTTTCGATCAGATTTCGATTGACGTATTTCATTGCACAATACATAAATTCAGTAATGTTTTTATGCTTTATACGTTATTGAGGTCCATTGTGCAGCATATTTTACTCAGTTTGTATGGAATTACGACTCAATTTCGTACCATTTAACAATTTTTCACTGCTCCACGTACCTTATATGCCTTTAACATGCCCCTTGCTGATTTTGACAACAAAATGTCAAATGCTGATTTTTTAAGTTTATTTGCTTTTTAACTGGGCTAAAGCCCAGTTAGCGAATGCCCAGTTAAAAAGCAGCCCAGTTAAACAGCACCCAGTTAGCGAACAGTTGCTGTATTTTCATAATTACGAGCAAGGATCAGAAAAATTGATTGACTCAAATCCCATTCGGAAATTAATTGCTCTAATTCCAGATCATGCTCGTCTATTCGCGATAGAAAGAGAAAAGTTGAATTGGTTTCCCCAGAGCGTAACATAGCTTTCAGTAACTCACCTTCGATGTTTTCCTGGTCACCGAGAGAATTATCAATAATACTCACGTGCTCGAAGACTGCTCTAAGAACACTCATTTTGATTTTTATTGATTAGAAAACGTGTAAAAATTTACAAGAACGTTTGCGCAAAGGCGATCGACTGCAAAATAATTTAATCAAAATGGCTCATATGTTCAAGCAGACACGAAAGTACCACACTTGTAGTAACTTTCATTGAACAGTGTGGTCAGCTGAAATTTGTCGGTACAACACACTTGAATGAACCATAATCATTAGGGTGCCAGCCAAGAGCGACTTTTCGAATTTCAAAAAAGAGTACTTCTCAAAAGTTTTGTCTTCTTAAAAGAAGTCCCCATGCAAATTTGAGCTCAATCGGACTTAGTTAAGTGGACCCCCAAAGCGCTCAAAGTTTTTTGACCCACGAAAATTTCCCCAAGGTACATGAAATTTCGAAAATCGAATTTTTTTTTTGATGCCAAGGGTCTTAGAAATGCGTAAAACGTCGAGAACTGGTGCGAGCTCGAAAAAAAATTTTTTGAAAAAAAAAACGAATTTCTGGGACTTTTTGAGTTGGGAGAGTGAATTAGATTTTACTCATATGATTTGAATTCAACTACTGAGATATTCATGGCAATAGTATTGAAACATATTCTATATCGCTAACATGTTATATGTGATATTTCATTAGGGTGGCTCACTTAATTTCCATTAGGGTGGTTCTTTTTGATGAAAAATTTAAAAAAATTAAAGAAAAAAATGAATTTGAAAGAAACGTAGAAGATTATAGTATTGAAACATCTCTCAAATCATCATTAGCCACTGTCAACATGTGATATGTGATATTGCGTTAAGATGGCCCACTTATATTCCAAGAGTGGTCCCTTTTGTCGAAAATTTAAAAAAAAATCCGAAAAATCAGAATTTGAATGGGATATTGAAAGCAATATTATTTTAACACCTCTTTTTTTGTTGAAAAGTCAAAATAGAACGTACCAATACGATAACATACAACGCAAGCTGCCGTGATCAAAACATGGATGAAAATAAAATATTTTTTGACGTAACTAAATTATGACAATAGCTTGATACCGGGATACAAGGCTACAAGGAAGTGCAACACAAGTTTTCTGTACATATTTTTTTCATTTCCGAGTAATAAAAGTATCTTGCTATCTGTTTGCTCTGGTACATGCGCTTCGATCGTGAGAGCAAAAAGTACGTACATATCATACATAAAACTAACACAAATTTGCTTGGAAGAAATTTAGTCAGTTTGTAATGTAAAGTTTGTAAAGTCGATAAAACATTACAGGTTTCGTTTTTATTGTATTGTTAACATTTCGTCTGTGATATTTCATTGGAGTGGTTTACTTGTTTCTTTTAAGATAGTTCTTTTAGTAAAAAAAAATAAAATAAATTCAAAATTGTTGACATTTGATATGTTATATTTCATCAGGGTGGCTCACTTCTCTATCATCGTAAGACACTGTTAACACATTGTATATGATATTTAATTTGACAGATTACTTCATTTTCCATTAAAAAGACCCTTTAATTTGGAAATTAAAAACAAATAAAGAGTATTTCCAGCAAATTTAACCAGCAACATTTTTCGTTAAGTTTGAGACCATGATTTACCGCAAAACTTTCGTTCTTTTTCATTTATTACGGAGTCATTAAAATAATTTCAACCGATTTATATCCACAGATCGAAAGATCATGGTACGGACAACCATATTATCCTTGCATAATGTTCGACGAAAAATGTAGGGATAACTTTGTTACTAACGAAAGAGAATTGTTTACTAGAGAGCCTCTCATTGTTTGATAGCTCCTTTTGAAAAGTTTTGGACGATTTTCATCCGGAATGCAACACTTCACTAAGCTGAAACATTTCGGTGTTCTCGTCTCATACAAAATCCGCATGGAGACGCTGGTTGGCGTAGCATGGGCAATGTTGTCAATTTGACAATAGTGAAGTGAGGGGGTGCGACTTAAGATCACGTACCTGTCAATCACAGTAAATGTTTTTTATTCTCATTTTATTAATAGTTTCAGCACGCTTTGCATTCCAGAACCTTTTATCTGGAGAATATGGAGCTCAATTAAAGGCTCAATTTATTTATGAGTATTTCAGCATGACATTTTATTATGAAGTGCACTTCTGAACTTCAACTATGATACTATTTTCATAAGAGACTGGCATGCAACGATAAGCCGTATGGAACATTATCTAAATAAATTTGTTTTTACGAGCTCTTCAGTCACTCTTACTGCTATCCTTAGTATAAAACTAGAAGAGTATAAAGAAAAGTTTTTAAAAGATTTATTCTAGAATAATATGTTGCTTTTCAAAAGAAAAAAACATCATGCATCTTTTCATTGAAATTATATTTATGATATTTGTAAAAATTTACTCTTTTTTCTAGCTTTTCCATTGCATTGCACATTGGAGCACATGAAGAAAGAAACCAGTTTCTTAAATATTCTTTCACAATGAATACATTTAATAGTGCTAAGTGATGTTTATTTATCCCTTAGGTGACACACAAGTGTTTCGGTGAAGGAACATTTTAAAGGAAAAATATTTTTTTCCATCCATCTTGCATTATAATTGTTACGGTTGTCTTATGTCATTGCTATTCATTTATGTTGAGGTTATGTTTCTGTCAATGTGATAGGTGATTTTTTGTATTGCTCTTGGCTGCTTTTTTTGTTGATTATATTTTGTATTTTTTTTTGTGAGTTTTGTGTATAAACGTACTTTTTTCTTCCACAACCGAAGCGCATGTATCACAGCAAGCAGATAGCAACGTATTTTTATTTCTCGGAGATGAAGCAGCCCAAGGCTGAGAATTTCTTTAAAAAAATATGTACAAAAAACTTGTGTTGCACTTCCTTGTTCCTATCCCGCTATCAAGCAATTTTCATAATTTAGTTACGTCAAAAAATATTTTATTTTCATCCATGTTTTGAGCACGGCAGTTTGCGTTGTATGTTGTCGTATTGGTACGTTCTATTTAGACTATTCAACAGAAAACATTAATGAAAATATCTTAACGAAGTGTTACATGTCAATTTTTTATTTCAAATTTCTAACTAAAAGGTTCACCCTGATGCAAAATGAGGAAATTGCCCTTGTGAAATATCACATATTATATGTTAACAGTATCCTATGATAGTATACGAGATGGTTAAATGCATATGTCCTTAATATCCAATTCAATTCAATGCACAATTAAATTTTTTGCTTTTGTTTTAAATTTTTCGACAAAAAAGACTTCCATTATGGAAAAAAATTATCCACCCTTATGAAATATCACATAGTAAATGTTAACAATGATCTACGATGACACAAGAGATGTGTAAATACTATTGTCTTCACTATTCCATTCAAATTCTCAATTATTTTTCTAAAGACCACCCTAATGAAATAAAAATGAGCACACCCTAATAAAATATCATGAATCTAGTTAAGAAAATGGCCTACCCCTTATAAAAGAGGTGTTGAAATAATGTTGCTCTCAATATCCCATTCAAATTCTGATTTTTCGGATTTTTTTTTAAATTTTCGGCAAAAGCGACCACTCTTGGAAAATAAGTGGGCCATCTTAACGCAATATCACATATCACATGTTGACAGTGGCTAATGATGATTTGAGAGATGTTTCAATACTATAATCTTCTACGTTTCTTTCAAATTCATTTTTTTCTTTAATTTTTTTAAAATTTTCATCAAAAAGGACCACCTTAATGAAAATTAAGTGAGCCACCCTAATGATATATCACATATAATATGTTAGCAGTTGTCAACGATGATAAAGGATATGTTTCAATACTATTGCCATGAATATCTCAGCAGTTGAATTCAAATCATTTAAGTAAAATTTAATTCACAAAAAAGTCCCAGAAAGTTGATTTTTTTCAAATTTTTTTTTTCGAGCTAACACCAGTTCTCGACGTTTCATGCATTTCTAAGACCTTTGGCATCACAAACAAAAATTCGATTTTAGAAATTTCATGTACCCCTTGGGAAATTTTTCATGGGTCAAAAAAGTCACACTTTGACCGCTTTGGGGGTCCACTTAACGAAGTTCGATTGAGCTCAAATTTTGCAAGGGGACTTCTTTTGAGGAGGCAAAGCTGTTGAACACTACTCTTTTTTGAAATTCGATGGTCAAATTTTCCCATACATTGGATTGGCACCCTAATGAACATGGTAAATATAGACTGGAAAGAAAATATATTCAGTGTCAGTAGAACGGATGGTAAATATTACAGTAAAATCAGTATTTTTGTCAATGCCAAGCCGTATCTTTATTAACCATAAAAAGTAGTTAATAACACAACTGTTAACCTATAGAAAGATCGGTTTGATCGCATTCCCTGTTGTTTTCAATACCTTGCCATAGTAATATAGAAAAAAGCTTTGTTGTCTTGTTTACTACAGGATTATTTTCCGTGTAGAGTCAATGCAGAAAATACAAGGGTTCGGTCAATATGGTCAATTTAAAATCTTTCAATGATTTCAAATTGTTTCAGAAGTAAACGAGTAATCTTGATAGAACAACACACACATTTTCTTCAGTCTAACAAAATGTTCATAGAATGTGAATCAATAACTATTCATTAGGCGTAATATGAGAACAAATACGAAATAGCAAAACAAGCATGTTTTTATTTTGAAACACTGCAATAAAACAGTAGCTTATGTCAAACTATCATAAAAAAAATTATATCACCTCATCTTTTTCAAAGATCGGTATGAAAAATAAGGAAATCTGATCAAATGATCAGCAAGCCCGACTCCTTGAGAAAAGAGGAATATTTTATTAGGTTTTTTGGGAATACCAATATATAGTTTGTCGGTGATTTTTCTGTGTCGTGAAAACTGTTTTTCAGTTTTTTTTTGTAAATTGTATGTATGTATGTATGTAAGGTAGCCACCATCCCTTCTAAGACCTTGTCATGTATGCAGCTCTACTTAATAGCAAGATCAAATTGAGTTACCGGTTTGCATTCACAGTAACGCTGTATGAAGGGCCAAAAACGGTGGGGCGGACCCGTAAGCAGAGACACTTACGCGAAACCCGCGGGAACATAAGAATCTCCTTCCAACGATACGATCCAACAAATCGAATAACCCAATTCGCAATACTCATTAAGCTTTCTACGGGATGGCTTGTTAAGAAGGGCGCGTCACTCTCACTGAAATTGTTGGAGTAGAATTCACAGCACCACAATCGAATCGGTAGGATAAAGAAAATGATACTGTTTGTTCCCTCCTAGACGCCGGTTGTCATACCACTCCATTGTCCAATTCCAGCTTGAGTGATACCCTGATGCTCCCTCCCTTCCCAATATATATTTAATGTCATATAGTAATGTATAAAATATAGTGAATTAATATTATAATTATAATAAATATAGCGAATGAATATTATAATGACAAATAATATAGTGAATGAATATAAGAATGAAAATAACAATTCCATTTGTGGACCTGAAAGTTTAGACAATGTAGCTGCGAGAAAAAAAATGATTTAAAATTATCTCATCAAACTTGGAATATCCATGGATAATCTGAAATTATATAGCAATAGAATAGTAAACCTGAAATTTCGATGTGCTGTTCCGTTTCCTTGCAATAATTTATGTGGTGAGTCTCATCGGTAAAAGCGATTTTAGTGAAATGAATTTAAATGCAATTATGTCACATCATTTAATATCATAGCATAAAATAATAAACTGACGTTAAAATATAAAATAATAATACCAGCAAGCCAGTAAACTATAGAAGAATACATATATCCGTAACTAATCTGACCATTCACTCATCGAAAGACTTCCACTGTTGCAGTTTCTATTGAAATAAGATCTACTAAGATTAGAATTTGTTTTCACAATAATAGTCAGAGAACATAATAAGCGTAGGTACAAGATATATATGACATCTACTGGTATGTTACTGAAAATAAAAATTAGATGTGTATTCATTTCATAATAATATTGGAAAAACTGAAGACAGCTAATAATAAGGCGAAATAAATTTCAGATGAGTATGAATCTAAAAACTGAATCTTAATAAAACCAAAATAAAAAATTAGGAAATTGAATTTTTCTATAGCTCTTGTACACCCATACATGACTCCTCATGTCTGTGAAATGGGAAATGAATGATTGTAAACTGTTAGGTTTTGAATTAATATATATTTCTGATGAAGAAGGAAAGTGCTTTTTTAAGTAGAATTTTTCGAATATGATCCTTTCTAAAAAAAAAAAAAAACATTAAAAACCTTCCTATCTTTTCAAATACATAACGTAGGTTAGATGAGCTATAACTGACAAGGATGCATAAATGCGAAGCTGAAAATGACTTATAAAAAAGCATACAAAATGTAGTGAATGGATGTTATAATATAAAACGATAATAATTTCATTTGTATTTACGTGTCTGCAGATTGTGGTCCTGCTGCAATTGTATACGGACCCGCACATCCACCATGAACCTGAAAGCTTAGATAATGTATCATGGCCACCAGAAAAAAAATTGATTTTAAATTTTTTTTACAAAACTTGGGATATCCATGGATGATCTGAAATTGTATAGCATATAAAGAATAATGAACCTAAAATTTCGATGTGCTGCTCTGCTAATAAATGTGATATAACCACAATGGAACTGACTCTTAGCTTCGGGTCTTGATCCCTACTGAGCCCTTGCGGCACGTCAAGCCGGCCAGTTCAGCGCAAGGGTTTTTTTTTTTTTTTATAAATTCTTTAGAAAATGTGTTTATAAATAGGGGAAAAATTGTTCTGCTATGAGCTACGAATTTTTTAAATAGATTCACGGTTTTATGAAAAATAAACAGTTAGTTTTCTGCAATATCTAGTGCACACATTTGTAACACTACATTTGGCAGATTTTGATTTCAGTTCTTGTTCTCTGAATGCCAAGCAAACAAGAGGCTCGGAAAGTGTTAAATGTATTGTACGTTGTCTATTCTTTGGTCCTTCAATACCCACCTGCTTTCCAAATCGTAAGCCTTAACATGTGTATCAGTTCATATTGCTATCTGGAAATAATAAATATACTAAACGCGTCATCCCATTGTTTGTTGGCAGCCATTTCATTCGAACAACTTCCATGTTAAGAGTTTTGAAAGCGGTGGAGATTAAGATGACTGCCAGCAAACTGTTCAATCTTCTGAGGTTCTGCAGCTTTGTCAAACATTCTATTTTCCTTTCTCTCAGAATTAAAAAGTTGAAAACCACCTGATTTATTTCAGAAATTCAGCGCGTAGGAAAAAATTGCCTGGCTAGAGCCCCAAATAAAATGAGCAGAAAACATCAAACCGCCATATGCCATTTTGGACTATTTCTTCGCTTGTAGTTTCCGGTCATATGTTGCACTTCTACGCTTGTTTTGTTTTACTCGCTCCAACGTTAGTTTTTCCAGGCAGCATTAAAGCAAAGTATTTACAGTCGATTTGGGTAAATTTGAGAATCTTTACCATCATACCTCCTGACCACGTTGGATTTTCAACGTGAGTGTGCAATATTGTCTCACGTCTTTCGCGTTTTATTTTCGATAACTTTTGAAAATGTGTAGAATCTTGATGCTAACCACCACAGATCGTAACGTCTCAACGAATTTCAAGCAAATTTGTTCAACGGATGATTTACGAATACCGCACTTTTCGGCAATAGTACGCTGCGATTCTCCATTTTCCACATCTAGAATTACCAGTTTACGGAAACACAAAGAAATTGAATGTGTAAAAATCTTGTTTTCCATGATTCCAACCAAATCAACCATAATGTGTCCAAAAGTGAAACCATAAACAAACGAGGGGTCTTCTGATAAGAACTCGTAAGATTTATGTCGATTTTCAATCTGGGCACTTCACCCGGAGCAACAAGTATTTTTATAAAATTGAGTAACGTTAGTAAAAAATGACTTTCACGCCAATTTAACACAGTATGACTAAATTATCATTTTAAACATATATCAAGTATTATATCTGAAGTTTTGTAGTTTGTAATAAGTGTTCGTTGAAATGATAAAAGGTGGGTACTTTTTTTGCCAATGACAAGTAGATTTTATTAAGCACTGAGCCAAGTTGTTCAAAGTAGTTGTTTATGTGTGTAGCAATGCCACATTCTTCATCAGGATGCAGATTCTATAGAATCTACTATAGTATAGGCTATAGTATAAAAGCTACTATAGTAGCCAAAACAAGAGCAGATGCAAATGTAGCTTATCAAAAAAATATTTCATGATGTGTTCTAAAATACTTCATTGCATTCATCAATTTCAGATGATTTCAGAAGCATTGAGCCAATTAATGTTGGGTTTATTGATAATAATCTTCATAACACATGAGACTACTGCACAGTCCAACTATGCATCACTCACCAATAGTATTGAATATCAAGGAGAAGGTCTTCCGGAGGAAGCAACGCTTGATGGAAAGGTATGTATCAGACACACAATAGCATCACTTTCCATGAATACAAATATTGTCTACTCAACAAAACTAGCTAATGCGATTTTTTTAAATTTAAGGTGACAAAACTAGATGATCTCAGTCCAATTATATTTTTGAACCGCACAAAAGCTGCTTTAAACTGTGCAGCTGGCTCCATGAACGTTGAGCTCAAGTTCAATGAAAAATTCTTCGGCACTGCCTACGCAAATTACGACCGGAACAGTGCTTGCCAAATAACTGGTAAAGGCGACACTAGCTATACCATTGAACTGCCCTTGAAAGGATGTGGAACAAAACAGGTTATCAATTCAAAGA
>JAHHFK020002496.1:0-122799 GCA_024533555.2 Aedes koreicus | reverse complement strand
ATCATACCTACGGCAGCCTATAGGTCAACTGTATATAAAATGTAAGCAACATACATTGGTATTTGCGCTGTCGCTTCAATGCGATCGAACCAAAGTGTGTGTAAGACAAAATACACTGAAACGGCGGGAACTGATAAGTGTACAGAAAAACAAGCACTGTAGACCGTGCATGGCAAGCAATTACCGTCTAACTTGACAACGCCGTAAATGTGATGTTAAAACAAATGTTTTCCCCACACATAAGGCTTTTTTGCAAAATAATACATGTACGAATGAACCAAAGGGTAAGTTACCATTAAATTCTGAAAGTTTAAAAAATGCTTCTCATGAAAGAATCATCAGTAAGGCCAACGAAAACCGGTTTGTTTAGAAACCTTCTTGACAATCGGAAAAGGGGTGCGTGTCGGTGGGTGGTGGTGAAATGTCTCGTACGGTTGCGGCTCTACCCTCTCATCACGTTTGATAGTAATATTCACATTATGAAACATATCTGTATCGAAGTGCGCGGCTTATGCGTTAATTGTCGCATAGTGTCCATCGATAGGTGGCACAGCGATGCATTGAAGAGAATTATGGGACTCCGATAGATGACACTTGCTGCGTGATCACTTTCACGCTCGTTCGGAAATACTCTAAACTGGGTGAAAACCCACTCTATTCCACTCTTAGAGCATCCGTATCGGGCGCAACTATCTGGGCGACTAAAATACTAGCGCCTCGAGCTGTCATTTTAGTTTAGTCACTCAATCTCACACCGGTCGAAACTATATTTTGTTACCGTGTTCTGTATCGGTCGCCGCTAAACAACCCGCATAATCACAAACCATTTCTGGACCATATCCCTTATTGTTGACGATCGTTTCCGTTATTGTTACGACATTTACCATTATAGTTGACAACTATAAATTAACATTCTCCTATACAGTTTAAACAATATGTCAGGTGGTAAAAGGCCAAACAACAATATGCTGAATAGGCGGTTAAGTTAGGTTACCATAAAAAAATGGCAATTTTCACGAACAAATTTTTTGCTGTGCTCTATGCCAAAAAGTTAAAATATAATCCAGACCAAACGCAGACAATAAGAAACCTTTCAATGGCAATATGGCAAACATTACCAATATGTGTTACTGTAGAGGTTGTATGGTGAAAGCGAAATTAAACTATTTGATAACAATAACATAAAATGAGATAATATATCTTACATTCGAAGTATAGTTTTGACTATATAGCAAATTGTTTTTCGTTATGCGGGGAGTGCTCCATAATCAGTTTGACATATTCGGTGATCGTGTTTATGACGATTGCGCAATTGCGATGGCTCTTTCTTCGTAATTTCTCTTGGAGAGACGTTCGGTTGGCATGAAAAGAACCATTGGTTATCTGGAAACCACTGGGGTTTGGTACAAAAATATAAATGTCCTTTCCTATAAGTTTCGCCAAATCACCCCAGAGATTTTCGGAGGGGCCATTGTGGTATATTATACTTTGCATGCCCACCGAAGGACTCTCCAGGTGAAATAAAAAAAAAAGAGCTGTTGCACGACATGGTTTGGTGCAAAAACAAAAAATTTCCCCTCCTACAGGTTCCCCCGGGGCTCCCCAGAAGTTCCGAGAGATGCCAATGTGGCTAATGGTTCTTTTCAGGCCTACCGAAAGTCTCATGAAGAAAAAACCGTCGCACCACGTGGTTTGGCGCAAAACATCTCCTACAGGTTCCCCCGAAACACCTCAGAGGTTGCCAGAGCGGCCATTGTGGCTAATGGTTCTCTTTCATGCCAACCAAAAATCTATCCAGGAGAAATCATGAAAAAGCCATCGCACGACCCTATTGATAAAATTCTTATTATTAAACCACATTGACTCAAAGTTGATGAAGCAATAATTTTCTTTAAATCAAATTCAAAATTTGCCCCTAATTCTGATTGCGTAAACAAAAATAAACAACAAACCAATCGAAGATTTTTGACAATTGGCAGTCGAATAGCAACCCTCTCTCGCGCGACTATCGCGTTGCTAAATTTGAGTGCCTGATGCTTTTCGATAGTAGCGTCACAATTTTGCTAGCGCTTTTAGGTGCGCCCGATACGATTTGAAGTGATGGTGAGGGTGATCAAATATAGTTTAGTCGCGTACCGCTATAGATGCTCTTAGAGCACCCGTACCGGTCCGTTACTAAACCTATTTTAGCAGCGCAACACCATTACTTCACACCGCACCGGTTGCTGCTAAATGCGGTATCAAAATAGCAGCGAGGCTCTCGGGAAGCGTTGGGTGCTCAAATATAGCAGCGCGGGAGACGGTTGCTATTTCGTGAAACGAGTCAGTTAGGGGTTTGTTAATGTTTGTTATTATTTCAAAAAATATATACCTTTAAGTAAATTTATGGTAATCCATCTCTTCTTTAAATTACACCTTGACATTTTATGTCAAGTAATATGAAGAATTTCTTCTATACAAATATATTCTGATGATGGGGTAAGGTTTTGTAAGGGTCAATGTGGATTCTCAATTATAGATAAAATTCCTCTAATTAGACTACATAACACTACATAAGAACATGACTGCCCTAATAAATTTCGTATGGTTATTTTTCTTAACGCCATATTTGGGGTATCATCTAAACCATTAAATAAAATATCGTTCGTTTAAAGTATTTTTTTTATCAGGGTGATAATGCTTTAGTATTTTTATATTAATTTTCAATAATAAAAGGGCAATACGGTCAAAATTTGGTCAATATCAACTTGACGTATTTCTTTCAATTTTGCATTTAAAAAACCTGAACACCCCTAATTTTGAAGGTGTGTGTGTAGAATGTTGCTCCTATTTTGATTTTGGAATTCACTCTTCAGTTGTCAAAATGCCGTCCAAGCAAGAAGAGCAGCGTATCAAAATTTTGCTCGCGCATCGCGAAAATCCGAGCTACTCGCACGCAAAGTTGGCAAAATCGCTAAAAGTTGCCAAATCAACCGTTACAAATGTAATTAAAGTGTTTGGGGAACGTTTGTCGACAGCCAGGAAGTCTGGATCGGGGAGAAATCGAAAACCGGAAGCCGCTGAGACGACAAAGAGAGTTGCCGGTAGTTTCAAGCGAAACCCTAACCTATCTCTCCGAGATGCCGCAAATAAGCTGGGTGTATCGTCTACAACCGTGCATCGAGCCAAAAAACGAGCCGGACTATCGACTTACAAGAAGGTAGTGACTCCAAATCGCGATGATAAACAAAATACGACGGCCAAAGCGCGATCCCGGAGGCTGTACACGACGATGCTGACGAAGTTTGACTGCGTGGTAATGGACGACGAAACCTACGTCAAAGCCGACTACAAGCAGCTTCCGGGACAGGAGTTTTATACGGCAAAAGGAAGGGGGAAAGGTAGCAGATATTTTCAAGCACACGAAACTGTCAAAGTTCGCAAAGAAATATCTGGTTTGGCAAGCCATCTGTACCTGTGGCTTGAAAAGCAGCATTTTCATAGCTTCCGGGACTGTCAACCAAGAAATTTACGTGAAAGAGTGTTTGAATAAACGTCTGCTGCCTTTCCTGAAGAAACACGGTTGTTCCGTACTGTTTTGGCCGGATTTGGCATCTTGCCATTACGGTAAAAAGGCCATGGAGTGGTACGCCGCCAACAACGTGCAGGTGGTTCCCAAGGACAAGAACCCTCCCAACACGCCAGAGCTCCGCCCAATAGAGAAATACTGGGCTATGGTCAAGCGGAACCTAAAGAAGACCAAAAAAAATGCTAAGGACGAGCAGCAGTTCAAGGCAAACTGGCTTTCTGCGGCGAAGAAGGTGGACAAGGTGGCTGTACAAAATATGATGGCAGGGGTCAAGCGTAAGGCCCGGCAATTCGGATTTGGAAAAGCGGAAGCCTAACTGAATATTTTTCCTGAATTTTATACTAATTGAACTTGAAAAAGAAATTTAATTTGATTTTTTAAATAAACGATTTCACCGATTTACATGCGTTTTCCCTTGACCAAATTTTGACCGTATCACCCTTTAGGGTCTCTAATCCTAGTTTATGTTTGTTTTAGTTTAGAGTGTTTTTTTAGATTAATTTAAAAAAAAATAATTTCAATAGATTTAAAAATTCAACCTTATAAATTTATAGTTATGTTAATTAATTTAAAATTTTATACACACAAAGAATTGTTTCCTTGCATTATATGTTTAACCGCGGTAGCTAAAACAAATTTCACCTATACTTCATATTTTGAAATATACATAATATCATTTTTAATTAATACTTCCCAAGAAACCACGAGGCTGTAATAGCATGCATACATAGGGCATATGTATTACGTCTAGTGCATCATTGAAGTTGAATTAAAGCTGAAAAGGACCCCACTAAGATCGAACTAATGCTATATCTTTTGTAATGCCATAAGACATTGCTAAAGTAGCATTATTGCATTGGTAATGCATCACTACATTCTTAAGCTAATTAACACTGCAAATAAATCAAAATATTAATTAATGATTAATGGATAAATTCACATAAATATTTACCAGTAAAATAAAACAGAAACAAAAATGTTATCGAAAATCAAATAATTTGTTTAAAATTAATAAAAAGTGGTCCAGGACAGGAATCGGGGTGCTTTCAGAATGTCGCCGGGTAGAAGTTCTTCATGGTTCCGATGCAGTTGGTACACAACAGGAGAATCGAGATTATAACACACTTCGGCGTTCCATTGGAGTCTGATAATAATGGCCGTGCTGTTGGTCATTGTTAAACTATCAACTAAAATGGGAAAAATAATGTGAAAGAAATAATGAAAAACAACTCGTGTCAAGATGTGATTTAAAGTTTTCACTTACATTTTATACATATACAAATCGGATCAATCCACGTCGTCGAATTGTTTCTTTTACGCCTGTAGGATGCATATCAGCTCTAAAATATCGCCATCACTAAGATTCACTAAGAGTAACAAAACAATAACTTGCGTTTCGGTTTTTGCCATTTCATACATATACCTTATGATTATTATGCACAAACAACAGTCATGAACTTCATAAGACAGTTTTATGCAAATGATAAGAATGACCCACTTATATTTATGATTTTTTGCTAACGTAAGGCCAGTATCGACCTAAAAAGTAGAGAGGTTACGGAATTTTGTTCAATATTACCAAGCGGAATTTTGACAATTGATCTGCATGGAACGAAATGTCACCTTCACTTACGGAATAATTGAGCGGGATATTTATCCGAAAGTAAAAGTGACAGCTCCCATTAGTTTGCCTGGAAACCTTACAAATTTCAATTTAATTTTTAGTTCTTCTCAGGTGGATACTGCTGCAGAAATTTCTTTTCGATTCTTTACTTTTCCGTTTCAGTAAACGGAATTTAACATGGGATTGAGATAGAAAAAGAAATTTCTTTTGAACACGATACCGACCTGTAAGAACAGCATTACACTCAACGGAAACGCGACGCGAGTACGGACACAATACTTATAGTTCTTACAAACGAAAAAGGACTTTAAAATTTACCTTTTTATCCGACCGGTTTCAGGCATGATGCAGCTCATCGACGGGTTTCGAGCATGATGCAGCTCATCGACGAGCTCAATGGCACACCGGCTCTTTAGCATACCAATGGAGAGGGAAAAGTTCGAAGCTGAAAGGGCGAAAATCCACGAGGCCGCTGAACTGAATGGGTATGATAGAGAATTTGTCAACAAAATCATCCGAAAACACGAACGCAAAAAACATCGACAAGACGCGACTACACTTCAGCCAGAAAAATCAGAGAACCAAAGGATTAGTTTACCGTTCTACCCTAAGGTTACTAACGCCATTCAGAACATTGTGAAGGATCATGGTTTTCAGGCGGTCTACAAAAGCAACAACACGCTGAAAGACATTCTATGTGCCCTCAAAGATAAGGCTCCGAAGGACGAAATGTCGGGTATTTATGAAATCCCGTGTAAAAATTGCCCGGCGGTGTACATTGGTCAAACCCGCCGAAAATTTAAAGTCCGCGTGAGGGAACATAGAAACGCCGTTGATAATGAAAGGCCCAATGAGTCAAGCGTAGCAGCACACTCTACCGGATCAGATCATACAATAGATTGGGATCATGCGAAACTCAAAAAGTGCGTGAGAAAGGTTTCCCACCTGAATGCCTGGGAATCCATGTACATCGCCACCGCTGAGCAGCCGCTGATGAACAAGGACGAAGCTCCTATAGCTTCGTCACTTTTCCACTTGACGAAACGGCAAATCAAATAGTTCCAACCCCCCCTTTCCTACCTCTTCGACGTGTACTGTGCCAAGTACGAAGCAATTTTATTTTTGTGTCATCAGTTGGACATCTCCCCGTTGATGAGCTGCATCATGCTCGAAACCGGTCGAATAAAAAGGTAAATTTTAAAGTCCTTTTTCGTTTGTAAGAACTATAAGTGTTGTGTCCGTACTCGCGTCGCGTTTCCGTTGAGTGATAAGAATGACTTGAGAAAATCATTACTGCAACTGCGAGAACTATCGTTGGACAAGCGGGTGTCATAAGGGCCTTATGAAATCAAAATATAGTGGCCTCGTGAAGTTTCATAAGGAAAATTTTATGAATTTTGATAGGTTTCTTACTTCAGTGTCCTTCTAATGTTGAACAACTAATAATGCACGCTTTATGAAAAATCGGCATCCCAAAGTGCAATGTGTATTGCATTGGAAAAGCCCTATAACGCAAATCATTTGAAATGAGGATTAAGGCTGGCCCACAATTGATACGTTGCGGCTGCGTTTGCGTGGATTTGACAGTTTTTCCATAGGTTTTCTGTCAAATAAACGTCAACGCATCCGCAAAGTATCAATTGTGGGTCAGCCATGACAAACATTCCATTTTACATCATTCGGTAAAAACCTATGAATCGCTATCAGAACTGGTACCATCACGAATAAAGGATAGAAGCCCGCTCGAATGACCAAGAGGTTAAAGTCCCTTAAACAACAACAAAAAAAAGCTTCGTATGGAGTCACGGAAAAATATTGTTTGCTCCCGATGCAATCGTTCACTGCAAATAAATCAATAATATTTATTATTAAAATTGGCACTTAAATCCAAGGGGTGAGACGGGTCTACTTTGAGTAACTCTAATGCACGGTGTTGCTCGTGAGTAACTCGATGTACCTCAACATTTGATCGAGTTCATCGATTTTTTCTCTGCTGTAAATTGTGTTGTTCTCAATATTTTTGTTATGTTTAGCCTATGGTGCATGTCAAAAGTGGAATCATTCAGGCTTAAGTCAATTGTTGGTAACCTGAAATATCAGTTAAAGCGAATAGAAAAAGTAAAAATATATAATGGCTTTAATAACTCCATACCACCGAGATAAACTGCGGCGCTTGGACCTTCTAGTGGATCATAATTTTGTGCTACAGAAATCTGAAGGTCATCGGTGGTCTAGTTATCAATCTCAACGGAGGCCCCATCTACGTACTGAGTATTGACAGTATCGAGAAGGTAGAGAAGGTTGAAACTTGTATATGATTTCGGAAAATATTTTGAGCTTCGAAATCCCATTGCCGCAAGGCCCTCCAAGCAAAGAACGTTTCTTATGTGTGGAACCATAACAACTATTTCATTTTGAATCCTATTCAAGAAATTAGACCTGAAAGAGGTAATGCATTATTCAATTATTTGCAACACAAAGTGAAATAAAACATACAAGTAGATCCATTTTGGTGATAAAACTCTTTAATTTTCTGGTGAATATCGTATTTGCGGCATCGTCTCCAAATGACACAAGGAAAAAAAAGCAAAGAAGAAAAAGTTTAGACAGTGATTCACTCACAGAGTAACGGAGTACTCGAGGTGCCTCAAAATCAACTCAAAATTTGCTCGATATTCGGAGCTGTCTAGCCCCTTGAAAACAATAACTGATATGGTCCGCACATAATTTTCAATAGAGCGAGAAATGTCATTCAAGTGTGTTTTCACTTTGCCCTATTCTATCCATCTTCGTACTTAAAACGAAATAAAAAACCGTGCGCGAAAAACAATCAGCTGCTTTATCGTTCTAGAAGAAGAAAAAACTGCAAAATGGAGAAGCAAAGTGTTACCGTGTGGTGGTTTAGGTACTTGGTTTGCCAGCGGAAGTCACTGAATTTTTTGAAGGTAATAAATTACTATAGATGTTCTTCTTTGCCATGTTAACGGTGTTTATTGTGAATATTTCAGATCTGCCGAGCATTTTTGCCATTCCCGCAGAAGAGCTGCTGAACGCGATAGCTTCAAAAAGTGATGAAGTTTTTATGATGGTACAAATAAAACCTCTTTTATTCACACATTTCGTTTTATTACATGAAAAGTACAAAAAATCCAATACTAAACTTTTTATGAAAAAATAAAATCCATGCACCTTTCCACGTAAAACGTATGAAAATACTCATTTTTTTTTTTTAAAAAAAAAAAAAAAAACACACACCCACAAAAAAATAAATATTTATCTCTCTCCCCCACACAAAAAATATATTTTTTTTAAAAAAATAATTAAACCACCTTAATAAAAAAAAAAAAACGCCCCCCCCCACAGCAAAAAAAAACTACACCTCCCCCCCAAACAAAAGGGGGCGCCCACAAAAAAAAAGGGGTTTTTTTTTTGAGTGTTGCTCAATGGTTGAGGAAGTGTAACGTGAAATAATTTTAGATCGTTGAATTGTTTCAAATTATTCATAAATCGCAAATGATATACACAGTTTTGAAACAGACATCATATTAAATTTGGTTGATTGTCATACACTGCCCTTTTCGGCATAATTGTCCCATTCGCAAAAACATCAAATCGAGAAAAATGGGTTTGAATGTTTTCATTGATTTCTCTCAATTTTCAATGATTTTCTCGACAAAATGAATTGTTTGTGTGCACAGCATAAACTATGCACCAAGTAACAACTAAATTATACAAACAAACAAACAAATCTAATTTAACGTGACGAAAAAAAGGCATGGGACTGTTATGCCGCAATTTATGACGTTGAGCGACTGAATGTGCACATAACCAGTCCCATTGCTGCTTGTGTATTTTCAGAGACGTCGTGCATTGACAGATCATAGCAAGCGTTGGCGCTGTGTTTCGGAAGTGCTTCATAAATAATATTTTAATTTGTGCCGTAATAAACATTGAATCCGATATGTCTGCGCTCGAGTTGTTAAAGTTCTATTGTAACAGTGAATCAAGCACGACAGACGAAGAAGATTTTGTTGGATTCGATTTAGTCGATGGAACAGGTGAACAGTTCGTGCCAAAAAGTCACTGCTTTCAACTCGAAAATTATGTTCCGCCCTCGGTTCCGCCGCGCCTTGATGTACCGGACAACTCAGAACCCATACAATCTTCTTCGGCGGAAGAGGAGAACTAAGTTGATTCAGACGAGAGTTTTTTCGAAACATCTACAACAACACGCGTCAAAACCCGGAAGAGAACATTAAAAGAAACTAAAAAGAGAATCAGTGCGAAAAAACGACGCAGGTCCCACCAAATCAAGTTGACCAAATGCTGCACTTGTCGACAAGAATGTTGGAAGACCATCTCGAAGGACGAACGAATTTCGGTCCATACCAGATTCTGGAAACAAGACGCTGCTGGTCAAAGTGCATTTATCCGTAAAAGAGTTCAGCGTATTCCCGTTAAGAACCGCAAAAAGAATCACTACGTGCTTGATAATCCAGTCAAGCTGTACACTTCGGTATTCAATATTCAATCGGAAAGTGGTAAGTTTGTGGTTGTCTGCCTAAAATTCTTCCTAAACACCCTTGGATATTCAGAAGACTGCGGGTAAGTTGTCTTTTTTATAGCACAGAACATTTTGTATTAATATAAAATGATTTTTTGTATTATAGCAATATCATATATAGATGCGTGGCTGGTGACGAAGAAGGCGGAAAGAAATTATCACAACGGGGAAAATACGAAAGGAGCACCGTTAAAAGAGACGCTGCTGTGGATCATATTAAATCATATAATCCGACGATATCGCATTACCGACGCGAACACGCTCCTAATCGCTGATATCTCCCGTCGGACCTAACTGAGAAATCGATGCACCAGAAATTTCTGGACACGCATGATTATAATGTCAGCTACTGTGTATATTCCCGGCAAATAAAGGCGATGAATATTTCATTTGTCAAGCTTGGACATGAGCAGTGCGAAACATGCGTAGCGGCTAGCCAACATTGCAAAGATTCTGGCCATGATTTTGAGGAGTCCTCTACACAGGAATTATGTTCAACGTGCAGCAAGTTTTTTGAGCATAAGCGCCTAGCTAAGCAATCCCGAGCTGCTTACCAATATGATGGTGATGAGGTTACGCCTGGCCATGTCATGCTAGCAGTCGATCTACAGAAGGTAAAAACTCGTAAAATTACTGAATGCAAATTTTCATATTTATTTCATTATTTTTAGGTCATTCAGCTTCCTCGGCTAGAAGGCCTCAAAACTGTCGTGTTTTCCCAAAGGCTTCTGGCATTCAACGAGACATTTGCGCCAGTCGGAAAGTATACCCAGACTCACCCTGTCATTGCATGCCTTTGGGAAGAATCGGTTAGCGGACGGTCAGCTACCCAAGTAACACCAGAAACATCTTATTTGACAAGAATATAAGAAGTTTGTTGTAAAAAAGTCGTGATTATGAAATACCAAACATGTCTGGTCTTGAAAAAGTTTTCAGGATGTTTTTCCACACATATTCGGTTCATATACAATTTTGATACAACTTCCATGCCCAAAGCAGTTTTTATTTCTCATTTGAAAAAGTTATAAACAATCATCTTTAAAGCGTAAAATACCATTATCTACGATATCGTTTCGCCATTAAAATATCTTGTTTATATTTTTTTACTTTGTTCAGAGTCTTGCTTTGTCAAAATATCATTATTTATAAATCTGTTCGAAGCATCCATAGAACATAATATTTGTCTTATGGATGTTCTACAAAACATCTGGTATGACCTAAAAGATGTTCAAAAATGCCACATTTATTGTGCTTTTTCGGTTATATGCGTGTATGAAATTAAGTTATTGACGTTAGAAAAAAAACATGAGCTTGGTCTATAACGTGTATTACTAACATGAATATGACAAGTGGTGTTACTTGGGTAACGACATTCCTAGTTGCTTCCACCGTGTAATTCACAGATTTGGAGATGCAAAGAAGATCACGTTATGGCTGGATAATTGTTCTGGCCAAAATAAGAATTGGAACCTATTCCTTCATCTGATTCTTGTGATGAGCTCAGATTCAGTTTAGGTGAAGGAATTGGTTCTAAAATATTTTGAGTCAGGACATACGTTTCTGTCAGCCGACAGCTTACATTTTGCTGTTGAAAAAAGAATGCGGAAGAACACCGGGGATCCGGTAATCACATATCCTGACTTCAAGCAAGTTGTGAAAAAAGCGAAAAAGAATGTGGAAGTCCTTGATATGACACACGACGACTTCTTTCAAACAACGGTAACAGCTTCGCAGTATACGCTGAATAAACTTCATCCACGGCCTTACATCGAAAATATCCGAAAAGTTGTTCTAAACAAGGGCAGCTACCAGTTCGGATACAGCAGCTCAGTTGAGGAAGGAAGTAAATTGATACGTTGCCTCCTATTTTCAAAAAAGCAACTCAAGATGATTTCGGAAAGTAACTTCAAATTCGACCATACACCTAAACGGTTGAAAGCACCACGTGGTATTGATTCGGATCGAAAGAAAGCTTTACTCGACACTATCCTGCCGGTCATTGAAGAGAGCAAGAAGCAGTTCTGGAAGGATCTCGCGGAACAAAAGGTGAACATGGAGGATTAATTGTTTGCCCAGGCCTGTAAGGTTATGATTATTGGTTTCTTCGAAATAAATTGCGGTTATACCATAGACTAACTCTAAGACCAGTAGGTCCCGAACAAATACGATTTTTTTCTTGGCTCAGTCAGTACTAGCACATCGGTCCCAAGCTCGGTCCCAAGCTTAATAATGCGCCCCTCATAATGAACTCACACGAACACACTCTCAAATATTCTGTCAAAATAACACAGCAAATCAAAACAAAGGCGCAAATATGTATAGCAAGGTGCTCGCTTTAAGGTGTACTTCGGACCAAGGGGTTCTACAACAGTGAACCAATTTCAAATCGTTAGTTGCATATTGATTGTTGGTTATACTGTAAATTATACTTTAATTTTATGCAAAATATAGAAAAAAAAAACAAACTGAGTGATTTTCAACCACTTTTAACATGAATTTCAAATCGACTCGCCGGTGGGACAGTTATGCTGCAATTTATAAGATGGGACAATCTGACTTGCTATTTTTATCATGTTTTGTAGAAGTGAAATCTGTTTTTAATGTTTATTTCATAAATTTAATGGCAAATCATGACGATTGGGCAAATAAAGTAAAAACTGAAAAAAATGCAATGGGACAATTATGCCGAAAACGGCAGTACAACATATGGTGAATCGTCACATGAATCTAACCATAAGACAATCATACGATTTCCGAATTACTTTTCAGACGATCTTGGGATGATGTTTGGGTTCAGTGTGTATATGGACTGTGTTGAATGTTGACATGCAATCTCACAAGCTGTCAGAAAGAGATGAAAATGATCATTAATCACCGAGTAGTTGTGTGCTCACCAGTTTGATAAGCTCGATATTTTGTATTTAATTTTTTGCTGGTGGCGATTTCAGCGAGTACACAGTAAACTACGGAAAGTGCAACATTCATCTCTGGTCCGTTTGGACGTCCTGCTGTTTATTATCATCCAGCACCAGCTCGACAACAGCCTACAGTTATACTAATCCGGGCTATTGAGGTAAGAAGGGAAAGAGGCATAGCCTACGCGAGTGAAGAAAAGTGAAACGTCCCACTTCTCCACAAACAATCACTCGCTAGCATTGACTGATTAATCAATTTAACAAATCCACAGGCGTCTCGGTTACTTGTAAGGTTTCCACTTGCAAATCAGAGTCATGGATGAGATTGACAATATCATTCTTCATTCGTTGAGGCAAATTGAATGGTTTGTTGTTTAGCGGCAAAGGTAATTCTTAAATTATAATACTTTTCATTTCTGATTTAAGCAATCTCGACGAAGAAGTCACGAGCTTAGAAGACATCAGCCCGTCGTTGCTGGTTCAAATCGTATCTAAATGTATCACCTTAATCGATCCCAGTCTGGATCTTCCTCGATCATTACCGCCCGGAATGGCGCAGAGATTCACCGCCACGGCCAGCCTTGCCGAAGCGTGTCGGGTAGGGTTTGTTTACTTGACATTGGTTGTTTGTTCGTTGTGTCAGAATGCTTAATTACCCTTTACAGACGATAGGCTATCGGCGAGATATTGGCTATCAAACGTTTCTGTACTCAAATGTGGTGGAAGTTCGTCGGGTATTGATGTTTTTGGTAGAAAAGCTTCCAAAAGATTCGTCCGACAAAGCAGCTGGTAGTGGACAACCGATGGACAGTGCCAGTGAGTTGGAAAATCGAATTTTGAATAGCTTACAGAGTCAACTGCGCGCGCCATGGATGCCGGAGTTTTGTCGAATGGGATCAGCGTCTGGTAGCACCAATGAAGGAGGAAAGGATTCTCAAGCGCAAATAGTATTCCGTCGGTTCGTTCCCAAAAAGCTTAGCATTCCATTCGTTACCCAGGCCGATGTTGCTGCAGAAGTCAAAGAGTTTTGGTCTCGTAGAAATTTGGATGGATTCGATGAAGGTAGTTTGATTCCTTCCTTGATCGTTGCAAACGATGGAGGCATGAAATCAAACGCGTCGGGCGGTGCCATTGATGAGGTAGATCATCAGCCGAGGCTACCGTCGCCGAATGCAAAACTATTAGAATTCTATTCAAGTGGTGGATCAAATCAGCGGAAGGCTGAACCTAGGGGTGCATCGGATGCGGCTGTTCAGAAAGTGATTTTGGAGCAAGTTTCGGTTGAGTCGAGGTCTGGTAAAACTCCCTTGGAATCACTTCAGGACGATATAGATACACTGCGGGAGGAAATTGAGCGGAACGTTGAAAATAGTAAAGCTTTGACCGTCAGTCGGAACGAGTTGGAAGATTCGATGGAGGTTTACCGGAGAACAATTGTTAAGTTGAAAGAGGAGAAGAAGATCAAGGAACGAACACATATTTTGCTTGAAGATCCAGAGGTAAACGTAAAGAAGTTAGAGGCGATTATTGCTGCCGGGGGAGAACGGATGAAAAAACTGCAGGATCAGTGGGATGCTCATCGGACTCCGCTGGTTGAGACACTGGAAGTGCATCGTTTGAAGAATTCAGATAAATTGGTGAGTTGGCTGTTTGAATTTGCATAAATAATACATTGTTTCTAAAACTCTCAATACTTTCTTTAGTCCAAATCCCAGCAAGTGTTGGACCAAATCGAATCAACCCGGCAAAAGTGTGAAGAAGTGATTGTCGATTTGCAGACCAAGGGCGCCATGCACGTCCGATTACAAAAAGAATTCGAAAAGCTGAATAAAACCATCAGCCGAACGGCCTATACCAGTCGGATTCTTGAGATCATTGGTAACATTCGCAAGCAGAAGATTGGCATTGATAAAATCCTGCAGGACACGCGATCATTGCAGAAAGAACTCAACACTATTACCGGCCAGCTAGATCGTCAGTTTACCGTAACGGATGATTTGATTTTTCGCAACGCCAAGAAAGACGAACATTCGAAGCGCGCATACAAGCTGCTGGTTACGCTGCATTCCGATTGCGAGGAGCTCATCAAGCTGGTGCAGGACACCGGTGCCATCAAGCGTGAGCTACGCGATCTAGAAGATCAGATCGAAACCGAAAGAAGCCGAAACGCGGCAGCAAATCTTGGTCAAATCACTCAAGACCTAACCGAGATGCAAAGCGAAAGCCAACGACTTGAGGAAAGCATACGCCAGTTGATGATAGCGAGGCAGTAAATTTGTTCAAATTTGAAAAAGTGATAGTTTTTTAAATTATCTTCAAGCAAAACTAACTGAATATTCCAGGAGCGAATGTTGGTAGTTAGGGAAAGCAGGAGAGATGTAGCATCAGTTTCTGTCCACACAAAATTGTTTTAGACGATACTCGAAAGAGCCGAGAATACACTAAAGTGCCCATAGAAAGCTTTATTCAATTTGCTGTTTTGATGTGTATACTATTGAAAAAAAACGGCCCTCTACTGTTGTCCCTGCCGCTGGCGAACCTCCGGCGGAATGTAGCCTTCATCAACGACACGTGGCTTCTTCTTCTTACCAAACCAGCGTTTCGGGTAGTACACCTTTTTGCTATCGATTTGCAGGTCGATCTTGTCCTCGTTTTCAAAGAACCATAACTTTTGTTCTTCCTGCTCCATATCTCTGGCCACCTGTTCCATTTCCTGGATTCGCTTGGCACGCTGCAACCGAGCTAGTTCTTCTTCAAGACGCTGCTGTCGCACTTCGCACCAATTACTGTAGATCTGTGGAAATCGAAACTGATTAATATCAAACATCCCACAGCATCTTACATTGTCCGCACCTTAGCCTGTTCTGTGATCTGTTTCTGCTCGTTTTCTGCTACACTCTTATTGACCTCACCTAGCAGAATCTTTTCAAAGCTGTCGTTGTTCACCTTCACGTTTGAATCCATCTTTCCAACCGCGTCCACAAGTCTAATATAGGCCTCGTCCTCTTTCTTTTCCACTTTGTCCAAAAACGTACGCACCAACTTTGCAACGTCTTCGTTGATTTCCAACCCTCCGCCACACAGAAATTCCCCCGCCATGGCCCATTTCTCATGCAGTACCAAACCAAGCAGTTTACAGCTATCTCCAATCACTCCGGCACCCCAACTCAATCCTAGAGTGCAGAAAGTCTTTCCGAGCAGCAGCTTTGAATCTCTCAAATCGAAGTGATCATCGAAGTACTCGTTCCGAAGGAACTTGACTCGAACCTTAACCTCGTTCTTTTTCTTTTTCTTCTCCTCCACTGGATCAGCCGGTGGCGGAGGCACCAAATCATCAAAATGATCAATCTCACCACCCTTGACGTACCGATAACAACCGTATGTAGCCAAAGACCGCGTAATGGGATCACTGAAATCCTCCTGCAGTCCCAGCAGAGTGGCGATCCGTGCTGCCCATTTGAACTCGTTCGTTGTTACCAATCGATCCAGAACTAAATTTGACGTAAAATCGTCCAAAAATATACCGTATCCGATTCGGTTGTCCAACATTTCAATCAACTCCGCATAGTGACTGTACTCGATGTAGTTTCGGGCGACGGCATGTTGCGTAGAATGCAAAACATTCGATGCTTCCTCCGTCGCGCGGAACTTATACATCAAATCAGCTACCTCGTCAATATGCGAATCATCCACTAGCTTGTTGGCGTAGATATCGATATCAATAGCCGACACCTTGTTCTTCTGTTGGAATTTTTGCTCCAGCTCGTAGTAGAGTGCTTCATGGTTCACCTTCGACAGCACCGGTGTGCTAAGCCGTGCATGCCATGCTTCCTTACATGAATACGCCTCGGAAAGGAAGTTTCTCCGAATAGTCAGCAGCGTTCGAAAACTAGAACCGCTCTTTAACACATATTTCAACATTGTATTGCAGGTGCTGAAATTTGTCTAAAATCTATTTTTTTAATTTTTCAATGAAACACACGACTCTGTTATGAAAGCACCCATTACACAGTGTTGCCAGATGTTTAAAGTATCAAGTAAACAAAGTCACTTCATAGTCCTGTCAGCAGAGCATAAAATAAAATGTTATGCTGCAGTTTGCATCAGAGACAATAGTAAGAGAGGCGAAGAGTATGAGGCCAAAAATAACCACTTCAAACTGATTATGGTTAGCATCGTGATCAAATAAAATTTGTTTTTCTATCTCAATCCCATGTAAAATTCCGTTTACTGAAACGGAAAAGTAAAGAATCGAAAAGAAATATCTGCAGCAGTAACCTGAAAAGAACGAAACATAAAATTGGAATTTGGAATTTCCACGCAAACTAATGGAAAATGTCACTTTTACTTTCAGAAAAATATTTCGCTCGATTATTCCGTAAAGGCAGTATTGACTTAAAAAGTAGAGAGGTTACGGAACTTTGTTCAATATTACCAAGCGAAAGTTTGACAATCGATCTGCATGGAACCAAATGCCACTTTCACTTACGGAATAATCGCCGGAATATTTTTCCGAAAGGAAAAGTGTCAGCTCCCATTGGTTTGCGTTTCAGTAAACGTAATTTTACATGGGATTGAGTTAGAAAAAGAAATTTCTTTCCAACCCGATACTGACCTTAAGTGAAGGTGACATTTCGTCCCATGCCGATCAATTTTCAAAACTCTCTACATCAAAAAACAAACAATCGATTCGCATTAGTGGTGCATTCTGAGATTTTTCTAATCGTCGATAATTTAAAAAGAAATCATTTTTATCATTCTCGGGGTTTACTTGTCACATAATATAAAAACTACACTAACGTTTCATAGTTTAAGCTTAGTCCAAGTTGTGTGAGAGAATGCTATAGCTATGTATACATAGCATTATCATAGACTAACTCTAAGACCAGTAGGTCCCGAACAAATACGATATTTTTCAGCGCCAACATTAGATTAGAGCGAATCTGCTTTTGTAAACAATGGCTTTCGTAGTCATTTTCTCTTGAACAATAGGTCACAAATACAAATTAAGCACTCTTTAAGGAAGAGGAGCTTTATCTCTATCCGCTGATATATTCAAGGAATTCGACATGGAGTTTTCATAAGTACCAATGTCGCAAACGTAAACAATGGCTTCTTCCGCAAATTTCTCGAAAATGCTAAATTAATCATAGTGAATTACCCAAGGGGTCGGACTTTCTGTTTATTTGACCACATCTCCTCATTTTTCATTTCGATCTTTGAAAAAGATCAGATGATATTATCAAGATTTAAAATCTTTTATGACAGTTCGAAACAGACTGTTGTTTTATTTCAGTGTTTCAAAATGTTAACATGCTTGTTTTGATAAAAATACAGACTGTGTAACATTTTGACAACAACAGCAGGCCAACGTAAGAATATGGTTTAGTTATACACAATTACATTTGTATATTTGTTCTTTTTTTTCTGTTTTATTTCTGTAGCAGCAAGCTCAACAAGACCAAGAACAACAGCAGTAAAATGTAAGTGGTTTGAATTCGTTAGTACGTTTCAATGATTTTAATTTTTTTTTATCATTTTTCAATTAAGCATCATCATCAGTAGCAATGACTGCAACAGCAGACAAACGTAAGTCACACCTATAACCCTTTTCTCCATATCCATTAAACTGTGCATAACAAGGATTTCCCTTTCAACACCAACAGAACCAGAAATCTCAACAACAGCAGCAACAACAACATCAACAACAACAGCAAGCGCAGAACCAAGGTGGAATCGACCACAGTGCTGCTTAAATGGGTGCACATGTCCGGCCCGTGTGGGCATCCTGGGAAAGGCTTGAATCAACATGATTGTCATCAACAGGCCCAGCAAGCCCAGCAACAACAACAGCAGTAAATGATGTTCAACAATCCTCAGCAGTGCGGATTCCAACAACGGTATTAAATTCTATGTGTGATAAGTGGGTCATCACGGAGAAAAAAATAAAGTCATATCAATAATATTCCGGTCCCGATCAAGCATATTTGTGCATTGACTTTTATATAATAATTTTTTGAGATTGTTTCACGCATAATACAATAGATCGAATGATAATGGAAGCTTCAATTAAACAGAATTGATGATCTAATTAGAGCATGAAATAGGGTTGAATCAACCATATTATGCTAACATCAACAAAATTCATTGTTGATGATTTGACAGCTCTCAGATTCTCATGATAAATTCAATAATGTTTATGTTTAATTTGACCTTATTTTGAGGGTTGAACTAAGGGTATCGGATGGTTGGTTTAAGCATACACAGAGATTCCTTCAAATGATGTTATGGTTGGTTCCAAAAATCAAAAAAATCGTTAAATTTACGATAAAAGTTCCTATAATGGTAGTATTTTAGTGCGATATGTTCTAATTGGAACATTTTGCACTAAAATAACACCATTATATGAACGTTTACTCAATTAGCACATATTCTTTGGATATTACGAAATTAAACAACATATAACAATGTTTGAAAATTGGAAATATCATTATTATCAACATGCGACCCTAGGTTCGGTCTGCTAGTCGCGGTGGAGGAAGAAGCGCTTCGACTTCTTCACGCTCAATTAATTGTAGCGCATCAATGTCGTACCCGTTAGCTGAAATCAAAATTCATTAAAACTACTTTAAAGAATAGTTACAATTTGCTTACATACCTACAAACTCTTCGATGCCCGCCGCGGATAATCCAAACGATTTCAATAATTCTACCACTTCTTCGTCAACATAAAACTCTTCAACCAGGTCGTCGTCCAAGTCAACCGAGTGATCTGCCGCCGCCATGATATTTTTTTTCCTTCGCTTTGTCGTTGAGTGTGGATCTAGGGGCAAGACACTGAGCAATCCTGAGTAACTCTGAGCAAATATGAGCATCTCGTATTCATTGGATTCATATTGTGATATTGAACATTCCTACCTTTTGTAAAGCTTGGTTTTGACAGTGAAATGGCATAATAAAAACAATACAGTTCTGTCGTCAAAAATACCATGTCAACATTGTGGATTTCCTCACCCGCTAGTCATTATTTTATATTTCTTGGTTGCGAAAATGGGGAATGCAAATTCCTCAGCGACTTCTATTAGCCTAAAACGTTTGGTAAGTATTTTCTGATGATGTTTGTATGATGAAATAATTGAATAAATATACATTTATTGGATACATATATCATAGGAGGTTGGTAATGTACTGGTGCAGATTTAAAATGTAAAAAAGTCTACACTGCTGTGGATGCTAAGCGAAGGCAGGCACAGGTTATCTACGGATAGTGTTGGCTCCTCATGCCAACGTTTACAGCGGAAACGACAGCAGCAAACAGCAACGACTTGTTTTCGACATTAACAGTACCGAACAACTCAGGAGACCTGCTGCCAAACCATATACTCACAACGACGGGCTGAACTACCTGTGTATGATGGCCAGTTATGGTAAGAACTATGGCCTAAACCAACCCTTAAAATTGGAAGGTAGCGAGAGATTGCAGCATTAGAGATCCTCTGAGTGGCAGCGATGAACGGGGCAACAGCGACATTCAAACAACGGCGGAGTTTAAACAGCAACACGTTTAGTTGCAGATTGATTACACCCTACAGAGCTCGATATACAAATGATATAATCACTACTTTTTACTAATTGTTTATTGATGTTCCCTTTTGAAACTACACAAAACTTCTGCTCTAAACTGCGTCAATACACGTCTTTTTATACTCTATGTGGAGTAATGCTTTGTTCAGACTACAGACTTGTAACATAATACAAGGGTGTTTTGAAAACTATCTACAAGGAAAATGTCATCAAGATAGCCTTGTATTATGTTACAACGCTGTAGTATGAACAAGGCATAAGATACAAACCAAAAAGCTCATCGGATTGGTCCACCAATCGGTGTGAATGGCGTTGCAAAAAAAAGAACACAAAATGTTACACTCCATGGTAGTAATGCGGGGCGTGAACGGTTGGGCTCCTCAAACTTCGTTATCGTGAACTGCATCAACGTCGAATGGGTTGGGTCAATAAATCCGTACAATAGGAATATGTGGTATTTAGTGACTGCCGAACGGATCACCTCCACAAAGAAACCAAGCCGGATCAACCTATCGCGAAACTGGAGTTTTCAATATTTGCGGTTGGTCGAACTGGCTTGGTCTCTTTTTGGAGGTGATTCTTTTGGCAGTCAATAAATTCCACATATTCTATCTGTGTTTCGTCTTCCTGCAAGAAAAAACAATCAACTTACCGTAATCGAGTCTCAATTTCTCCTCCAAATACTGCGACCTATATTGCTTTCTTACGAAACCAAAATAAATAATTTTCCCAGACAGTAAACATACTGCTGTTATTGGTTGCCAAGGTTGCCACCGTTGTCAACAACAAATTCAAGCCAGTGCTGCCAGTATACTTTAAAGCGAGTAATAAATTGTACAAGTTGATGGAAGCTGATGCATTCTGAGCAAACGTGAGTTTTATGATCAAATATGAGTGAAGTTGTTTTTCTTCGTTTTTGCACACATTTTTTTGGCATTCCCACCACTCTGTATCTTGGGAGGAGAAGAAAATCATAGAGTGTGCAAACTTGATGAATCCTGAGTAATTTTGAAGAAAAATGTTACTCAAGAGAAAGCCGTCTTGCCCCTTGATCCAGACCGAGTGCAGACAATTAAAAATCTTTCAAGGACAATATGGCATACATTAACAATATGTGTTAATTTAGAGGTTGTATGGTGAAAGCGAGCTTAAACTATTTGATAACAATAACATAAAATGTGATAATATATCTTACATTCGAAATATAGTTTTGACTATATAGCAAATTGTTTTTTGTTATGCGGGAACTCACCGGTATCGCAAATACCGTTTCAAATTTTGTGGAATTTCCAAAGCGTTTAACCGTGCAACTAACACGAATTTCCCGTTTCTTCTCGTCCTCGTCGATGGCACTGAGAACTGCTTTAAGAACGACATCTCGCGTCTTCCATAGCGTGAACTCCTCGAACCGTGACAACTCTGTACCAACTGGAGTGTTCAATGCTTATGCAACAATTAAGTAATTCAGAGATTTGCAGCTGGTAGTCACCGTTCGTCCATGAAAAGATCTGAACAGAATCCGATGACTTTGTGGAAAAAATTTTCCTGAAAATGGAGATCACGCACCGAGGATGTCATGGTTAGGAAAATTGTGTCGCCTCCGTTGGTCTGAGTTTTTTTTTTTTCAGATGAATTATAGAACTGTAAAAGCGAAAACGTGGCATCATTGAAAGCACAAGCAAATTATTTTTAATATAAATGAACTTTCAACCAAAAAGTGCCGTGCAATTAAAATAAAAGTATTTTGGTTGTACTGAAATAATAAATAGTTTTAACAATAAAAGTTTTTTTTTTGGATAAATGTTTATAACTTTCAAAGAGAAAGCTATTTGTATGAAAATCAGTTTTATATCAACTAAGTCGGATATATTTAATAAAACATTTTTCTCGTTAAGAAAATAAATCTTTATTTTTAATGAAATATATAGGGCTTAGAACGGATGCAGCCCTCGGGACCCTATTTCAAGTACGGAATTATTTTTTCAGGGGGTTAACACTAAACTTTTCTTCAAAATGTTATTTTTAGTATTTCCCTAATATTTTTGAATCGTTTCTATTACTGTTTTTATGATATTACCTAAGCTTTTTAATTTTCTAATGCATTTTAATCTTTTCTATCACTTTTTAATATTTCCTAATCATTTTAATAATTCACCCAGAACATAGAGTGTTATTAAAACAGGGTTCCGGGGGGATGAATACGTTCTCAACCCTATCACAGCTAAAGTAATGTAAACATTTATTCAAAACCATCCTTACAAGTTCATTATACACTTAACAGGAGTATTTTTTTAGTCTAGCATAGTATTTACCGCTATTCAAAAAGTATAAATGTATTGGTGGGCCATCAAAAACATTTGAAACAATCAGTTATTTTTCCTACTTCGTAGGAAACATAGTGTTTATCGTATCCTATTACTTCATACTCGTTTCCTATTATATGAATTTTTTCATTGAAAAATAGAAGATCATGAATTTCATAGAGTTTGATTTCCTCCGTATTGCTTGTGCTTAAAACATAATCGCGTTTATAAGTAGTTCCTTTGAATTTTACTTTGTCACAGACAATGATATTTTGTTCATTAAATTTTATGCTCAACCGAAGGCCAAAAGCGGTATTTATGTTGCATTTAAGGCTTGATTTAAGGTGACTAAATTGCTTGATAGGCTGCAGTAAAGACGATTTGGAACTGCTTATTGGTTACCTGGACTAGTATGAAAATTCATTCAAATACCTTATAAATTTCGTAGGAATGATCATAAAATATGCGTTATGTTTTTCATCATGTTAAAAACTGTTAAAAAAACACTTCACTCAAATCTAATGGTGAAGATGGTGGATTAATATCTAAACGGGCTAGTTGTTATCGAAAATTCGTTATCCAAACGCCAACAGAAAGAGAATAATTATTTTGACGCACGGGTTTGCAAATTTTGGCATTGTGGAACTATCCACTGGGAAGCTTTTAGTTCATGATTGTCACTGTTTCTCAACTCAATCGATTTTACATTGAATTATATTTCATACGTTCGACACCTTCTGGCTTGTGCTTATTGTTCACGTTTTTGCTGAACTTTTCTAAAACGTGAAATAAACGAGGACTCTAGTCCTTCTTCCAACAATCAACCAACGAACCCAACCGTTGCAAGGAACTTACGTTTTGATCCATCAAATAAATATTCATTTAAAAAAAATAGTATTAAGCAGTTTATATAATAAGTGCACGCAAAAATAAATCCGCTGTAGAAACTACCATTTCGAGGGTTAAATTTAAAGCGCAAACACCAACAATTTTCACCTGACTATAAATGCGTTTGATTTTACCATGCCTGCGTGTGAAGTCAACCATGGTGTGGATGATATCAGCATAGGGCCTGTCAAAAATACAACAAGTGTTGAAGACTGTACCATAAACGTAGTAAATTTGATTGAAATTTCATCGTAGTATTGAAAATAGGCGTAGTTGGGTTAAATGGTAGTTTTTACTGCTAATAAATGTTTATAATTTATACAAGGACTTCGGCATATGTTAAGATCTGAAGCATTATTATTATAATCTGGAATACATTTTGAATTGGTAATAGATTTTTTGATTATTAGTTTTATTTGCGTCAATGCATTTACAATTAAATTTATTGTCCAATTGAAAGGTGATCTAGAAACCATAATTTATTTCCGAGCCCGTAAGGAAGCACAAGCTACAAAAATAATATTGAACCATGCATGGTTGTAACATGCAAACATGAATGATTTTCTTAAGCTTTACCTACACGCAAAAAAAAACCGCAGTAGAAACTACCATTTCGAGGGTTAAATTAAGCGCTAACACCAACAATTTTCACCTGACTATAAATGCGTTTGATTTTACCATACGTGCCCGGTTGATATCAATATGAGGTCTGTCAAATATACCACAAATTTTGAAGGTTTTACCATAAACGTAGTAAATTTGACTGAAATGTCATGGTAGTTTTAAAGATAGGCATAGTCGGGTAAAATGGTAGTTTTTACTACAAGAATTCTTTCTGTGTATGAATTTCTCCATGGTCCTCGGATAAACTAGTGTTTTTTATAAGGTTGGTTGTTAAAATTCATTCTTGTTCACACAGCGAATGTATCAAATAATCGAGGAAAGTTTACTACCCAAGTAACCACCAGGCTATAATAGCTTGCATATATAGGGCATATGCATTACGTCTAGTGCATCATTGAAGTTGGATTAAAGCTGAAAAGGGCCCCACTAAGATCTAACTAATGCTATATCTTTTGTAATGCCATAAGACATTGCTAAAGTAGCATTATTGCATTGGTAATGTATCATTGCATTGGTAATGCATCATTATATTCTTAAAGCTAATCTAACGCTTCATTACTTGACAACTGTTGAATTGATGCGATCCCGCATTAATGATGTTGATTTTGTGTTGAATAAGAGCAATAATATAATGCTTGTGGTTACTTGGTTAGGAGTGCTTGTAGAAAAAAATCATAAGGTATTATTACGGTGTTTACTGAATTTTTTGACTCAGTGTAGTTTCCAAACACACCCTCGCCATTAAATCGTGACATATTTTCTGAATGTTCTCTTGAGAAAAATGATTTTTTACAATAAAAGAAAATTACAACACAATTATACCGATTATTATAATGATAGACTGTATTAGATAAGTTTCCTGCTATCACCAGCGGCACCTTCTGGAAACCATCCCTAAACTTAAAATCACGCTCGCTAGCAGAGAGCGCCTTAGTCGCCTGAAAGCTGCGTTTCCGCTCAATCCCCTCAGCTGTCAAAAAGTTCGCAAGTTTGCGTTCGTCAACTTCCGACAAGCCGCTGACGATCTCTTTTCCGTCAAATTGCACTGCGGTGAACACATTTGACCGAGATGGTGCGTATAAACATTGAAATTTCTACTGGATTTAGGCGTGAAAAGCGCTTGCCATTGCCAGGAAAACTAACTAACTAACGATGCCCTTCTTTTCCCGTTGCAGTCGGCCCACAAGACTTTCCGAATTAAGCAGAAATTGGCTAAAAAGCTGAAGCAAAACAGACCCATTCCACAATGGATCAGAATGCGCACTGGTAACACGATCCGGTAAGTTGATTCGTTGGATTTTTTTTTTTTCTCTAACATCAGTTCTAACGACGGGTTCTGTTTTCGTTCCTTTCAGCTACAACGCCAAGCGTCGTCACTGGAGACGTACCAAGCTGAAGCTGTAAGCTTCTGGCGCGGACCGTTATACCACGATTGTCTGTTTACATCTTATCGATCTATCGCGGAGAATGTTTGCTTCCTGTTTTCCACTGTTTTTCCGAATTTCTCAGTCGCATCAAATGATGAACTTCCCCGGGAACGGGGAAGCTTCGTGATGACGGTGCAAAAGACAAATGTAGGCATTACTGGATTTTATCTGAAACAATACGAGTGTTAAATGAACGGTGAAAGTGATGGTTTTTCGTTGCTGACTTCCGTAGATTGGTCGAAACAGAATAAAGTGTGAAGTCTGGAAGTGGAGATTCTTCTGAAAACTATACTTGGGTTTGAGTTGTACGGAACTGAAAGAAATTCTACGAATCGACGTGAATTGTATCGTAAGTTTTCGAACCCTTTAAAAATTGCAGTTGGACATCTATCCAACGATAGGGTGACCATTTAATTTAGAATTGATTTTTTTGGTATTCGTAGCATACAGGCTGAAAAAGATCTACCGTATTCTTTTCTAAACGGATCTCACATAAAAATCCGTGTTAACCGGTATAAGAAATGCACGGAATGTCACATAATTCACTATTCAAATCTTCGGAAATAATGGTGTTCGAGCTTGAGAACCTTGAGAGTAGTTAGGTACATAATCTTTAATCTTAATACCTTATTTTACTCAGAAAACTTGGCCTGGATTATGAGACTCGAACAGATTTGAGTATTTCTTCTTAAACCCAAAAACCAGCAGATTTGCTCACGCTCTTAATTCTGTACCAATATTAATGGAAATGCAAAACGATTCTTTCACTTACGAGGTGAGAATTGTCAAAGCAAATAAGGTGACATCGAGTCGTGTCACCTTACACGCCGCGCAGAACAAGGCTGGGGATTACAACCTGTTCAAACTGGGAGGGAACTATCTCCGAGAGGTCTTATCAGGTTGTTACACTTATAGCGAATTTTTGATTTTTCAAAACTGGATCGGGTATCAAAATTGGGTCGGCTTGATGTGTGTTATACGTTAGTGTGTACTTTTTTATTGGTAACTCGTATCGCATTGAGGTTTGCACTGACAATAATTTCGGGAATCGCAAGTGCATTGAAACAGATCTTCCAGGTGTTAACATAGCCGGATATAACATTAAGGTCATCTTAAATTTTTTTAGTTAGAGCATAATTTATTCGACCCTTGTAGATGATCGAAGTGTGGTCCGCCAACATCGACAGCACCCGGTAGGGGAGGAACATCATGGCACCAATGTTAAACGTATCAGGGTGGGAAATGTTCAGCAAGACCTACATGTTTGTATCGATGCAGCTTAATCAACACACCATCATGGCAGACATTGAGGGTTATTCAGATAGTCGAGGTAATTTCTGTCACTAGGTGAAGTGAGAAAAGTCACTGGCAGTGACGTGACTCTTGAGGGCAAATCTAATTTCATATACCAGACACACTAATATACTGATTGTGTAGTTTATGAAATGAAGTGTAATTAAAAGTCTACAGTTAAAAATAAATTCTCAACAAACTATAATACAACATTTATTCCCCTTTTTCCTACAACATATTTTATACACAGTTCGTTTCAAACCGTCAATGTGTAAACATCGTTCACAATCTTACTCTATCGAAAGCTATTATTCAGTGAGGATAATCAACTGAAACGCGTTCCCTCAAGGATGCGACGGGAACAAGTGGTCCTTCCAACATAGTGATTAGGAGGATTTATGACAAATCTTAATCACGAGGTCATCCTAAATCCGCTTTGCATCTGAACACGATTCTGGAGAACAATGTAGCTACGTTACCTCAATATAGCAAACAAAACAATATGGCATCTATCGTGAGTGTGGATGACAGATCGTCATCGATTCCCAATATCCTCTCTTCGAAGGGCTCAGGCTATCCGAGCGTCTGTTCTTCATGTTAGGGGCGGCTCAAAACAGCGTCTTTTCTCCATGTTAGCGGGCGGCCGACCATTGTCCTCGTGCCAGCGTGGGACCAACAATCTACCCAACCTACCAATACAAAACTAGCGATTTATAGTTGGCTCACTGCTTTATAACCTCTTGGACCCATGTGAACCTTGCAATACATTCTTGCGCTCTTCGATACACACTTTTTTGTTGTGAGTTATGCTTTCAGAGGTGATTCATTAAGCATGGGACCAATGTGCTGGTACTTCCTGAGCCAAAAACTACATCCATTTGCATTTGGACTATCTGCCCCCTTGGGGACTCTAATCAGTGATGTCAACGATGATCCTCCGGTGAGACAGGGGGTTGGTGCTGACCCTACAAACAGCGGCTGCATTTTCATAAAGAAAATTGATATAGATTTTAAATCAGCAAGTGCCAGCAAATCGTTGCCAAGCTGATTCACCCCTGATAACGTAACTCACACGAACACACTCTTAAATATTCTGTTAAAATAACCCAGCTAATCAAAACAAAAACAAGGATTCTAGTACCGATGAGCGCAAAATATATTACCTAGGTCCTAGTATATTACAAGGTGCAGACTGCAAAGTGTACTTCGGACCAAGGGGTTCTACAACAGTGAATCAATTTTAAATCGCTAGTTTTATATTGATTGCTGCAGTCGTAAAAATCATAGGTACATAAAACACACAATGTTCATACGGAGCGGAACAACCGGCATAGACCCAGGCGACAAAAACGGACTAACGATTGAAAACTCGGAACATGGAATTGTAAGTCTCTTAATTTCTTGGAAAGTACCTCCATTCTTTTCGACTTATTAAGGGTCCCATTTTTTTTATTTATTTTTTTTTTTTTTTCTAGCTGTCATCTGGCTCAGACCTACCGATCCATAAAGCCAAGTCTTGTGAATGTGTTGCCAAAACCATCAATTTAATCGGTCGCGAAAACAGTGATATTGATTGTATATCTTTCAATCGCGAGAAGATTTCAAAGTAGTGTTATATGTGTGTTGACTAGTGTGTTACACTTAGTATATTTGTTTAAATAATATCTAATTTCTTATCTCAAACATTTTTTTCTATTGTTTTCAGGTAATTAGTTATTGCCTTATAATCTGCTACGTTTTTCTTTGACAGAATTAATTCAATGGGAGTTTTATTCAATAAATCTGGAAACCCGGACCGTACAGAGTTATATTTTGGACAGTCGTACAACAAGTGTTCCAAGTTTTCCATAATTGCGCATAGATCACAACGGTCGTTAGGGATTAATTTCCACATTGCTAGTCTGTCTTTTGTTGTCATGTGGCCAGATCTGATGCGAGATAACATAATTGTGTCTAGAGTTTCTATTTGCATATCATAGAACCATGGTTTGTCCGAGATTTGATAAGCATGTTTGAAATGAAATTTACCTTTAACAGCCGAAATGAGTGAGTATTGTTCTTGCCAAATCATTATAGTTTCATCCCTAAGAATATTTTGCAAGTCATCCAAGGTGAAATTAAAATGTTCTACAATATCTCTAGTTGTTCCTAACTTAGCAGCCCTATCTGCTCTATCATTGCCAACCAAATTTATGTGTCCTGGTATCCATTGGATATGAACTGCTTCTATGGGTGATTCGTCTACTGTATTTATTAATTGCTTAATTAAATAATTGTCTGTTTGTTCGGGATTATTCATTAAAGTGCAAGCACTTTTGGAGTCTGTAAAGATTGTTAGTTTTCGTATGGTTTTAGTTTCTGCATATTCTATTGCTTTAATTATTGCAACTATTTCAGCATTCATAATTGTAAAACCTGACTTTAATCTATGGCTAAATGATATCTTTTCTTTGGAGTCATAAAAGCCAAAACCTGGAATGGAGTTAATTATAGAGCCATCTGTGTACAATTGGTAAGTGTTTTCATACTTTGTTTTGATTAGGTCTATAACTATTTGCTTTTGAGTTGATGTAGAGAGATTAGATTTGTTATTTGTTATTGGGCTGCTTCCAAAGTACAATGTTTTTGCTATTTCCTTACATGCTAATATTTCTGCTCTCAGTCTCAAAGGCAGTTCCCCTGTTTCGTATAAAACCACGTGATTTGGAGTCGAGGTTAGTAATCTCATGGAAATTTTTAATGCTTGTTGAAAAACTGTTTCAAGCTTCGCGAAATTAGTCTTGGCAGCAGCTGCTGTAATCGTGATTCCGTAATCTAAATGAGGTCTTACGATTGCTTTGGTTATCCTGAGCATTTGTGCAGGATGGGCTCCACTACGTTTCTTCGAAATCATTTTAAGGCTATTAATTTTTTGTTTTGCTTTTATACTTGCTTGTTCAATGTGTCTCTTATATAATAATTTATGGTCTATATGAATTCCTAAAAATTTATGGCTTTCATTTATTGGTACTGCTGTGTTATTTATTCGTATATCAATGTTTGGGTGGTATTTATTGGTAAAGATCATGGAGACTGATTTTTGTGGGTTTAATTCAAAACCTAATTTTCTAAATTCTAGCGTTAACTTGGTAAGGCAATTATTCATTTTATTAGCTGCCACTGCCGCACTAAATCCTTGAATTACTACCGTGAAGCCGTCAGCGAATTGGATCAATGACCCATCTTCCTGGATAATTTTGTGTACCGCTTTCGTGTAAAGGTTAAATAAAATGGGAGATAATGGACACCCTTGTGGAAGCCCACTGTTTGTTATTTGTGCTATTTCTCTACCATCAGATAAATTTAATATTGTTTTCCTGTTTCTCAGGTAATGGTATATCCAGTTTATTATATGGCTCGGGATGTTTTCGTTTCGAAGAGTTTCTAATAGTTTATCTACATTGACATTGTCAAATGCTTTTGACAGATCGAGAAATGTTGTGACCATGACTAGCCCTTCTCTTTTTGACTGTTGTACAGTTGAAATTAAATAGTTGACACAATTGATTGCAGATGTATTTTTCTTGAAACCAAAGGACGAGGTAGGAAGGATGTTGTTTTCTGTGACGAAGATTGACAATTCTTTTTTGACAATACAGTTTATTATTTTTAGTAATACATTCATCATCGCTAGCGATCTGTAGGATTTGAGGTCACTCGGATCTTTGCCCATCTTGAGTAGCGGTACTATTTTAATATCTCTCCACTCCTCTGGAATGTTGCCTGAATTTAAAACTTCACCTAAGAGTTCAGTAAGTCTTATTTGTAAATTTAAATTAATTCGTTTTAGTATGTAAAACGAGAGGAGGTCTGGTCCTGGAGTCGAGTGATCTTTCTTCGAATGAATTATTTGTCTAACCTCTTTGAAATCTATTCTGATAGATTGCTGGGTTCTGATAGGACTGTAACATATTTCTGACGATATTGCAGGGAAATTTTGGTTCATAAATTGTGTTGCTAGTTGTTCATTACTTAACAGCAGAAGATTGTTTTTAGCTGGATGCCCACCTCCTAACATTTTAACTGTGTTCCATAACTGTTTCTGTGTCATGTCCGAATTTATAGAGTTTATTAGTTCTTTCCAGCATTTTCGCTTTTCATTTCTTATTTTTCGTTTTAAGATGGCTCTTTCTCTTTTAAAATCTTTAAACTTTTCATAAGTTTGGTGTTTAAAAAATTCTTTTAATTTATTGTTTTTTGATTCCAATATCTTTCCAATTTCCTTAGTCCACCAAGGTTTTGGTATTTTTTTTGCTTTTCCTGAGCTTAAGTGATATTTAGATGAATTTATCTGTTCTGCTATAATTGGTGGTATATCAGCCGCAGTGTGAATCATTTGGGGTTGAATGCTGTTTATTTTGTCTATTGCTTGGTTTCTATTGAAGATTTCAATTGCTCTATTATTGTGGGTTGCATTTTCTATTTCTATTTTAATGATTTTGTGATTACTAGAGAAGTCTTGATTTAAAACTGTCCATTCTGATTTGCATGCTATTTCAGGTGACACGAAAGTGAGATCGATTGCTGATGGGGTAGTGTCAGGTGGTTTAATTAATGTGCATGATCCATCGTTCAATAATACCAGGTCTCTATTTTCCAATAAGTGGTCTAGTAATTCACCTCTTGGGCAATTTGAATGAAATGGATTCCATAATTTATTATGTGCATTAAAATCTCCTGCAAGTATAGTAGGTTTATTGTGTTGTTCTATTATATCTAAAAGTTTTTTCAGTGGCATTTTGATATCATTGTTGTTTACAGGCATTGGTGGTATGTATATTGATAGTATGAATAATTTGGGATTAGTATTTAAAGTTTCGATTGCTATTGCTTCTATAGGGTGAAGTGATGGTAGTTTATGCTCTTTGGAAGGCATGTTATTTTTAGGAACTCAACTCCTCCATAACCAGAGGTTCGCACTTCCTTCAAAAGTTTGTATCCTTTAAAGTTAAAGTGTTCATCAGGTTTAAGCCATATTTCACTCAGTATGGCTATGTCGATCGTTTCTTTATCTAGAAAATCCTTTATAAGTTCTCGAGTGTCTAAAGGTCGTAAACTAGTAACATTATTCTGTATTATTTTCAACTTTTCTTTGCTAAACTGATTCATTGTCGGATTGTGTGTTGGAAATATGTGTAGATCGAGTTCCACTGAATATTTCTGGATTTATTATTGAGTCTAATTGATTACTTATATTGATAAATAGAAGGTCCTGTTCGATTGTATCTGTTTTGTCAGTACTCTTAAGAATTGTGTTTTGAATTGCCTGAATCTTTTTAATTATACCAGTAAGATTAAATTTTGCAATTAGTTCTTGTTTAATATGGTGTGTCAGTTTTTCTATTTCAGTTGTTGCGTACGGGTTAGGAGTGAACACATGAGGCTCTTCTCCATAATATTCCGGTTGTGGAAATACATTTTTCTTCATGGTAGTCTTCATTTTATTTTTGACTGGTTCTTCTTGATTATTATTCTCAGTTGTGTTCCTATTTAATCTGTTGGATAACACCCAAGCACTTCTATTATTGTCATTATTAAGGTAAGTATAACCGTTGTCCATATCACTTGCTGGAAGGTTTGGAAAGTCCATGTGACAGTCTATTCTACTTTGTACTGTTTTTTGTTTCTTCGGAAATTTCTGTTGTGCCTCAAAAAAGGATGTTTTGTTCATTGCCATTTCTACCCTTATTTTATCTTGTCTATTTCTTTCAAAGCAGTTTCGGTCGGATGCTTTATGCGCTCCTCCGCAGTTTATACATTTTGAATTTATGGCTTTACATTCTTTTTCTTCATGCTCAAGTCCACATTTACAGCATTTCACTGAACTCGCCTTACAGAACTTCTGTCCATGTCCATACCTCCAACACCTATAACAAATCCTCAATGGAAATACATATGGTTCACAATGTACATTAATTCCGTAAATTTCTACAGATTTTGGTAGATTTTGTCCTTTTGCATAAATTTTTATCGAAAATGTGGGAACTAACTTCAAGTCTGAATCCTTTTTCATTATTCGTTCTACTTTCTCAATCCTGATATTGCCACTATTCATATTATTTAAGATCTCTTGTTCAGTTAATGATTTTGCGACATCCCTAACAACTCCTATCGTTTGCTTGAATCTAGCTGGTACGTATACTTGGTATTTGAATTCTTCTCGCAGTAGTTTTGAGTTTATTAGCGGTTCCGCATCTCTGGGTTTATTGAAAGTTAACTGAAAACGACCTCTACCAATTGATTTCATGTCTTTGTAGTTGTTTACTTTTATATTGACCAACATTTTTGCTACCTCCATGGGGTGGGCGTGGTTGTGTTTGTGTTCGTTGTTTTTACCTGAACTTGTTTCCTTATCCTTTTCTATGACAAATGTAGTGAAGTCAGTATTTTTGATCCAATCATCTCTGTATCTCGCATCAGTCTGATCTTTGTTCTGTCGAGCAGTCAGTTTGTTTTGTGTTTCTGTAGGTGTTAGTGTGTTCAGAGTGGTTTGAGGTGTGCCTGCTATTTGTTTCTGTTGTGTGTTTGTGAGAGTCGAGTCAAGTAATTTAGTTCTATTTTGTGAGACGCCATATTCTTTTTGATTTGAGTGTGTGTTGGTGTTAGTAGTGAGCATGCTTCGATTTCGCTTATTGTCGCCGCCATTTTCCAAATCGTTTTTGTTTGAATTACTTGAACGCAGTTTTCTTTTCTCTGCTATAACGGTAAACGATTCATCATTCAATGGATCGTCACCATTTCGACCGTCCTCGTCGTCAATTTCCATTTTAAACGCTTATTTTGCCCCACCTTTGACCGTCCAAGTTTCCAAATTTTTTCTTTTCTTCTCTAATTGGCAATAATCTTAACCCTAAACAATATATAAATGGAGATATTTACTTACTTATGATAAAAGAAATCTTAACACTATTTTATATACACCAATATTTACACTATATGATAATTAAAAATTCAAATTTAATCGACGCGATAAAAATTCACAAGCCTTGTTTTATTTTCCGATGTTGTCTTATCAAAGGATGAACAGCGAATGAAGGGTCCCCTTGTTCGAGATTGTAGCGCAGCAGGAGGTTTGCTGCAAAGCCTGTTTCTCCAGTGTCAGCATAATCAACGTGCACAACCCAACAATGATGACGCTATTTACGCGCAGCTAAAACGATGACACGACACCTGCTCAAGCCATTGTGTCAAAATTGTTAGCGGAGATCTCAATGCTCAGGTCGACCAGAAGGAGGAATTCAGATTGGTTATAGGAAAGTTCAGCTCACACCAACATACGAACTAAAAAGGTCTCAGACTCGTTGATTTCGCCGACTCCAATAATGCCAATGGGAAAATTGGCCATTGACCACACGTAGAACTTACATCTGCAAAGCCTCCCATATTTCAAATACACTTGGAGTTCACGAATCACAAATCTACCACGTTTTAATTGACGGAAGGCACTTTTCGGATATTGTCGACGTCAGAATCTACCGCGGCACAAACAGGGATTCGGACCACTGGTTACCGTTGTAAACAACATTCGGTACCAACCCTCGGTAAGTCACTCGGCCACCATGTGTTAACACTCTCAAAAACACAATCCGCCACACTTCAAACACACTCCCCATCACATGAAGAAAAAAAAGTAATTTCTGGCATCACTTACACGAATTTATTGTTTGTTTTTTTCGCTGTTTTGTTTCCCTCTCGCTTGCACTGATGTGGTTTAGATGACGCATAAGTGTGCGTGTATTGAACGTCAAAAAGGTCCATGGTTGCCAATAAGCATACATTTTCGGTTGTAGTTTTGACAGATAAGTTGAAACACAGAAACACCTTCCGACACCCCGAAACACCTTACGACACACTGAAACACAAACACAACGTGGCAGAGTGACTAACCCCCTGATAGCAACGCCCACCACGGTACAATCTGAAATGACAAGCAACCCGAAATCGCTATTGATTACGCGCAAAGCCTAGAAGCAATGTTGGACTGATGGAATAGTGTCAAGGCATCCATTAACAACGCAGCAGGGTTTGTGGTGAGATATTGACGGAACGACTAGTTCGACGAGGAGTGTCAGACTGATTTAGACGAGAAGAATGCAGCGCGGTCGTTTATGCTGCAGCATGGAATCTATCAAAATGTGTGGAACAAATAGAAGCGAAGGCACAAACTCAGGAAGAGAAGCGCTGCCAGGTTGGAATACAAAGAACTGGAGCAGCTTTATCGTTTTCAAGAAACGTAAAATTACTACAAGAAACATAACGCCCAAGAAAAACGTGAAAATTCTACAAGAAACTTAACTCTGCACCGAACCGAAATGTTTCCGGATAAGGTTGGAGGTATCTTGAAGGATGAACGTGAGGTGATTGAAAGATGTAAGCAGCACTACGATGAACACCTCAAAGTGGAACATCAAGACAACAGGAGAAGTGACTTTCCATCAAACATCCCAACAAACATCGGTGTTGAATTAGACTTGTTCAAGCAAATTTGGAGAAGCTATTCAGCTGTTTCTTCTAGAATAGCTGAATAGCTTCTCCAAATTTGTTTGAACAAGCTCTAATTCAACACCGATGTTTGTTGGGATCAGTGCTAAGTAACTGCTAGTTCAAACAAATTTGGAGAAGTTGCTCAGCTTTTTTTTTCTTCTAGAAAGCTGAATGATTTCTCCAAATTTGTTTGAACAAGCGGTTATTCAACACTGATGTTTGTTGGGTTCATCGGAGCGACGAACGAGGAAGATGTGCCAATTCCCTCAAGGCAGCTGGGAAAGATAGTATCGAAGCGAAACTTAGAAAAATGTGCCCGGATAAGTTGGTAAATTCTCTGCAACGACCTGGCGGTGCGACACATCTAAATTCAGATCCAAGATGATCGAAAAATCCCACGCTAGCGAATCAATTTTTGAAAAATCGTGTTTCAGCTTGTGAATCTTAATCCATAAACTTGCATCGTGCTCCATCTTTTTGGAATAAATCTTTAAAATCTTCATCAATCTTCTTTCTATCTACTAAGCGTGCGTACATCGCACAAATGCAAAACAAAAAAATTCCTGCATCTGAGATAGAGTCGCACCCCCTGGCAACGACTAATCATCAGGATCTGTGATACAGAACAGCTACCGGAGGAGTGGAAAGTGAATGTTATATTCCCAATATACAAAAAGGGTGATAAGTTGGAATATGAGAACTACCGAGCCATCACTATTTTCAACGCGGTCTACAAAGTGCGTTTCCAGGTCATCTTCCGCTGTCTATCGTCGCTAGCAAGCAGATTTGTGGGAAGTTATCAAGCCAGTTCTGTGGACGGGCGATAGGCCAAATCTTTACGTTGTGGCGGATTCTCCACATTGTGCTATTGTGCTTGTTAAGCACCCAGTATGTCTAACTACTTAGGGCTTTAGTAGTTAGGTGGTTCCTGCGACCTGCCTTTGGTCGTTTCGCCATTTTTGTTGGGGATCAAGGACGATCTGGGAGGCTGCTACGCATACCGCGTCCCAGACGTCCCGGTCTTGACACATCCTCTGGACCAAGTTATCCGGAGTCGTGTCGCGACCGCATACGGCCATCATGCCGGATCTCGCGCCGTCGAAGCGAGGACATGCGAAAAACACATGTTCTGCAGTTTCTTCGACTCCCGCGCACTCACTGCATGCGGAGGACTGTGCATGCCCATATTTGTGCAGGTATTGTCTAAAACAGTCGTGGCCAGACAATATCTGCGTTAAGTGAAAGTTCACTTCACCGTGTCGCCTACCGACCCACCCGGTTAATTCCGGGATTAGTCGGTGGGTTCACCGACCTTTGGTGGAGTTGTTCCAATCCCTCTGCCACTTAACCATGGATGCGGCTCTAGTGGTTTTTCGGATACCTCTTGTTCCACGTTGCTCGAAGCACTCTACGTCCTCTTTTATGACGGTGCCTATTGGCATCATCCCCGCTAGGACGCAGACCGCGTCGCGTGATACCGTTCGGTATGCACTCACCACTCTTAGGCACATAAGCCTGTGTGTACTCTCGAGCTTATTTGCGTAGCTCTTGGTACTCAAGGCGGTGATCCATGCCGGCCCGCCGTACCTAAGTATGGACAGGGCGACACTGGCCAGGAGTTTACGCTTACTCCCTTGCACCGCCGAGCTATTCGACATCATGCGGGATAATGCCGATATAGCCATAGAGGCTTTCTTGCAAGCGTAATCGACGTGACTGACAAAGGACAGCTTGTCGTCGATCATAACCCCAAGATACCTCAAGAACCTCTTCGATTCTCCACAATGCCAATGGAGTGTGAGGCCGTTAACTCGACCTCCTCGATGGATTCACCACATATCTCCAGGGTGATGTCGTCTGCGAGCCCGACGATCTTTACCCCGCTCGGGAACTCAAGCCGCAGTACCTCGTCGTACATCGTGTTCCATAACACCGGACCCAGGATCGAACCTTGCGGGACGCCTGCGGTGATCTGCACACGTTTCTGGCCTGCCTCTGTATTATATACCAGTACGCGATTCTGGAAGTAGCTTCCGAGAATCTTGTACAGGTACCCAGGAACCTGAAGGCGTTGGAGCGAGTCGGCGATAGGCGCCGCTCCAACCACCGCACAGTATCGTACTCCTCGCCTCTTGCGCTGGATTGCCACCTCGGCCGTCTTAGTGACGGACAGGATGGCATCCACCGTCGACTTCCCTTTACGGAAGCCAAACTGATTACTTGACAGACCGCGTATACCCTCCGTGTATGTTGTCAGTCTGTTGAGGATTACCCTCTCGAGCACCTTACCCGCTGTATCCAACAGACATATTGGTCTATATGCCGATGGATCTCCTGGTGGCTTCCCTGTCTTTGGTAGCAACACAAGGGTCCGAATTTTCCAGGCGTCCGGGAAGACGCACTCGTCCAGACACTTTTGGATCACCACCTTGAACATTTCGGGATCCTGCAAGATAGCCGTCTTGATGGCCAGGTTCGGAATACCATCCGGTCCCGGCGCTTTGTTCACCTTTAGCGACTTTGCTATCGCAATGAGTTCATCATTCGTCACCGTCGCCTCGTCGCCGACCCCCGTTGTGCCGTTGTCGGTGCCCACGTGGTCACGGGTGTTCGGCTGAGCCGTCCACCCTTCCGTCGCTATGACAGCGTTAAGGTCTGGGATACTGGAACGCTGGTCATGGGACACGTCTACGGCGGCGGGGGGCCATGGACTTGGGTCGTGGCTCGGAAAGAGTCCCCCAACGATCACCTGCAGCAGCTCTGGTGAACGCTCGGTTGGAGCCGCCGATCCTCTGGTTTTGGCCATTATAACCCGGTAGGCGTCACCCCACGGATTCGTATTGGCCTTCTGACACAGACCCTCAAAGCAGGCTCGCTTGCTGGCCTTTATCTCCCTCTTTAGTGCGGCCTTCGCGGCGACTAGCGCCCCTCTACGCTCGATTCTATCGGCGTCTGACCGCGCTCTTTGCACCCTCCGTCTTGCGTGGAGGCATGTTCTTCGGAGGTCGGCGATCGACTCCGTCCACCAATACACCGGCGATCTTCCATTCCTCGGTTTGACTTCCCTCGGCATGGTCGCATCGCACGCTCGTGTAAGTGTCATAACGAGTCTTTCGCCGCAAGGTTCCTGGGTTTCGCGTAAGTTTCGTTCCCTCTCAAGCGGCTCTTTAAAAACCTCTACATCAAAGTAGGACGTCCTCCATCTGCGGGCGAATGGAGTGGATGCTCCTCCTTCCGCACGCTGCCTTGTATTGTGGACGATACAATAGCGTACCGCCAAGTGGTCGCTATGGGTGTAGCCATCATCCACCCTCCAATTGCTAATTAGCCCAGGACTGCTAAATGTTATATCGATAATCGATTCCGCTCCGTTTCTATGGTAGGTACTCTTAGTACCCACGTTGGCTAGGTCTACGTTGAGCCTAGCCAAGGCCTCCAGAAGAATCTGGACCCTAGGGTTGGTAAGGCGGCTCCCCCACTCGAGCTCCCAAGCGTTGAAGTCCCCCGCTATTACCAACGGGTTCAGGCCAGTTAGCTCCGTTGTCATCCGATCGAGCATATTGGAAAACTGTTCGATCGACCACCTTGGCGGTGCGTAGCAGCTGCAGAAGAACACTCCATTCACTTTTACAACCACGAAGCCTTCGTTTGTGTTGGACACAACCTCCTGAACCGGGTACTTGCCCGTCGTCCATAATGCCGCCATATTAGACCTGTCCGCAAACCAGTTCCCGTTGCCGGATGGGATGCGGTATGGGTCGGAAATTATGGCGATATCCGATGCCGACTCGCTAACTGTCTGACACAGCAGTTGCTGGGCTGCCTCACAATGGTTCAGGTTTAGTTGGGTTACCTGCATTACGGTTGGCTCGTTGGTATACCCTTAGCGGCCGGGCACTTGCCCCCCCATGACGTGCTTATCGTCCGGTTTCCCGGCGCACATCAAGCATTTGGGGGGACCTTTGCAATCCCGCGCCTTGTGGCTAGTGCTGCCACACCTTCTGCACATGTTGCTCCTATCTGGGCCTTTGCATTCCCAGGACATGTGCCTGCTCTCTAGGCATCTGAAACATGCCTTTGGCGGCTGGTGCAGGCTTAGTGGGCATATTGACCATCCCACCTTCACCTTCGCCACTTTCAACGCCGCGTCTGCGTCGACTGCCGCTACCCTCAGGGTTGCCACCTGGGTCCCAAGTGGACCCTTCCTCAGACGTATGTCTGCGGCGGCAACCTCGACCTTGCACTGTTCCTTCAGTGCAGTGGAGATCTCGTCTGCCTCAGTGATCTCATCCAGGTTTTTACACTGGATCGTCACCTGCGAGACGAGGGCGCGCACCTCCACACCCTCACCTAAGGCCTGTCTTGCCAGGTCTCTATACGCCGGGCCCTTAAGCGTTGTCACTTTTTTAAGCTCCAGGAGCATTTCGCCGGTGCGGGTACGGCGTATACTCCGCACGTCGGCGCCTAGGCCTGCCAGTTTAGCGTCCCCGCGCATCGCTTTCAAGACCTCGGAGTACTTTGACGCCTCGGTCTTAACGATGAGCGCCTCTCCGCGGTTACGCTTGCGGGCCACCTGTCGCTTATCTTTTTCTTTTTTGGTTTTATTCCTCTTTTTTCTCACTTTATTCCATGGGGCTTCCCTGCCCCGCCTGGGGTCATCGCTTGTACCCCTCCTAGCACTGGTATCTGCCTCCGTGCTGGTTATGGCTGTTGTTGTCGTTGGGGCCCTGCCGCTCGGGCCCCCTTCGGCGCTTGAGACAACACGTGAGCTGGTCGACGCGCCTTTCGCGCTGGGCTTAGCGCCGGGGCCTCTCTCTTTGCGAGAAGCCGAAGCTGGTCGCGAGGATGGTCCCTCTGACCCCGCCGCCACGTTCGCATAGGTTCGTTTCCCCTTTGGGGCTTCCGACACGATGCGCTTCTTAGAAGCGCCGGGTGCCGTCTCGCCCGGGGACTGCCTAGCCCACTTGGAGGTCCCCGCCCCCATGGATAGGGTGGACTCTCCGACGGAGACGGATGATTCCGTCTGCGTCTGCTTCGAGGCAATGTCCCTCGCCCTTTCGGTGGCCGCTAGCCGTGCCAACTCTTTGGCACTTTGCTCGGCTAGCAGTTTGGCCTCCAGCTCCTCCCTCTCCTTGCATGCAGCCTGCACTGTCATGCGTAGCCTAAGAAGGCTCAACTTTAGGTCTTTCGCAATGTTGTTGCGCGACGACGTAAAGTCGATGATCGCATCCAACTGCTCCGAGACCTCCATCACCTTAGGAAGGGTTTCCCGCATCCTATCCATGGCCCGGATGAGTCCTGGCCCATCCATGGCCACTCCTAGCTTGGTGCCACCTGCCTCCGATGCCGTAGCACTACCGCAGGTGTCGCTCACGCCCGATCCCACCGTTTTACGCGGTGGGGACCTCACTAGGCCGCCTTTAGCGAACGGATTCGCTCTCTCTTGGGTCTTTTTTGTTTCCTCCATGTTGTTGGGTCCCCCTCCAGCCGCTATCCAAGCCCACGTGGAGTAGTCGCTATTGTGATCCCATGGTTATCTATGCTGCAGGGAGGCCATGCGAGGGTTGACACGGCCCTTCATGGGAAACGGTGTTCAGAGCCGGATCAGCGCAAGACAGGTATAGGTCATCTGAGCCTACTCCCGCCCGACTGGCGAGGTCGGGCGGTGGAGAATGGAACGTACTGGAGGCCTGCCAGGGTTTTAATGGGACGGAGACGACCTGTGCCGCGGGAACCTCGCCATTTCCTACCCGGCAGTACTGAGGGAGACGACACAGGCGCCAGCCCGAATACAATGGTACCACTCGTGAATCTTTTCGCAGCCAGTTGCCATAATTGGGGTTTTACTGGCATCCACCCCAATGCGTCGTATGACGCTCCCTCCGTAGTTGGTTTAGCCGTTAAGGGGAGCTTAACGTTTCCAAGTCGCACCGCGGGGAGGCGAACTACATTCACACCTCGGAGGAGGAGTGTGAGGAACTAGAACAGCACCGCTCACATGAAACGCGAAAGTTCTACCAGAAACTCAACGCATTCCGCAGAGGCTTCGTGCCGTGAGCCGATAGGTGTCGGGATAAGGATGGGAGAATCCTGACGGACGATCGTGAGGTGACCGAAAGGTGACAGCAGTACTTCAATGAACAACAACAAGACAGCGATGGAAGAGACGTAGTCGATGCAATAAGTGACGGAGATGTGCCACCCCCGACGATAGGTGAAGTTAAGGATGCCATCAAGCAGCTGAAGAACAACAAATCGGTTGGAAGGGATGGAATCGGAGCAGAACTTATCAAGATGGGCCCGGACAAGTTGGCAAATTGCCTGCATCGAATGATAGTCAGGATTTGGGATACCGAACAGCTACCGGATGAGTGGAAGGATGGGGTTATCTGCCCAATCTATAAGAAAGGCGACAAGCTGGACTGTGAAAACTATCGTGCGATCACTGTCCTTAATGCCGCCTATAAAGTATTATCCCAAATTATCTTCCAGCGACTGTCGCCAGCAAATAGATTTGTGGGAAGTTATCAGGCCGGCTTCATCGAAGGACGGTCTACAACGGACCAAATTTTCACATTGCGGCAGATCCTCCAATAGTGCCGTGGATATAGAGTCCCAACGTATCATCTATTCATCGACTTCAAAGCCGCATATGATACAATTAACCGAAATGAGCTATGGAAGATCATGGACGAGAACAGCTTTCCGGGGAAGCTGACCCGACTTATCAAGGTTACGATGGATGGAACCCAGTGCTGTGTGAGGATATCGGGTTCATTCGAATCCCACAGGGGGCTTCGTCAAGGTGATGGTCTCTCTTGCCTCCTGTTCAACATTGCTCTTGAAGCTGTTATGCGACGAGCGACGTGGATATTGTCGGCAGAACATTTGAGGCGGTGGCAGAGCAGTACATCAGACTAAAGCGCGAAGCAGAGAAGATTGGGTTGAAGATAAATACGTCCAAAACGAAGTACATGCTGGCACGCGGAACCGAGCACGGAAGGACCCGACTGGGCAGCAGTGTAACTATCGACGGCGATGAGTTCGAGGTATTCGATGAATTTGTCTCGGGGTTTTTGAGCGACGGGTGTTAAGAACCATCTTTGGTGGAGTAGAGGAGGACGGACTATGGAGGCGAAGGATGCACCATGAGCTCGCGCAACTCGCCGGCCAACCCAGTATTCATAAGGTGGCAAAAGCTGGAAGGATACGCTGGGCAGGACATGTTGCGAGAATGCCGGACAACTATCCTGCAAAAATGGTGTTCGAAGGGAATCCGGTTGGTACAAAACGACGTGGGGCGCAACGAGCAAGATGGTCAGACCAGGTGGGGGTACAAGGTGCCCAAGGGATTGGAGAGGAGCAGCCACGAATCGGGCATTTTGGAGGGATATTGTGTATCAGGCTATGTTATAGTATTGTGACGTTATGCCATGCCATGTAAATAAAATAATATGGTACTATATGTATATAAACATATATGGTGTATGTTTGAGCATAGTACAGTTCTAAGATTTTATGTTTCGCATAAGTAAAGCAGGGTTATTCCAGTTATTCTGCGTGGCGTATTAGGCGAGACTTTCTCAGTTAATCTCACTTGATTCCCTAAGTCGTGTCGGGGAAAAAAAAAAAAAAAATAAGTGTGGTAGTATTCATACGAACACCACCAGTAAAATAAACCAACAACAAAAAAAAAAAAGGGCCCAGCCCAAATTCAAAACAAAAAAAAAAAAACTTACCCCAAAACAAAAAATTAACCAACCAAAAAAACAACCCCCCCCCCAACAAGAAAGATATTTTTCCCCCACCCTTCCCCGGGGCCCCCCCCCACCCGGGGACCTATCATACTACATTCACCACGCAAAAAAAAAAGAAAAAAAAAAAAACCATAAAAAAAATACCACCAAAGAAAAAAAAAAAAAAAAAGTACACCGGTGGAGGGGTTACAAAGAACCAAGGTATTATTATGTTCCCCCCGCCCCCACCCCCCCCCCAAAAAAAAAAACGAACCCAAAAATTTTTTGGGGGGCACCTACAATTTTAACTCCACTATCACTTCCACCTCACGGAGTTCATTTTGGGGCTTATTACGGTTGTCACCTTCACTATCACTTTCACTTCACTTACACATCACCTCACTTTTTTTAGGCTATTACTGGTATCACCGTGATCAAAAATGAACTCCGTGAGGTGAAAGTGATAGTGAAGTGAAAATCGTAGTAGCCCTCAGAACATCATCGGTTTGCGTCACTTTTTTCGGTGACGTGATGGTGCCGTGGCAACCATAATAACACCGAGTTCATTCGAATCGTCACCTCGGATGAACTATTTCATATTTTTTCACTTGGGTTACATTCGTAATAGGGTTTTTTGTTTTCACTTCGTTTTCACCGTGAAGTGAAAACCGTAATAGGGGCTTATTACGGTTTTCACCTTCACTATCACTTTCCCTTCACTTACACATCACTTCACTTTTTCTATGCTATTACTGGTATCACCGTGATCAAAAATGAACTCCGTGAGGTGGAAGTGATAGTGGAGTGAAAATCGTAGTAGCCCTCAGAAAATCTACGATTTGCGTCACATTTTTCAGTGGCGTGATGGTGCCGTGGCAACCATAATAACAACAAGTTCATTCGAATCGTCACCTCGGATGAACTCTTCCATATTTTTTCACTTGGGTGACATTCGTAATAAGGTTTTTTGTTTTCACTTCGTTTTCATCGTGAAGTGAATACCGTAATAAGCCCCATAAGCCCCTTTTTATCACGGTGATACCAGTAATAGGATAAAAAAAAGTGAGGTGATGTGTAAGTGAAGTGAAAGTGATAGTGAAGGTGGCAACCGTAATAAGCCCCTTAACGAGAAACGGACTTACATGGCTTTACATTCTACTAATTATGTTTTTATTACTCCATGCGTGATATACGTAATTAATTGTAATGTTTTGAAGGAAATATCTTCTCGTCAACATGAGACCCTAAGAGTGGATTGCAATTTCTGCTAGAACCAAAGATATGAAGAGAAAGTATTGATAGTTCCGTTAGAATACGGCAGGCTGTGAAAATTGAATAGAAGCAGTTGAAATTGAGCGGAGGGCTATTTTGAAAGACAGTGTCCGATCAAGCACACTATCTTTTACCACGCTACCGCAATACAGGGTAGACGATTTCAAAAGAGTGCGCGCCTGATCGTGATCATATACCACCAATGGCACGGAACAGTTCTAGCGATGTGAAAATTTCTGTTTACACTTCCTAGAATCTACATGTGACAGATATCAACTTCCAACCAGAGGTTTTAAAAACACAACTTCTATTCTATTGTTGCTTTTTTCCAACCCAACCAACGAGCATAGTGTTTTTATATTTCCATCTGCGACATCGAATATTCTGCCTCCCACTGCTTCCCAATCGGCAACGAACTCACAGCCAGAATATCAGCCTAAATCATCCATCTCAACTGCAATTGCCAACCTTAAGTATCGGCAAAGACACCTCAAATAGTTGAACAATAGCTGCAACAGCATGTATCGTCGCCGCCCCACCGAGAGCTTCGTTGGAACCAACGAAGCTCTCGGTGGGGCGGCGGCGATACACGCTGTTGCGGCTATTCCCTATAATAGGGATTCATTTGAAATAAATGTGCCAAGAAAGGAGTTGATTTTATACGTCATTTCTGATAAAAATTTCCTCATTGACTTGTTTGAGTGGTTCGTCACCACAATTCCATAATTTAGTCAGTGATATTCACTACCGATCTAACAACTAGAACCACATAATTAAATTGATAATAATAATCAATTATTATTGAATTTTACTTTCACGTTTTATATTTCTACAGTTCAATATGATTTCCCGGTCTTTGAAACACTCGAATACGTAGGTATGCTAATATTCACAAGAATTTCGAATTTCCATACTGTCCAAGAAGTGATGCCTCTTTTCCGTTCACAATAGTTTACCATGTCGCCATGCTTGCACAGTCTTTCACACTATCTCTCAAACAACATGCGGTATTCCTCTAACCTTAGGACATGTCTAAACTATTTCTTATATTAGTCGATCTCACATTTAAGTTAACCAGTAATTTGATTCGTTCTATACGTACTGATGGTTTGCTTGTTTCCTCTCTTCTACTACACAGCGAGTGTAGAATATCCCCTAGCCAGCAGAAAGCTCAACAATCAAAAAAAAAAAAAAAAAACAAGTTCTAATAAATACTAAAAATTAAAAATAAGGAAAACACCAGCCTATTGAATTACTGTCGCAAGCCAACAGACTATGGGAAAGGGGAAGGGTGGAACCTGCGGTTTGCATGCCATACCGATTATGATTTAAAATGTTTGGCCTGGAGCCACGCACAATTGGATTCCTATCTGCCCGGGGACCAATACCTAAATGCAGAGATGAGGTGATGGCTAACAATTACAATATTTTGTTTCATTTAAAATCTAAGCAACAGCTCCTATTTGATAGGTTCTAGCAGAAGTGTAGTTGGTAGCAATAATAGTAGTGGCATGATTAGTTTCGTGGACACTAGCTCCGATTGACGAATAGATGCGCCAGGCCGGTTTCCTGTGTCCCATCGGTTAGATTGTTGTACGAGTTGCGATTCCCAGCGGTCGGCTGAACAATCGGCGGGAGGTTCAAAATTCTGACCTCCTTCTTGCCCTGCTGCCCGACACTGCGCCCGGCAATGTGCGAGGTTATCTTCTTAAACAGATCCTTTTTGGCTTTATCGATTTTGTTACCCTTGGTGCTAGTTGAGAGCGAGATTTTTTCGTCCAGCTTCTGGATGTCCGCCGCGCTGATGTTCGGGATCTGCTGCAACACCTCCAGGATGTTGGGAAACTTTGGCCGAAGAATTTCATACGCCGTAACGCCCAGAGTGTTAAGTGCCGCCTATTTGACGATTTTTAGTATATTTAGAAAGAAAAAAAACATAACACGATTTTTTCCACTCACCTGATTCGATTCATGCTGCCCATGGAGTTGTAGACCTTGGAGCACGGCAATTATGATGTTTGATGCCAGTGTGTCAGTGATCAATTGTTCTGAGGCTAGGAACCGAATGATGGGACCACTGAGGAACACGGCCTTTAGACTTGAAGTGCTATCGTTCCAGGTGATGACACTACATTCGGATGGAAAGAATTGAGGCAAATGGATACCATTACATTAACTAATTGATCTCACCTCAACACGGTCATTACAATTGGGGTGCAGGTGTACTGGTTGCGCAGTAACTTCGTACCCAGGTCACTAATTACATCCGAAGTCATGGCAGTTTGAGCTGCTCTAGTCAATGCATGCGGTGGCCCGTCCATGCTCTGGTCATCATGATCCATGCTGGCTTCGTTGGTAGCATTTTGGGTCATCGGATCCACCGTGCTCCCTACCAGTGCCACTTTCATTACGTCGATGTATTCCCGTGTCAGCGTACGATTCAGCATATCCTCCAACACCTCCTGAGTGTCGTTAACGTCCTCTCCCAGCTCGCCAGATTCGTACAATGCCGTGATGTACTGCCAACGAGCCGTCAGTCTTGAGAGCACTGTCCGAAGGTAAGCAACAAAAGTTGGAGATCAATTTGGTCAGTATTGGGAAATACAACAAACTTACTGAATGGTGCAATATGCGCAAATATGGGCAGCAGGACCGCTTCGTGAAAGATGGGGGCGCAGGAGTAGACGAACGGTTTAAAGAAGACGCGTATGATCGTCCTCAGGCGGAAGTCCGGAACGTTTTCCAGCGATGCAAAAATGCTACCGATCAGGGCATCTGCAATTCCCGGCAGAGCGTATAGATCTCGACCAAGCGAAGGGCCTTAGAAGGATATTCGGATTAATTGATAATTATCATATTCAAAGCATGTGCTAAAGCGTTAACTTACCGGCAGATCCCATCATGTGGTAGCAATGCTCGAAGATCAACGACAGGAACGTTTGCATCCGATCGAATGCTGTCGGCGGTTTCTTCGCCGTAGGATCCAATGGATCCTGATAGACCAAAGTTACGCCCAGCAGCTGTTTCTTCTCGTGTTCCTGCATGCCATTAGCACCCTTGAAATGTGCGTTGATTGCAGCCAACGCATCCGGCTTCCAAAGCTCGTTGAGCACTCGCATCAATGCTAGGATGTGTGGCAACAGAGGGACTACATGCGAGGTGGCCGGATTCCGGCAGATTGGATTTCCTGATTCGGTGAGGGCAACTACAAACCCACCTCGGGAGCAACGGTCCGGATCGTCCGGCCAGGAGCATCGCTTGATGATACCGAGAATCAAATTGAGGGCGTACACTATTTGACCACGGGTGACGTTGCATGGATCCTGAATGCCGGAATTCGGTTCCACCGGGGGTTTGTTTAGCCCGACAAAGTCGATGAAGCTATGAGCATTTCTGACTACCGGTGCTAATTGCATCCACAGCGAGACTCCTTGGCGTGTAATTTCCGTGACGAAATTGCTCTGCCGCTCATAGTCGCAAAAGTGGTTGGAAATCAGAAGGAGAGCCTCCAGCAGAGTAATTTGTTCCACGTTGCTAAGCTGATCTTGTTGTCGAATGAGATTATGGACGCTGGTATTGATTTGGTCGAAAATGGGCAACAATAGAAGCGGATACTTGTGGGCGATCTTTACCATTAGTGAAGCTGCATGGCGTCGGAGGTTCTTTACGGCAATGGATTGATTGATGCGGTTTGCGCCGGGTAGTTGAAACACCAACGCTGCAAATATCTTATCCAAAACTCTCGGGAGCAATTGAACTCCCGACATGGCAACACAGTTGGCAGCGGTGATCTGGCACGATGACATGCTGAGAAAAACAAACAGGGACGAAATGCAGGATAAAAGCACAGAGAAGATCAAAGGGTCCGTGGACTCAACTTTCAGGCATTCCTCTAGTAAGCGTAGCCCTGCAGCAACAGAAGGACGTTCCGTCACCATTAGTATCCGCGAGAGTACACCATCCAGTACGTTAACAAGAGCATCCCACTCCAAGTAAATGGGATCAGTTACACTGCAGGTCGTATTTCGTTCGGAATGTGCTTTCTGAAGTCTTGCGTTGAGCCATTGTTCGCAATATGAAAATGTCACGAGAGGTGCCATGAGTGTTGCCTGTCGGAATATTTCCAAGAAATCAGTCCTAGCCCGGGCAAAGAAAATCAACCATTCTTCTTCGTCATCATAGTCGAGACTGATGAAGGTTTCCGGATGCATTGTAATCTCCAATGGACGAGATGATGGATAACAAACTTTGATAATCTTAGGACCAAACAGCTCAATCAATTTGGGAATGTACTCCAACAGTAACGGATCCCGCGAAATTTGTTCGTGTTTCAGCAGACCCATCCAAACCAGGGCGGCATAATGCGCTAAGGTGAAGCTGGAATGCCGGGTGAAGATAAGTACCGTCTCCAGGAATGTGATCAAACTTTGTCGCGGAATTTGACATTCCTCTTTGCCCCACAAACCGGTCAACTGAGTAGCCAGACCCATTAGCACCTGGACTAGCTTCTTTAGAAACTGATAGTAGGATTCAGTGCCCATTCTTTCCGGTTGCAGTGCTGCTCGATAGTAATGGCTAACGGGAACCTCGTCAAATAGGATCAACAATGGCTTTCGGTCTTTGACTTGGCCTTTGCGGTTTACTACATGCAGCAAACATTCAGCAGCAGGCTGCTGAAATTCTTCGTCAACCAACAGGATACAGAGAATTTGCAGTAACCTTCCGTTGGCTGCCATTATGTGGTTTATCGACACCCATTCCACGAACCCAGTCAGCGTCAATAGAGCAACTTGAACAACCCGGCTATGTCCAAGCGCTTTATGTTTGTCCCCTATTACCGTGGCGTTCCGAAATTCTCCCACGTGCAATTCAATCAGCCTCAAAAAGAAGTCGAAAATTTCAGCCATATTCGACGTCAATGCTTGGTAGATATCCTTTCGGCGCTGGTTGCTTTCGATTGTCTGTAGAAGAGCCACATCTTCAACTAATCGCAAGAACACCAGCAGGACAAGCTCCGTCTGTGCAACACCTTTTGAGCAAGCCTCGCTTAGTTCTGCCAACAGAGTCGTCCATTGTTGTGGCCATTCTCGCTTCACCATTTCTACAATGATTCTCGATAATCCATCCTTAATGTGCGAAACGCTCTGATCTTGAGCCTCGCCAATCCCCTCACCAAGCATCTTCATGGCATTTTCTTTGATGAATATCTTCTCCTGCTGTGAAATGCTATTCCAGTTGAACTTGACCGTATGTTCCATCAATTGCAGTCCAAAGTGCCGAACAACTGCTGGATAGTTTTCAGTGACAAGAAAGAGTCCCGCTTGCGCACATAGAGGAGACACTTCCTTGAACCTGAATGATTAAATAAAAAACATACTTTATCGTTTTCAAAACAATAACAAAAAGAACACACTTACCTTTCACAAGCAACGTAAGCATCCATACGAGCCTGTTGAGAGGCTGCTGGATCCATCGTTATCTTCACTGCCCGCGCCAATTCATTTGCCAGGCCTACGACTTCACCTGCGGGTTCCATTTCGGAGTGAAATCAGTTCCACAATCCACTTTCCCTCAAGGACTCTCACGAAAACGATTAAAATTCCTCTAATTGTCAGCCACTGCACTGCGCAGTCGATTTCCTCCTGATTCTCCCTCACGAGTATGTGTCAACTGCAAACACAACGCAGGGAAACTCTAGTCAATTTTATGATGAAATCAATGGTAATGTAAATTTTATGAACTGCACTAAAGTTATTCAAAGCTCGAACAAAACATGATAAACCTCGCTCGGCACGGAAGACGGACGCACTCCATGTTCATCTTTTTTTTTTTTTGCTGCTGTCAATTTCCCACCTCATCATGTTGCATCGCTTTTGTTGCTTGTGTTGTCCGACGGAACGTCCATTTATTGCCGGTCTAAATTTTCACTACTCACCGGACTTTCCGCCAGCCACTAATGGTTCACCATTTCCGATTGGTTTTGTTGGTTGTTTTGCAGATATCTGCGGGATAAACGCTTCACGAAAAATGTGACAAATTTCCTTTCAGTTTGCAGGAAAACACTATTCTCTTGTGCTGCCTATAACCACAAAATTTTCCTTTCTAAGCGCACATACAACTTCAAACCTTCAAACGAGCCACCAGACGTTCGCCTTTTGACATGATTTTATGAAAAAAAAAAAAAAAAAAAAAAACATCAAACTTCAACGCTTGCGAACATTCCGAGAAGCTGTTCGTGTGCCTCATTGGCCAAACTTGGCTATCACATTTTTACACATTTTTTCAGTTACCTTCCCTAATAAATTTCGTATGGTTATTTTTCTTAACGACCTATTTGGGGTATCATCCAAACCATTAAAGAAATGGTTAGAGGATTTGTGATATCGTTCGTTTAAGGTATTTTTTTTTTTAGGGTGTGTACCAATTCTCGAGTTAATTTTAACTTAACTTGACAAAGGGAATATAATCGATTAATCAATTAAAATCCCTTTGTTATTGGTGAACCAGCTTCTGATAAGGGTTCTGCCAAAATTGAGTTGCCGCCTGTAAGAAATAAGTCAGCTCGAGTAGCAGATTTAATCGATTATTTGCCATATGTCAAGTTTAATTGAAAATTAAAACTATTTCGCGAATTGGTACACAGCCTAAACACGCAGAGCCCTTATATATGAGATGTAAGCTATTGCTGTAATGCAATTTAAACGATATGCTAAAACAAACGCAAAATACTTCTGTGTTGTGTTGTTGTCTACCATGGGTAATACATTTATGGTCTATTTAAGAGGGAACAATCAAACTTGTCATGTCAGATAGTGAAGACAATTTTCGCCACCTGCTTAATTTCCCCTCTTTATTGAGAAATTTGCGGAAGACGCCATTGTTAACGTTTGTCATTGAGGCCCTTATGAAAAATCTGTGTCAAAATCATTCGGTTGAGCTCGACTGTCTGATGCATTAAAATAAGGCGTGTTTCTCAGCAACCTACTGACCTAATTAGATGGAATAATTACCGTAATAAAGGTATTGTGATCCCATTAAAAAAAGTTGTATGGTTTCTGTATCGGTGAATCAGTCCCAGAGGTATCTTAGGACCACGTTCCACTGTAAACGGGTCGGTAGTCTATAATATTCTCAAATCGCACCAATATCATTTTGTGACACCTCAAATAATATGAGAATGCAAAACAGGTTGAATGATGGTTAAATCAGAGTGTACTCGAACAACATGTGATATCGCCGCAAAAACACACTTCAAACACCCCGACACCACATTAAAATTAAATTTCGTTCATATCTAGCACCACTTACACGCATTTTTATGTAATTTTCAGCAGGTTGATGGAATACCTAGTCCTTTTTGACGTTTAATCACCCTTCACTGAACCCAAACATCCTCCTTTTTTCAAATGAATCCTCCGTCGGTTGATATCGAAACATTGAAATCGCATTTTCGAATGATAGATGCAGGCGGAGGACGATTTTGTAGAAACCAGATGATTATCCTTCTAATGCCCAAGTAACCACAAGCATTATATTATTGCACTTATTGAGCATGAGCATGAGCATGATTGACCGCCCACGGATGCAATTCCGTTATTGCCAGATCAGCAGTTTAAGCACAAAGAACCAACAGATGATGTTTGGGACAAACATACATCTTCAATGTGTAAAAACTGGTGACCCATTATAAAGCAATACCGGCGCCGGCCGTGCCCGAATGCTGGTCAAGTAGGGAATAAGAAGGAACGTGTTGACGTGATACTCGCTTTGAAGGAAGCCGAGAAATCCTCTGCACTTCCACGAGAAATCACTGGGATGTTGGATAGTTTGGGAAAGGTTAGCAGCAGGGTTCGTTTTGGTTAACGATACGCTGAAAGTACATACCTACACTATCCGCCAAAAGCAATACACCGCTCCAATGTGACTGAAAATAGACAAGCATAACGAAAAACAAAACAAAACAAAATAGACACAATAAAATAAAACAGGATATTAGATATTGTCTTCAAAATATGGTAAAGATAAATTATTTGTTGCTTTGCAAACCAGCTCTCCTCGATGTCCTAGATGGCCAAGTCCTGCTGGACCCGCAGCTGCTGCCGTCGGCACTCGTCCACATCAACTCGACCGTCGCCGACGTGTCGGAAACCTAAATCTATTTCTAATACACTCTTCTTGCACCGATTAATTTACAAACTAAGCCTGAATCAAAAATCACTTTGGCACAGTTGTGGTATTTTCCTCCTCCTCTAGTTCTAGATATTGGCACTTGGTTGCAGGAAACAGACTCAATAAGATAAATAAACTCACTTATGACCTCTAACTTTACACGGTTGCTAGACAATACACACTCAGCATTATATTATTGCACATATTCAACCCAAAATCAACATCATTAATGCGGTATCGCATTTATTCGACATCATTAATGCGGGATCGCATTAATTCAACAGTTGTCAAGTAATGAAGCGTTAGATTAGCTTTAAGTATGTAGTGATGCATTACCAATGCAATAATGCTACTTTAGCAATGTCTTATGGCATAACAAAAGATATAGCATTAGTATGATCTTAGTGGGGCTCTTTTCAGCATTAATCCAACCTCAATCTAGAGGTGCATTGTTTTTTGAGTGTACATAGGTGCCGGATCACCAGATCGAATATTGATCTGCACGGTGAACCCTTCTTACCCAACAGAAGAGTTATATATTTTTACCGCTTTTTCCACAGGCCGTCTTTCTTTATACGTGAAAACCAAGGGCAAAAGAACTTAAATTTGTATAAAGTGAGGTTTTTATGCAACTTCACAACTTTTTTCAACTTTACGGTACGTCCATTTCTCCTAGCTTTTCCCATGAAATAGAAACGACATGGAGAAAAATAACTCTTCCCATGGGTGGATTACTTTCACCGTGATGGTAATAAGTATGGAATGTCGCTGCTCTACGGCGCCACTATATTAGCATACACATGTTTTTTTGTTATATTCGTATGAGCCAATTCGTCTGTTCTCTGTGCCTTTGTTATCTTCTTAACTTTCGATGGAACCGGGACTCCGAAAACACACAAACTCTTAAAAAACACTTCAATTGCCTGGAGCGACGATTTTCGACAATCCAGAACTTCGCCCTTACCTTTACCATTAGTCAAGGCGCCCACTGATGTGACGGAAGTGTGGCATCACACAACATGTCAAATTATCGAGTCAAAGTGTTTTTGCTGAGGCGAACGTCGACAAGATATTTTGGCATGCTAGCAGATTTCACACCTCCACCACATAAGTGGGCGCCTGGCCTTATCCTTACGCTTTCCGTATGACTCTGCGTCCAACTTCTTTCCTCCATGTTTCTGCACACAAGTTTTACAATCAACGATCTGGAAGAATAATTGTGAAGCACTAGATTACTTATATAGAAAAAATATCAAGTGTCTTACTTGCGTTGTTCCGAGAGTGTACAGTTTTTAATATTATTTTAGTTTTTATAAAATTAAAAAACTAAAACAAGCTGCGCTTTTCACCAACGAAGTACAGGATACGCTTGGTTGTTAAACTTATTTTCACCCATTAATATGTAAAAATATAACCATTTTTTCTATTGAATGAGGTTTCCTCTAATGGGTATATTTTACCCATTGCATGATTGAGAAATTTCCCCCTTTTATGACAGATAGGAATGCTATTTGAAAATGGGTGTATTTTTTTAACCATTAATGGGCTTTCGCAAACAACCGTGTAGTAATTTTTTTTTTTTTTTTTATTTTTTCCCTACACAAAAAAAAAATAAAATTTCCTTCCCTTCCCTCCGCCGGTTGGTTTTTTTTTTTTTTAAAAAAAAAATCCCATTCCCAAACAAAAGAGGAGAGTGTTTTTTAAAAAAAAAAAAAACACACAAAAATATTTTTCCACCCTCTACCACCACCCCCCCCCCCCCCCCCCCACAAATAAAAAAAAAGCATCCACTGTAATAAACCCCCCGCAACGGAGATTCCACACAGATCCCCCCCCCCCCACCCCACCCCCTTTCCCCCAAAAAAAAGGTGTTTTTGAATTTTCTCGCTACAAATGCCCCCAGAATCTGCTTTGTGTTGCGCTTGCTGATAAGCTTATATTGGGAATCGTTCGTTTCCCGGTAACATGAACAATTGGGGTTAATTGACCTGTCGTTAATCGGTATTACATGATTTCAGGAGGAAAATGAATACGAAAACTTTGAGTGGAACCAGATCAAGGAGATACATCATGAGAGCCGCTGCCACGCGGTAGCATTTGCTCCGGAGACTTCACTAGCAGTTTTACCCAAAGTGGTGATTATCTGTACAGCGGGAGCGGATTTCAATTTGCGGATATATAATAGCGATCTACAGGACAGCAATACAGTACGACTTTTGAATGGACATCGCAGCTATATAAACCAGGTCAGCTGGGATCAGGATGGCGAATATTTAGCCTCGTGCGGTGATGACCATATGTGTATCATGTGGAAGGTGAAGGAAGACTATGCTAAAGGATCAACGTTTTTCTTTGGTTCGGCTGTTGTTTCCGCCAAGTGGCATCCCGATGAACCGGGAAAGGTTTTGATTGCGGAGAAATCCGGAATCGTCCACCTGTACAATGTAGAGTCAAAATTAGCTATTCTTTCAGTGGAAAGCAGCAAGAATCCTTTAAACTATGCTGACTGGAGCCTGAACAATTCAGCGTTCGTTGTTGCGCTTGCGGGTGGTGAGTTGGTATTTTGGGATTTGAAGAAACCCAGCAGACCGATCGAGAACAAAAGGATTCACGAAGATTGTGGACATATTGTAAAATTTGCTCCCCATTCCGAAATGATTGTGGCCAGTGTGGGTCGACCTAAAACAACGCTGAAGGTGATTCATGTTAAAAACCCGGTTCCACAAATTGAAGCCAAACTGTTGCTATACGGAGGCCTTTGCTGGCATTACCAATTACCATACGTGGTTGCAGGACAGGATCGGAAGATATGTTTCTGGAAGATATCTTCCTAGAATTTGTATATCAAATAAATGAAGGAATCGAAAGCATTTAAACTTCTCGTATATTATTTTTAACAAACTGCAGTATCTGATTCAGAGCATCTTTTCCCGCGATCCCGCTTAAATAACTTAATGCTAGATAGTAGCCGTCTTCCCTGGTCTTCAAAGCAAGTACTGATTTAAGAACTGGTTCAGTATGACTGTCGTTCGCCTTCAACCTCTTAGAAGGTGTTCCTCCGGGACTTGAAGAAGCACCGTTCTCACGCTCTTTGTTGGTTCTGTTTTCGCAGCCTGGACTTGGTTTTCTTTGTGCTCCTCGTCGCCTCCGACGTTGATGTGACCAATTGTTTTCTTGTGCCGACAACTCCCACATGCACTCTTCATCAATCAGGGGTTTCAGTTCGATGTCTAGCTGTGAAAAGACAGCCATCAATTTAGAACGTGCAATATCTAGCGAAGGAACGTCTTCTAGAGACAGAATTCTTCCGTCAAGAGGTTTTCCCGGGATTTTCCGCTTGGACGATTCCTTTTCAAACCTGTCGGATACTTCAGCTAGAAGAGTAGCGCTAGAAAAACTCCATGCTACTCCCCATCGTGTGGTATTGCCTTGACAAAACCTGGTGGTTGTAATATTACTTATACACCGACTTTTCATAATACGAAGTATTTCCTCAAAATGTCTCTTGTGGCCAATCATCGAAGTGTAGACTGTTATCCGCTCTTTTAACTTCAAACTTTCATCAATTATTCGTTCAAGAAAACGTAATTCTCCCCCTTCGGTCCGTAGTTCTTGTTCACAGCCCGTAGTGGCATTGGGTGGTTCCTTTCTCCTAGATGTACGATTTTCGTTTTCTGTTATCTCATCTTCATAGAACGGAGGATTACACATGCAGAAATCCAAATTTTCTCGCCCTTCCATGAACCCTGTCAGAATGGTCTCTGAAGTTTTTTCTTGCTGTACGACTTCGATATATTCTTCTAAGCCATTAATTTCAACGTTTCTCCTGGCAAATTCAACACTATCCTCGAGCAATTCTAAACCGACCATTTTCCAACGATGTTTCGAATGTATCACTCCGAGTAAGGGATATATGCAAGATGCCCCACATCCAATGTCCACTCCCTTTACAACGGATCGGTTTTTCCAGCCGAACGCCTCTTCGAAATCCTCGAGCCATAGGATGTAGTTCAACCGCAGGGGCAAGGTCGGCACAAGCTTGTCAGGTGGAAGGTGCAATTCAAGGCCAAAATCCCGTTTCAGTAAGCAAATTGTCAGCAGCTGCAAAGCCATTTGACTTTTGTAATCAAGTTTGATTCGGCCAGTCAAATCCTAAAAAGAAAATCGTTTATACATCGTTTACTGGTTGGAACGGCTGGAATACTTACCACAGTTGCGAACTGGTTCAATTCCGGAAACTGCTTGACCATTACCTGAAAGTCCGGCTTTTCACGATAAATATTACGTGGATGCATGAACTTGTTCATAGACATGTTTGAGTTTAACAAGAATAATTCAGTGTTTGAAATTTGCAGAAAGAGCGTAGAAACCGCGTGATGCTCTTCATTTCGATTCACGGTTTTTGTTTTGTTCGCGCGGCCTCAAAGTCAAAACAAAGTAGTTATCGACACTCGCGGCGTATGTAACCAGAGCTGAACAATGTACAGTATATCTCGATTAATCCGACAAAATATAAGACCAAGAAAGTTATGCCTGGCCCACGATTGATACGTTGCGGATCAACGTTTACGTCAACGGAACGCAAACGTATCTATTGTGGGCTAGTCTTTAGGGTATTCAATGGGTACTCAGAGCATCATTAACGGTGAGGTATAGAAGCCCGTTTAGCAGCGCTCTATCATCACTCACCACCGTACCGGTCGCTGCTAAACGCGCTACCAAACTAGCAGCGAGGCTTTCGGGAAGAGTCGGGTGCTCAAATTTAGCAGCCCGATAGCAGCGCGTGAAGCGGTTGGAATTTGGTAAAGTCACACAGAGAGGAATTTGATAGTAAATTTTACCATTATTGGGGGTTATGATGACTATTGCAGTATAGTGATTTTGAACCGACTTTTCGACTTTCACTTGAAAGCGACGATATTGATGACGTTCAAGAACCAATGTTGTCAAAATGTTTACTTCTACTCTGAAAAAAATGCTATCGTTATACCGAAAATTACATCATGGTCAGGATGACTATCGCATATAATGGTTACAATAACCAAGAAAATGGTCGAATTCACCACGTTCATGGAATTCTTGACTATCCCAACAAACATCGGTGTTGAATTAGAGCTTATTCAAGCAAATTTGGAGAAGCTATTCAGCTGTTTCTTCTAGAATAGCTGAATAGCTTCTCCAAATTTGTTTGAACAAGCTCTAATTCAACACCGATGTTTGTTGGGATGATCATGGTAACAAGGACTATTACGACATTATGGCAAATGTTGGATCAACTATTTTTAATGGTCGTTTTGAACATGATCATAGTCGGTTCAAAGTCACTATACTGCAATAGTCATCCTAACCCCCAATAATGGTAAACGTGACTATCAAATTTGTCTCTGTGTACCTTTCTACCGGTACGGAATAGGGTAACTAAATTGATCACCGCTATAGCAACGACCGATGTGGAGAAGGGTGGCTAAACTAAAATGAGAGCGCTGCAGCGCTTCTGACATAGCAGCGCTACTGTTGCCCACCGTTAATGATGCTCTCAGGTATAGTCGCTATAGACGTTGTAAATTTTGTATGGGTATTTTACTTAACCAACTGTTCGAAGTATCATCCATAACATATAGGGAATAACTGTAGACTTCGGATTATCGTTCGTGTCTGGCAATTGTTCATTAGGGTAGCGAAAAATATTTCCCGGATGCAAAGTTGTAGTAAATTTTGTATGGTTATTGTGCTTAACCAACTAAAACTAAATCATCATCCAAAACATTTATAGGGAATAACTGTACATTCGAAAAATAATCTTATTAACTAGTCAAAATTCAACTAAATTGATTTTTACCTGGTTGACACAAAGCTTCGTACAAATGACAACAATACTTACTTAGAAGCTATAAACTTGAAATATAATATAAGCGTAGTATAGTGTTCAAATATATGAGCAGAGTTTAAAAGAATCTTATTGAAAACGAAACATAGGCTTGGAATTGTTTTTCTTTTGCATTCCAAACTAATAACATTGAAATTACTTATATATGTCATTTTTTATATGTATTAAAACCGATTGAACAAAATTCTGGTCGATTATACTCTCGGTTTTCTGGGTTGAAAATTTGAAACTTGAGCATATAGCAAAGTTAGGCATGCCATCAAGCATGCCACATGTAGGCACAGATTATTATCAATTGCACAGCTCGGTAAATTTGGTTACAGGTAGTCAAAAACGCTTAGTAGAACTTTCCGCAGTGTTACATAAAGTAGCATATTATGCAACTGATTTTTTGGAGTAGTACATTATTATTTTTTCTGCGTGATATAAATCAGCCCATTGTGATGCACAAAATGCAAAGATCCATTTTCAAAGTCTGCATTAAAAATGTAAACGAATTTGAAACATTATTTGGAACTACCGGAAACAAGCATCATCTTACTACCCCTAACAAAAACCCACACCACCAAGCCCCCCCACCCGCCACCCCCCCGCCCTACCCACTCTCTCTCCACCCCTCCCCCCCTGCTCCCCCCCCCCCCCACCCCCCCCCTCCCCCCCCCCCTCCCCCCCTCTTACCGCCCGCTCCCCACGTCCCCCACCAACGTCTCCCCTTAACCCCCCCCCCCCAAAAAACACAACAACCGCGAACAAACACCACCACCCCAACCCCCCCCGACTACCTTTCCCCCACCCACCCGCCACCCCCCCCCTCCCAACCGTTGAAAACCCAAGGCACAACTAAAGAAGACGACCAGATGAACTGCCGTAACTGACAGTAAAGGCCTGAACGCAATATGGACGGAATCGGAACGGCAACGGAAAGCGGCTGTCAAATCAAATTTTGGCTGCATGCAAATCAACGAAGTAGCACGCAGTGATGACGGTGCGGGAAAAGCGGTTTTGTACTAATAGTACTAAACCGCGTTTGGTTTTGAAAAATATCAAAAACAGCGGTAGCGGAAACCATTTGAAGTTACGAAAATGGAGCCAACTGACGATGAGCAGATTGTAAGCTCGCAGAATTTCAATAATAAATTTATTAATAGCATTAAAAAGTACCCCGTTATTTTTGCGAAATCGGAAAAACAGTTCCGAAACAATATTAAAAAGGATGCAGCGTGGCGACAAGTGGCTGTGGAAATGCAAATGACTGGTAAGAATATATTTATAAATATTTTTCTATTCTCTGTATAATAAAATGGAATCATTTTGCATTTTCAGAGAACATTGTGAAGAGCAAGTGGAAAAATCTACGAGACAGATTCGTAAAAGAACACCGAGATGTTACCTGCACGTCTAACTCTGGTGCTGGACAAGATAATGTACACGAATCATACTGGTCATTGTATAACGAACTACTTTTCCTTGCTGCTCATTGTAAAAGTCGACCGTAAGTACATTATTTAAGTAAATTTTCATTCATTTAGAAACTAACCGATGTTTTAAAATCCAGAACAACCGGAAATTACCGCTTTCCAGAGCAAGGTTCGTCATATAAACATTCGGATCTAGATTTTGAACCAGAGGCTGGACCATCTACATTTCCGGAAATAGTACTCGAGGAAATCGTTCTCGACGAGACAGAGTTGGACGAGTCACTGAAGGTTCCAAGTAGGAAGAGAAGGAAAGCAGACATCGACGACAGGATCCATACGATTCTGGATGAGGTACAGAACATGGTTACAGTTCCGGACAAAAATAAAGAAAAACGGCATGCTTCATTTGGAGCATATCTTATTGACAGGATGGAAATGCTTCCATTACAAGTTGCTCGAGATTTGGAAGTAGAATTCATTTCTAGAGTGAATACTCTACTCGATCTTCATGTAGATTAGAAGTCTTTTCAGATTACTCTGGGTAGCTTTGGAGTTCACCAATGAATTAAATCAATTGACCGCGTCCAATGCATTTTCATTGTGTGGTTGGTGTGCTTTCTGGAAGGCACTGGCGATCCTTTGCCCCAAATATACATATATATTTTTTGAAAACTTTAATTTCTGATGCTGATTGTTTGTAAGAAATCACAATTTTTCCCTCATATATCTTTATTTCAGATTCATTTAAATTTGACCATATTTTTTAGTGTCAAGCCTTCTGCAATCTTTCTCTTACCTACAAAAATTCGCCAATTTCAAAACATGCTCCAAAACATGCATTCTAGAGAAAATCGTCAAACGGTCCAAAGTAACAATTGTAAACAATGACGTAAAGTTTCCTGGAAATGCCATGTTCCTAACATCCAAATCTACTACCGACGGGAAGGTGATAACTCCCTGTATCTCTTTATGTTGCTATTTTATTTGTGGGAGCAATCAGATCCCAGAAAAATACGCTAGAAGTCATTGTTTACAAATGTTACTTTCAACCTTCTGACTATTTTGTCTAGCATTGATATTTTCTGTAGTAGTGATGGCAAAAATGGTATAGAAAAAAAGAAACGGGGTTATCTGTCAAATAGCGAATTCGTTTTTGAACCAGTTCCAACAGTCGATACCCAAAATAATGGCCTGTGCAAACCTCAACCCGATACGAGTTATAAATAAAGACAAACACCCAGAAGCTTAACACACAACAAGCACACCCAATCTTGATACCCGATCTAGGTTGGAACTGAATCAAAAACGAATTCGTTCTAGCTCTCCGGGAAAACATTCAACATTAAAATTATTAGCTGCTCGTTTATTTGTAATTTGTATCCGCGCTATCAACATCTTAAAAATAATCGCATCGCGTTTCTCAGTACCTTATACCAATAAATTCATTCACTGGTTTGAATTATTTATTTCATTGAAGTACAAATAATAGTGATACTTCAACTAGCGGAATCGTGTTTCATACAAGTATTTTGCTAAGGTGTCTCGCACGTGATAAGCATTTCGGCTTGAATTATTTCCTCGCTGAATAAAATCGCCATTGATTCCAATGAGAGGGTCAATCTCTAAACGCCATTCGCCTGGTGCGATTATTTCACCATTTTCCCCTATTTGATCGACGAAGAGTTGAGGTGCATACTGATTTCCCTCTTGACTTTTCACGAAGTTGTGCAGCACAACGGAGGCTTTAACAATATTTTCAGCAGCTGTTGGCTGTAAATGAAGCGGTGCCAACAAGATTCTCCAGCGAGCCGCCAAAATACCAAAGGCATTTTCGATTGTCCTGCGTGCTCTGCTTAGCCTATAGTTGAAATTTTCCTGTATAGCTTCGAGGTTCCTCCCTGGATATGGTCGCATTAAATTTTGTTTCAGTGGAAACGCTGCATCTCCGACAATAAAATACGGAATTATTCCCACATTGTGTATATCATCTGGGTCAGGAAAGTTAAGTTCTCCATGTAGTAAGCGATGTCCAAAGGCGCTATTGGCGAATACACTACCGTCGGCATTGCCACCGTAGGCCCCTATATCTACGCCAATAAAATTGTAATGTGCATCGCACATCGCCATCAGCACTATGGAATACTGCTTTTTGTAGTTGTAAAACATCGATCCTGAATTTGGTGGGCACGTTATGGTCACATGTTTTCCGTCAATGGCTGCACAACAATGTGGTAAATTCCAGCGGGTCTCAAATTCCGTGCTATATTCGCACCATTTCTGCTGGCTCACTTCAGGCAGATATTCTTCTTTCAGTTCATCCCACAATACTTTAGTAACTTCTTGCGTTATTTCCCTGACTGTTGTTACACCAAGTCGGAATAAACGAGAACAGTAAAAGATGCTGGATCCATCAGATAAATACCTGTAATAGAATAAGACGTACATTTAGATTAATTTAGAAAGTTCGAGGAAAAGTTTATCGCATTACATCAAAGTTAAAAACAGTCGACACTCCGGTGAAATTGGTGTACGGATAGAATTTTTTTCAAGTCGGTGTCTGATTTTTCCAAGAGTGTATCAAAGATGTTTGGTGACATCCTGGTGCAACGAAAAAAGTATTCCGGGTCTTTTTCCCTCATCAACGGGTAGGCAGTTTCGTAAAAACCTTCTGTTGTTCTATGCTGATTCGCCGGTCTCACCCACCAACGTCGTTCATTTTGCTCATTCCGAAGCTCTTGTACGCGTCGCACGACATGAATAGCACGAATTGCAGAGATAATATTAGCTGCCATTTCACTATAGGTGTTTAATTTCAACTTTCCACAGAGCTTAAACCGTGCTCACTTGCTTTTTACTTTGCCATTCCAAAAACAAACAAACGTCAACGTCAAATATGCCGCACTTACCGCTAATCATTGCGTGTAGAAATAGCGGCTGAGGCGGCGGCTTCACTTTTAGTACAAACCGCGACGTTTCCGCATTCCGTTGCCGTTCCGTTTCCGTCCATATTGCGTTCAGGCCTTCGTCTTTATTACCTTTTATAACACCCTCCCATCATCTTTTACCCCACCCACCCCCCCCCCACCTTCTCTTTTTTTTTTCCCCCCACCCCACCCCCATTTCCTTTCCCCACAACACTAACACCCTTTTACAACTTTTATCCTCCCCCCACCTAGACAGCCACATCACAACCACATCACAAGAAAACCTCTCCCCTTACCGTCCTCAACAAAATCAACCAAAAAACCCCCACCACCCCTTTTCACATTATGGTCTTTAATTTTGGATAACGTCAGATCAGAAAAAGCAAAGAGGCCAATAAATGGCGTACGATTCCAAAATAGCGTATCATATTTCGCTAACGAAAAACGGTTACGCGGAGAAGACACGACTCTGTAAACAGTGATTCCACCTTCTTGGCCTGTTCTTGAGATGATTATATACTTGCCTTGGTTTGTTCAAAAAGCGATATGCAAGCCTGGTCACAATTTTTGATGCAAAATATGACAGGCTCTTTTGAAATATTGCACAAGTAAAATCAGCTTTGCGTGACGTTTCATCGTCCATCAGATTCGTCAAATCGGGTCAGATCCCAACCATCAAGCCTAACTGCAAAGTGGTCGCAGTTGGGGTTAGAAGTTGTCGCATATCGCGCGTGTCGTCCATTATCCGTCTCTTGAATTTTTGCAGAAAAGGGAAGCAGTTTTCCGCGCCGTACAGACTTTTGCAGTGTAAAGTTCCGGTTTTGTGTCTTCATATATGTGAAGTGCGAATGTTTTTTTTTACCTGACACTACCTACCTGTGTGAACGAAATAGGTAGGTTGTGATAATTTCCTTACTCGTTGGATGACGAAATCAAAGCTCCTCGTCCGGAGGTTTTGCTTACCCAGAATACATAGCAAGGCGTAAACGAAAGAAAAGGGTTGTGACGCGTATCACGAGTGAGTTAAAACAAGCAGGTCTGGCGTAAATCTTGTGATTGATTAATAAGGGATGCCCATCAATAGACGCGTGTAAGCTTATGGGATAGTTACTATCAGGTGATCGACCTACCTAGATACATTATTTCGTAGGATCAGATTTTTTTTTTATTCCGGTGCACAATATTTATTTTTTCTTTACGCCAATAGTCAAAAACAACAGCATAGGAAAGCCGGATGTTATTCGCCAGTAGGATAGGATGCTTTTTGTTTAGTGATGAATGACTCATAACATATTGTTTGTCTTCTAAGAAATATCTTCTGCATCTTCCGCGTTATTTTTTCAGATTATGAAAGTTAAACCCTTTTAACAGATTTCTGCTAGTCATATTTTACCAGAAAAGCAAGGTCTACATCGGTAATGACTGGTCTCTAGACATACATTCGCCTCTGCCGTATCGTGTGCGTACATGCTTCAAAGCAAGGTATTTTTTTATTTGCGTTGATGACACAATTGATTGACTAAGGAGGGAATCAATTGAGACCCGCACAAACGAACGGAATCGAAGAGAGAGCACTAGCTTTGAAATAACGCGGTGAGCTTGAGCCGAATGAGTGACAATCACAGATTTCAAGTGAACAAGGGTAGTGATTATGTGTGAAAAAATGACATACTATGTGCTCTTCTAGGATAGTGTGTGAAGTCGGAGAAGCCATCTGGTCGGTTCGTGTGTGTTTTTATCTGAGAATCTCATCCGAACGAATGCGGTATTATATAATTGAACTCCCGACATCAGGCACCGATATGGCCTTGCACGAGTTTCGCAGATAAAAATCGCGTCGATATTGTGTGACTGTTGTAACATATAAGCATTTCCACGGAAAATGAACATATGTGGAAACATCAATTTCCATCGCATTCTCACGAAGCCTTCTTATAATTTTTCCCAGGCAATAGGTTAGGCTAAACATATTCAACCCATTAAGTGCAGTGAAAACAGATTAGAAAAAAAGTGCTTCTGAATGAAAAACAAAGAATACCGGCAAAACGGAGCACAATAATAGCAAGAATACCACCAGTAATAATAATAGTGGTATCAGCAGTGCCAGCAGCAAACACATTGGAGGTGGCGAAAGCCGCAAGCGAAAGTTAGCCATGTATAAGATGCCCGAAATCAAGCCAATTCCGATGCAGGCCCAACAACAGCTTCCCCAAGGCGGAGGGGGTCCCGACGGGCGTCAGCCCAAGGCCACCCCCATTACGGATGACTATGAAATTTCCAACACCGTGCTGGGACTGGGGATCAACGGGAAGGTAGTTCAGTGCACTGCCAAAAAGACAAGCAACAAATATGCACTGAAGGTGAGTAGCTCTACCATTTGTTTTTTTTTTTTTTTTTTAATTGAATCACCATCATCTGTTGGGACTAAGAGGGATTGTTTTGAGGTACTGCCTACGTAAACGTAGGTAGCATTATTTTCTACATTATTGCATTCGGCGGCAGGGTGGGAGGTTCAAACTCGGTGATTAACGGTATCAGAGATCATAGGGAACCTGTGGTGTTTAGACAATTGAAAACCTACCTTTATTCCTTTTATGAATCATAGTAGGAATTATGCAATTTGATTTTATTTTGTCTCTGTTCGATCGCCATATTTACATTTGACTTTTATCATTTTCATTTCATTTCCAAGCACAGAAGGAGGTCATAGGGCCAAGTCTCCAGCGATGAAAATCACTGTACATACGGTACCAGGGTAGAAGTATAGATTTGGTATCACAAAATAATAACCACAGGGGTCAAGTGAATCCTGCTTAAGATACCGTATAGAAAGAGGCTGTTGAAAATAGTGGATAGTCAGAGTAAAGGAAATTCTCGTGAAAGATGGAAAAAGGAACGAGAGACTGATGACGTGTTAGATACATTACATAGAGGATAGTAGGAGGCAGAAGAGAAGCAAGAGAGAGGCGTTAGATTGCTGAAACGAAAACGGAATAATAGTTTGGTGATTAGTACATTATTGTAATTGATAAGCTTAAGCATGAATTAGTTCTCATTTGTTTCTTCTCCTAATGGTTGTTGTTGCACTGGTGTCGCAAGTTATTGTCATCCAACTTGCTCTTCGATCTCATCCACTGATTGTCGATGACAATTTTGAAAGCATTTGCCTATCAAGTTTCTGAAGAGATCACTTAAATGATGCAGATCCAGCTTTCCTGTTGACTCCAGTATATCAAAAAAGAAACAGATATATAGAAAGTCATATTATCAAAACGAAATGGCTATTCAGTATGGTTCAACGGATGTAAAATGAGGGAACATCGGAATTAAGCATGTTTGTGGAAAAACAACAAGATGATTCATTTTCAAATGGATTTGTTAACCATGCGTTATTATATTTTCAATATATCAACTCAATCAACTTATGCAACATCGACTCATGTTCTATGCTAATATTAAAAATGTTCCGTCATGTCACATCTTCAAGTGATCTGCGTAAGCCCCCCATTTTGTTCAGGCCCTTTTAAACTAGATGAGGTGAAATAAGGAGCCCAGTATTTTAAAACTAGGATCCAAATAACAAAGACATGACGAATGTCATCACTTGCCCCTACTTGACTTCCGCCTCGACCAACCTGGCGGAACGCCGCCCAATTCCTTACTAAATCAAAGGGCAGTTCAGATAACAATCAAACGCGTATGGCATCAAAAACAAGAGAGAGAAGAGAAGAAAAAAGAAATTAGAAAAGAAACAATAACAGAGTAATTGTTAATGTGAGCTAATGAAAATAATTATAATAGACTCTCCCGCCTACCACCAAGAGTAACAATAAAGCTGGAAAGAATAGTTTGTACTAATACATAACTAAAATATAACTAATCTACGCTGATGAACGTCGGTTTCGGGGTCTTGTTAGTGCTAGAATTGTTAGTATACACACTTAGAAAATTTTACAGTATTCGATAATTTTTTACCGAACTTTCAACAGCTGAACGTTCGGTAATCCGATTTAACGGATTTCGGTAAAATTTGACAAGTTCCAGTAATTTTTTTTATCGGAATACTGTAGAATTTCACCGAAATCCGGTAAATCGGATTACCGAACGTTCAGCTCTTGAAAGTTCAGTAAAAAATTACCGAATACTGTAAAATTTTCTAAGTCTGTAGACCCGTACTTAAGCCCTGGCTGTCCCTCTAACATTAGTGATTATATCGACACATGACGAATCACCGTCAAACCCTTCATCCTTGGCCAGGGATCGCCATATTTACATTTGATTAGGTGTCTAAATAAGAAATAAGAAGGAACACATGAAACGGAAATTTGAGCTGCAGGTGAAAATATTGATGATCGAAGAAAAGAAGCTTGCATTCAAGCAACAAAAAGTTGATTGAATGCAAGTGAATCAAACAATAATCTGCAGAACTATTATTGATTTCATTCAGCCTTTTTTATGTTAAATAAATCACTACAATGAACGTATATAACTTTTTTTTAAAGGATTTTGACGAAAACTAATTTATCATGACTATTCATTATTGGGGCCCCTTACTTCAGTCAATGGGCGCAGCTACAAAGAAGAGTTCATATAGAACTTCAGTAAAGATCTTCACAGAATTTAGAAAAGATTTTCACAGGACTTCAGTCTAGTTCTTCGCAGAACAACGGGGCAGTTCTTCAGAGATCTTCAGGAAAGTCCTTCGAAGAACTTTAGGAAAGCTTTTCTCAGAACTTTAAGAAAGTTCTTTCGAGAATTTCAGGGAAGTTCTTTCGAGAATTTTAAGAAAGTTCTAGCGAGAACTTCCGGGAAGTTCTTCCGAGAACTTCAGAGAAGTTCATCAAACTTCCAACTTCCCTGAAGTTTTTTGAAGGACTTACCTGAATTTGTTCTTTGAAGAACTTCCCTGAAGTTGTTCTTTGAAGAACTTCCCTAAAGTTGTTCTTTGAAGAACTTCCCTGAAGTTGCCTGAAGAACTTCCCTGAAGTTCTCTGAATAACTCCCCTAAAGTTCTCGGAAAATCTTCCCCTAAGCTCTCCGAAGAAGTTTTTTGAAGTACTCTGAAGAGCTCCCATAAAGTTCTCGGAAGATATTGCCTGAATTCTCAAAAGAATTTAATTTAAGTTTCCGGATGAACTTTCCTGTAATTCTGCTGACGATCTCCTCTGAAGTTCTCCGCAGAATGTTCGTGAAATTTTCGAAAAAAAACATCCCTGAAGGTCTCAGAAGATCTTCACTGAAATTCTAGGAAGAGTTCTCGGAAGAACTACCCTCATGTTCCCTGAAGTTCTGGGAAGAGTTGTAAAAAAAAACTTATAATTAAATAAATAGAGCTTCACTTTTATGCTGGTCATACTCTTTATTGAACTCTGAATGCGGAATAATTATATGTTGAAATACAATCGTTTTGCTTTGTTATTGCTCAATGTTTTCACTTCTTTCTAAGGATAATAACCGTTGCGTGTAATAGTGGAAAGTGTGTTTATGACCGCAGAGTCATTCCTAACCATCATTTGTGTGTTAACTAGAACTGAAATCCAGTGTTAATGAATTTCGAGAACCAACCGATCGGTACAAGTTTGCTGATTGTTGCTGATTATCCGGGTGAGGGCTTTCCATTTTACTGATTTATTTACCGGTTTTCCTAAGAAAAATGAAAATTAGTTGTCGAAAAATGCAATTGACAATATTGACAGCCTTGATCACAAGAAGTCATAGACTATCGATTTCATGAATGGAAAAAGGAAGGATGTTTTTTTTTTCAGTCACAAAGCAATTATACGGTTGAACGTCAAGTTATTGCGATACATCTTTTGATTCGAACTTTTTCCGTTATTCAAATTACCAGGTAGCATTACGGTTGCAAGTTTGATGTGCATATTTTTCCGATATTACAAAACAATTATTATCGGAGCACTTGAGCAAGTTTGACCCTCAACTGGAACTGTATGTACAGCAATGCCATGTCAATAATGGAACTGGTCTGTGGTGGAACTGGTTTACCAAGAGAAGTTTGCCGAGCATCGGTGTTTGTAGAATACCGGGTATCCGGAGTGTTCGGAAAGATTTTTCGTGGAGCGATGCCGAAAGTTTAGCAGACAGGTGCAAGCCGGTTGAGCCAAGAATTGCTACGGTGGAGGAAATTTTGATCAAACATTCGCCGGAACAGGTGGATTTTCTGTAGAAAACGAAGAGGTAGCCAGACTTGGGAAAACCAGGAAATGCGGGAAAAATGCAGGAATCCAAAATCATCGGGAAATATGCGGGAAAAAGTCGGGAATTTCAACATTCATCGGGAGTTTTTGTCATATGGAAGAAACCATACCCACATCTTTTTCAAACGATTTGAGTGACGTTTTTGACATCTACTCGGTCCAACGATTTCATTAACGGAATGAAATAGTGTTTGACATTGGCATGTGAATCATTTTCTGCTGGCTGTGTTCAGCCTGTTCAGAAACGTACCGTTTACTTCCCCGTTGTTCTGCGAAAAACTAGACTGAAGTTCTGTGAAGAACAGTGGTTCCTAACCTTTTTGGGCTCGCGACCCCCTTTTTGAATCAGTAATGGCCCGCGACCCCCTTGGAAAACTAATGTGATTATGTTGCGATAAAAAATAAAGAAATACATCAATTTACGATCTTTTTGATTTATTACGACATGTTATGTTATAACCAGGGAAAAACACTCTCAGTGTGATTACTGCGCCTGGATTTGGGACACTAGATTTGAACTTCGGGGCTGTGTTTGAGACAACGCCAATCTCATGTCATCTTCAATGTTCAGTCTGTTTCTTGTCTTCGTTTTGATTTGAAGTAGAGTTGAAAATCCGCTTTCACAAAGGTATGTTGACGCGAATGGGATTAGGATCTTCAATGCCTCCATGGAAACTTTGGGGTACGAGCCATACATAGCACACCAGAACTGGCTCAGTTCCTTTTCATGAATCAAATCGCGAGACGAAGAATCGTTTTTCAGGTCCAAGTATTCATCCTGTATCCCATCTGGAACGCTAGCCACATCCAATGAAGATGAAAACGGGTTGCGTACTAAAGCAGCTACTTCTTGCTTCAACTCGGGGAAATACTTCTCAAATTGCTGCTCCAGTGAATCCAAATGTGCAATAATTTCTGCCTGGAGAGCCGAAGTCAGCTCGCTTGCTCCTTTATCGGTCATATTGCATAGACGATCAAACATGGCAACATTTCCCATCTTAACTTTTCGGCGCCAATTTTATAGTTTTTCCGCGAATGCATGAAGATGATTTTGGAAGTGAAGAAGATTGGATTGTTTGCCCTGAAGTTTAAAATTCAGCAAATTCAGATGCTCAAAAACATCAGCTAAGTAAGCGAGACGCTTCTGAACGTCTCCTTCATTAAAATGTGCAAGGAAATCATTTTTCCCTTGAGTTTTCAAAAACGTTTGGATCTCATCCTTCAACTCGAAAACACGGTTGAGTACATTACCCTTCAACAACCAGCGTACGGAAGTGTAGAAAAGAAGAACCTCATGATCTGAGTTCATTTCCCTGCAGAGTTCCTTGAATAAACGTGTATTCAGGGCTCCAAACTTAACATAGTTAACAATCTTTATGACCAATTCCAGTACTTTCAATAACCCTTCCGCCAACGTCTTGCTGGCAAGAGCATATCGATGGATCATGCAATGGACACCTGCGGCATGTGGGGCAAGCTCCTTGACCTTCTTCTGAAATCCAGATTTCTTGCCAAGCATTGCAGCAGCTCCATCGGTGCAAACCCCACAAAGTTTTTTCCACTGCAAGTCACCAGATTCAAAAAACGCCTTGATTTTAGCCATGATATCATCACTTTTGGTAGTAGTTTCCAAGTCAAAACAGAAAAGAAACTCCTCCTTTAAATCGCCAACAGAGCATACGTACTTCACAAACACCAACAACTGCACACAAGGAACTGACTTCCGTGGATTCATCGAGTTGAATTGCGAATAAAGACTGTATTCGATGAAATTTGGACACACAAAAAAGGTCACCAAAAATTTTCCTTGAGCCCGATTCTTTTCAAACTTTCTGGAAATAAAGTACTACTAAATGGTTAAGTTTTGACATCATTGGTTTATTGAACCTCTTCTCCCAACCCAAATGCCCGCACCTTTGCCTTGACCCCGTTCATCAAATTTTGGGCAATGATAGGACCGACTTGCTTACTTACTTTTAACCACACTTTCTTTAGTTCAAGTTCATTTTCTATCAGTTTTGGAGTTTTAACGAGCTTTGCCTTCATGATCGCCCAAAATTTTTCAATTGGGCGAAGTTTCGGAGTGTTTGGAGGGTTGACGTCTTTTGGTACAAAAACTACATTATTATCTTTGTACCAGTCTAAGACGGGCCGGGCATAGTGGCAAGATGCCAAATCCGGCCAAAACAGTGACGAAGGGCTGACTCATTTTGCCACATTCGCACATTTGCCACATTTGCCAGACAAGGAATTTTTTGGCGAATTTCGACAGTTTCTTCTTCCGTACACTCTCCGGAACGGCCAACTTAGAGGTGGCGACGTCTTGGCATTTGTTTGGTGTCGGCTTTAATGTAGGTCTCATCGTCCATCACAATGCAGAACAGTTTTGTGAGTACAGTTTTTTTGCACGAGTTTTGGCCACCGAGTTCTGTTTATCGCTCCGGTTCGGTGCCTTCTGGACCTTGTACACATGTAATCCAGAACGTTTCATTGTTTTCTGCACAAAACAAACTGAAATTTTCGCCTTTTTCGCAACATCCCTGATCGAAATGTTGGGATAACGCTTAAATTGGTTCAATACCATCCTGGCCTTCTCCAGATTTGATGTGCCACGTTTTTTGCCACTACCATTTTTCCGCTTGGTTGTCTTACGGTCCTTGAACGTTTTGATCACATGAGATACGGTTGAATGTGCGATTCCGAGCTGTTTTCCGATCCATCGATGAGAAGCGTTTGGGTTTTCGAAGTGAGTGCCCAAAATTTGTTGGCGCACTATTTCTTCATTCGAAGCCATCACTGAAATCACTCGACCGATTTTCACGAAACTCATTACACCATTGACACAACACAATGAAATACATTCAGTTAAAATTTCAATAATTTTTACCCACACGCTAAAAAGTTACGAACAATTGCGTGTGTCCAAATTTCATCGAATACAGTCTTTAAAGGATATTGTTTTATTTCTTCCAGAACTTGCTCTTTCACGTCGTCGGACAAATGGGCAATTCGTCTTTGCACAGTGTTGTTTGATAATGACACTTGCCGCATTTTGCAGATTCGCCAATCTCGCAAATTTCTCTGGAAATAAGAAATATAAAGTGTCGACCAATTGATGCATGACGATATGTTTGATCACTGGAATGGCCTACCTCTGGAGAGCTTTAGATGGGGATGATTTAAAATCGTTTTTCCGCGGAAATTCTGCGAGGTTCGTCAGGTGGAAAATCAACTAGTTGCTGGAAACGCGCTGCAAATGTTGCCTCATTTGAGAGGATTTGTGGACGAAGTCGGGAGGCAGGAGGAAGGAAGGCTGAAGGAAAGTCATCCGAATTTCAAACGAAGCTTTTCGTCGGTATTCCGATCAAAAGTGTTCGCTGTTGTGGTTGATGCGGTAGACGATAGGATGCTGGGACCAGAGTTGATTTTTGTCATCATGTCTGCAGTCTATGGTATCATGTCCTAGACCTATGGCATTGTTTATTTTTGACGATTTTTAATTTTGAAGCCTGAGCGTCAAAGCAAAATCATTAATTGAAAGAGAATTGACGGACAGCAGTCGTTTGCCAGCCCTTAATATGGAAATCGGGTTTGCCTCTAAATCAGCATTCATGAAAGCGAGAGAATTTGCAATAGTTTCCGTCAAATACGTTTTGGCATTCCGCAATGACTGTCGATCTATTTACTGTGGTTTTCTGAAGTAGCTACTCAACAGATCTCCATTAACAGACTCTTTAAGGTAAAACTGGAGGCAGTCCTTTCTCGATATGAATTATAGGTTAGGTTGATTATCACTTCACGTTTTTGAGACTAAAAATCACAAACGGTACAAAACAAACAACACTCAAATTGCTTGAAAATTTCACGCCTGAAGTCCTAATAGTATTTGAGGTTTGTGCTCAGAGGACTTCGGAATGATAGGGATTTGTCCTTTGTCCGTATGTCCTTAACGCGTTACGTCATCTATATTAACCCTGATTTTATAACTCGCATCAAGAACATAGCTAAAAAGCGTCTGGAGCTGTGTAGATAAAGACTATCTCAGCGCTGCAGTTGCTCACAAACTGAAAGAACTGATTGGTCATTCCAAGAAGGAGCTGCTAAATTTGACAACATTTGAGGAAAAGGTGCTCATCCTGTCGCACGAAAATGCAACTATGGAGCGAGGATTTTTAATAAATGAAAAGTGTTTGGTGGCGAACCAAACTGAAAAGAGTTTGGTAACTCACAGAATTGTCTACAAACTCTCAACGACATTGAAATCAAGAAATACTTATACACTTATGCACGCAACGCACGTGTATCATTTTGTAGTCGAAAACCTCGAATGCTTAGCTATTTTTCTTCGATGTTCATGCTTCTAGCAACTTGAAAGCAAAATGTCCAAAGCAGGTTACACAATACGCAAGAAGCCCGATTTGTGGTAGCTACCCGTCAGTTTGCCCAAATGAAACAAGTCAGAATATCAGATTGAACTATTTCCTCGAAAACTTCAAAAATATCTATCAATCCGAATTATATTAACTCATTTTCCCAGTCGGCAAAATGAGGCGAAAATTCGGGAAAAATGCAGGAAATTTAAAATTAAGATTGTGTGGCCACACTGGGTAGCGACGATGTTGATGCGTTGGAGGAGTTAAGTTCGAGATACGATGCTATTTTCGTTCACGTGCAATGCCATATAAGGCAAGCATGGCGGGTTTGGATAGGCATCATTTAGATACCTTGGAAGTAGCGGAACGCCATTCAGTCGGACCCCGCGAAGGATTTTCAATTTAGAGGTGATAAGTGCTCTCAAAAATGCGGAGCGAAACAGGTAATTGTTATCCTTTTTGTCCCCTGAAATAAATAAACTATATTATATGATCACATCACTTATCAAGGTGAATCTTGTTCCATCGAACCCTACCCTACTAACATAGAAAAACCTCCTTCGTGTGACCTTTGTGGGGAGGCAGAGGTAAACACGGTCCCTAAACAGCAAAGGTCACATTAAGTTTCCTTCCCTATTCCCACCTGATTGCAAGGACGTGGCCGGCGCCGTTATTGATTGTTAAAGAAATTGAGTCACTGAAACGTGTACAGTGAGAATGGCCGGTTATTCCCAGCCCCATTCATTTGATTCATTGTGCAATTTCACTGACTCTGATCAATCACGGCGTAGCAACCATTGATACGTGCAGTCAGTCAAGTTAAGCTAAGCTCATGTTTTCCCATCTTTCTATGTGTAAGAACCCATCATTATCATCATCATAGCCGAAATGATCGTCTTTTTGAATGATAATACCTTCAGATTGTCATTCAAAATATCTTCTACGGGATACTTATTGTAAATATGAAAATTGGATTGCACCTTGAATTTCACAACCGCTCTCGGCCATGAAAGTTAATAATAAAGAAATGGAGAAGAGTGATTAGTTATTAGTATTTGATGGTATGCATGGTGCTTTTAAGAGATTCTTGGTGATATTCTCACAACTACTTTTCGTTTTTCTGACTAAGAATCTCGAATCACTCTGACCTAACCAAACTTAATCACACGAGAAATAATTTGTGTTTCAAAATGAGAATAACAGGTCTTGATTTCATGTATATGTTTTGTTTTCGTGTGACTATACACCATGAACATAATATTCATAATATCATGGACTATTTTCCCGCCGTCTTTCCATTGCATGAAATCATGAATAAATCGGGTTAAAGCCAGGAGCTAAATTACTGAAACTGAAAACTTGACTCGTGGATCTGGCAGATCTACTTTATCGACCTAAAATGCAAACAAAAATTCCAGCATCAGGGGGAGGGGGTGTCCGGTCGACCTCTAAGCATCTTACTAAGAGGTACCAGGGTGTTACACACCGATTGCCTGGAGATCTGCCAAATTTGAAAGGAGTCTGCATTGAATTATCTCAAATTATAATATTCCGCCCACTAAATACCTAAAAAAAAAAAAAATATTCACAATATCACAAAACATTGCGATTTGCTGTGCGGATTGGAGATAATGAAATCATTGGGTATGGGACAATGTTTCTAAAGTTGACAGAAGGCACTACATGCTTCTAGGGACTCTAATTGCTTAAATTCCTTCAATCGTAATTCAAGGTAAAGATTGCTCTTTGGTATGTTCAACTTGCTTTGTGTAGATATTAGTTGCAGTAGTAAAATAGTTCGTAGAATGTAGTTATACAAATTGAAAGTTTAAGAAAAACAAAGAGTCTACGTCGGACATCGGCTGTGAACGGTTGTGTCGATGCTTTATTATCGGGCATATCGCCTTTTTTTTGTTTTTTTTTTGTGCGTGAAAGTCGGTGAAACTGGGTAACGTTGGTGTGAAAGCGATGCGTATTGCAATCCGGAACTTTCGGAAGGAGTATTCCCTTGCGGATCTGCCACGAAGTCACGAAGTGGACGAAAAAAAGGAGCGTCGATACCCAAATTGGAAAACAAAATCGGACGAGCTTTTTCTAAGGCAAAAGGGTTTCTGTTCGCGATTTGGCCAAAAAGCTGAACGTTCAACGAGCCAAAGAGAGATTGAAGCTGAAGACGTACAAGAAGCAGAGGCAGCCAAATAGAAGTCCCACAGTTTTCGCCAAGAATAACTACTGCATCCTGATGGACGACTATACGTATTCTATGTTGGAGCATGAAGCATTTATTACCCTTCTTACATCAAAAGAAGGGTATTAAGATCGCTTGAAAACTCGACTTTTTATCCGAGGTCCAGAGGGCCGAGTGTCATATACCTTTCGACTCACCTCGACGAACTGAGCACATGTCTGTGTGTATGTATGTATGTGTGTGTGTGTGTGTGTGTGTGTGTGTGTGTGTGTGTGTGTGTGTGTGTGTGTGTGTGTGTGTGTGTGTGTGTGTGTGTTACAAATAATGTCATCGGTTTCTCAGATTTCAGTTCGGTTGTCGCCAAATGAAAGCTACTACATTCCCATAGAACGCTATTGATTTTTTTTTTCATTCAGACATTTCGTTACGAAGATATGAACGAAACAGTACTTGTAGGCCTATTATAATAGTAATCAAACTGTTTAGTCTCCGATTACATAATGAGCTATCTGTGTACCGATTTTAGTTTTATTAGCGCCAAATTAAAGTTAAATCTTCAAATAACTGGTCAATGATTGGAAAATCCTTCATGGAGATATGACCAAAACAATACCTGAGAGCACATAATTGCACATAATTCGTTGCAGTTTAAAACCAAACAAGACCACTCACCCCACTCGATGCCGCTTGTTTTCTATTGTTCTGCATCTGGTGCGTCGTATAGCACATACAGCGGACTAGCAACACTATGTGACTCTATAGAATTAGAGTAGCATCTATTGGCTCGAGTGTTCCGGTTTTGAATTGCAACGAGTATATTCGAAAATTGCACAAAGTCTCCATTTACTATAACTACACAATTTTCAACGAACATGTACTTATTAAGCATCTTGAATCCATATCTATAATCAAAATTGGCGCTTAGGATTGTCTAATAATTCATTCGATAGACTGATTATTTGAAATTTCCAATATTTATGTAATTTCCCCTTTTATAAAACAGGTCGTTAAAGGCTATGAATGGCAACACTTTAATCACATCGATGAACAATACGTTCAGGATTGACAAATAGCTCATTTTATAAACTGAATGTATGACATATCGAATATTACATAGAACATAGAAATCTATACAACATAGACATAGAAATCTATACAACATTTTCTGAAGAAGATCGCGACCGCGATTACTTAGCATTTCATCCAGAATTGCCAAGGGACATTGGCGTCAATCAGCTTCAAGTGCAAAATAGTTTACAGGCTCTAAATAATTTAGACGCCTCGAAAGGCCCTGGACCAGACGGAATTCCTCCAGTATTTATGAAAAATCTATCAATGGAACTTACAGCTCCGCTGTTTTGGATTTTTAATATGTGATTGGAATCTGGAAACTTCCCAAAAATATGGAAAAACTCATTTTTAGTCCCTATCTTTAAATCTGGAAGGAAATCAGACGCACTTAATTATCGTGGTATGGCCATTATTTCATGCATTCAAAAACTTTTCGAGACAATTGTCAACGAAACATTATTTCAACAAATCAAAAATAGAATAACTGACAAGCAACACGGCTTCTTTAAAGGTCGTTCGACCTCAACAAATTTGCTTGAATTCTTAGACTACTCATTAAATGCAATGGATAATGGATACCATGAAGAAGCTCTTTATACAGACTTTAGCAAGGCATTTGACCGCATTGACATACCAATGTTACTCTTTATATTGCAAAAAATGGGAATTGAGGCAGGACTTCTGAAATGGCTTGAATCATACTTAACGAATCGCCAACAAATAATAAAACTTAACGGAAAGAAATCGAATCCTATTCAAGTCACTTCAGGTGTCCCTCAAGGTTCTCATTTAGGACCTCTTCTTTTTATTCTGTACGTAAACGACATTTCCTTCATTCTCAAAAAAAAAATGTACTAACTTATGCCGACGACATGAAGCTCTTTCTGGAAATTAGGAATGAAAAAGACATCAATATATTCCGGAATGAAATACAATTATTCTACACATGGTGTAAAAAAAGCCTATTGGAATTGAATGTAAAAAAATGCAACTTAATATCCTTTAGCAGAAAAAGAACATCATCAAACATTACAATTGCATTAGGAAATCAGAATGTAGAAAGAAGTGAAAGAGTTAGGGATTTAGGAATTATCTTAGATTCCAAATTTACATTCATTGACCATTACAACACAATAATTCACAGGGCAAACAATATGTTAGGCTTCATCAAGTGATTTTGCTATAACTTTCAGGACCCCTATACAATTAAAACACTTTATGTTGCTTATGTGAGGTCAAGACTGAAAAATTGCAGCATTGTATGGTCTCCTTTTTCAATCACGCACGAAGGAAGAATAGAATCAGTACAAAAGCAATTTTTATTATATGCCCTTCGTAAACTAGGTTGGACTTCATTTGCTGCTTATACACATCCAGACATTAAAAGAGCGCCGTGAATATGCAATGGTTTCATTTTGTAAACGATATTGTTTCGCAGCGCATTGACTCAGCAGTACTTTTGTCAAAATTAAATTTCTATGCGCCTACTTGACAACTAAGAAATCGAAATTTATTTTCCATAAACCATCATCGCACAAATTATGCAAAATTTGGGCCACTAAATCGAATGATGTCCTCTTACAATCAATACTGCGAAACCGTTGACTTTACAATGTCTAGGCATAAACATAAACAACATTTTAACACCATTCGGAATCGCAACTCCTAGGAAGAAATAGAAAAGCAGACACTACTTAGTTTTTATTTCTTTTCCCATAATTCTAAGCCAAAAATGTAATTCTGTAATACTGTAACTGTATATGTACTAGTCTACGTTCGGTTGACGAAATAAATAAATAAAATTCCTGGTTCTTCCTAGAATTTCTGATGGAAATATGTATCCAGTACCATATTGGCCACATTTGAGTTCGTTATTCTGGTGAAGTGTAAGAAGGTTTGAGTCTCACCATCGGTGGATTAATTCAGGTTTTTATTTAGTCATTGCCGGGATCGCAATATTATACGAATCGTGCAGATGCTGGCCATGCGGACAACTCAGTTTTCACTGAAAAAGTTGACAAAAAGGCGATGGTCTGGCAGGCAATTTGCTCTTGCGGTAAATTTACGAAGCCAAATGGAGCAATGTATGCAGATATTTACGTCAATCAATGCTTGAAAAAATACCTGTTGCCGCTGATTCGTTAACATGACTATCCTGTACTATTGTGGGCCGAATTTGCTTCATGTAATTACGCTAAATTGACCATGGACTGGTATAAATCGAAAAACGTGATAAATGTACCTAAGCACATGCATCCCCCAAATTGCCCTGAGATTCGTCCCATCGAACGATTTTGGGCTCTGGTCAAGAGGTATCTTCGTAAAAATGTTCAGCCAGCTGATACATGTTTACCGCATGAAGTTCAAAAAAGAATGGACAAGAGCGTCTTACATCGTTGCTTATCAATCTGTACAGAACCTGATGAAGAACGTTAGAGGAAAAGTTCGAGAACTTGCTTATACATGAAAAATTCATTAAAAAATCTATCATGAACTGTAGATAAACAATGTTGAGAAAACATGTGTACGACATAATTAAAAATACACATGTTCTTTAACGAACTGAAGTTGTGCCCTTTCTTTCTTACTCAGGAATTAATACAGGAATGAATGAAAATTGGTTTCGTTTTGATATATTTTATAGTTCTTTTTATCTTCCATCCCTACGTTTTTCTCACCATCCCCATCTTTTCCTTAATGCAAGCGCATTAAATCCTGCATATTCTTTATAAGTCAAAACAAGTGCACCAAATAATTGAACGCCTTCTTTCCTGGAAAAGGGGATGGTGACTTTGAAAGATACCACGATTTCGTCCTTGTTGTAACGGTTTCCCACCATAATTGGTACGATTTTTATGTGCTCCATATTTAGTATATCTATTCGGTTTTGTCACTCCTCAAGCGCAGGATCCCTATTTTCATTATTCACGACCTTACAGCAAGCAATCCTTAATTTCAACTTCCGAAAAGAAGCACAAGATCATCCAACTTGATTCGAGTTTTCGCGGCTGATGCATACAAATCCTTAATGGTTACTTCGATTAGAAATGACTCGTAGTATAATGTCTTGGTTGCTTCCCTATAGTTCCGCCCTAGAACCTGTAAGCATTTCTAAAAATAATCACCCGGCTCATGTTGGTAACAGAATATTTCGTCGACCCTTATCTTGTTTCGAGACGGTGACAGATTAGGCATACGAACTGATATTTTATCTTTGCTCCAACAGTCGTGTATGATCAGCTGATTTCCTCCAGAACAGTTAAGATTTATTTTTAAAATTATGACCCATGTTTCAATCTATATGTTGAACCATTCTGAACTTTCCGCAGCTTGAAGCAACTCGAATAGCCTAGCAATTAAGCTAATTAAATTCCAATTACATTCGCACCGTTCAGTCAGTCCAATGGCAGAACTCGTAGGTCAAACTGTTCGTGACAGTTTATTCAATACGATTAACGTGTCAGCCTGTGGTAGTCGGTGTTAATGAAAGCAAAAATTTGTGGCATTAAGATACTCACATTGACGTAGACATTGATTGACTAGTGAACAACCTACACCTCAGAACTGAAGAGAAAAGACAATATGGAAATTTTGCTTAGATTGCTTCGGGCGTTTGAACTCAAACGAAGCAAAAACCATTACCAGCGACAGCAGAGAAGCCAATGGCGTCCTGCTTCGTGCAGTAGTCTTACCGTAAATCGAAGTGGATAATATGGTATTGTGGGACCAACATCGAGTAGTACGATTCCTAATTGGCTTTGAAGTGTTCCTAATTAATTATACGTACAGAGCCGTGCAAATATGCTAGGTAGGGGTATTAAGGGCATTATGGGTACCTTAAGCAGATGTTCCTTTTTAGTATAGCGATTAACAATTATATTACAAAGTAATTGCATAATTGCATTAACTATCCATAGCAGAACATGTTCGATTGATTCAGAGTAAAAACAAAGATAATGTCGAGACGAAAAAATGAATTGAAAATGTGCTGGTAGAGTGGATAGGCTGAGATCAATCGGGGCATAATGAGTACCCTACTTAACTGATAACTTTCGATTATTTGAAACAAATTGCTGCTAGGATATTGTTTTATAGTTTCTTTAGCTACTATTGTTGGTGTTTTTTTTATAAATTATACTTTACATCCATCGGATACATTCGTGCCAGTTTCAGTAGTTTAAAGTGTAACCGAGTGCATAATATGAGGAGAGAGTTGTTGTTTATTGTTTGTTAGATTCAATTTCACTTCGATCACTATGGTTGTGACTCCTCCTCATGGTGCACCTTTGTTGGCACTTTTTCTTTTTCTATCTTTTTCCTTCGACTATCATATATTCTTCAAACATTTTCAATATCTTCCTCCTTATTGCTTTCATCATGATCTTTTGTTTCATTGCTATCTTCATTTACGACTAATTTCTTTCCGTCATCGTCGTTGCACAACGCCGTATAAAGGCTTGAAAAATCGATCCCATATTTTGCCCTGGCCACTTCAAATTTTCTGCAGATTATGTGTCGAACATCCACGACTATCCCACAACACTCGCTTATCGGTGGTGAAGGTTTCTTGAACAGGAATTCATGTGTCAACCTTGTATGGCCAATGCGCAGTCGAGTGAGTAATCGATGATCAGCGAAATTATTCGGATCGGTCTACTTTACAAGGTTCGTCCCACTGCTGACGAATGGCTTGCTGCATTGCCTTGATGGCATCCTCTTTTGGGACCGCGACGTTGATTGGTAAGCTATTTCTTGCTTCACTGGCGGGTCGATCTGCTTCCCCAACAAAGATAAACGTCCGAATAGATGATTAGCTCATTTGATAGCGCGTTAACAGCAAAGGCCTCCGCAACAGCAGGCCTCCGAAAATGTACTGCATTGTGCTGCTGTTAAAAACTCCAACTGTATTTTCACGCTGAAAGCGGTTTGCCAGCAACTTATGTACTATGGGACGCACTCTATCCGGAGAATCTCCAGCTTTGACCTATCATTTCACGTCCCATTGATAAGAATGATATTTCCTTTTTTCAAACATTATAATTAATTACTTGCTTCGTGCAACAACAAATAACATGATTAGTTTAAATGTACACAGATAAAAAGGAACATTGAATTTTCTGCGGAATCTAATGCACATAAAGGGAATGCTAGATTTGGCAGAAAATAGTGGGATATTTCATGTAAACTTAGTCCAGATAACGCCTGAATCTAGCCTGTTGTATAAAAGACTGCAAACATTGTTGTATGGCGCATGAAAGATTGCAAACAATTTCGTTGTTTACGCCTCCTTTGGCTTGAAATTAAACGAGGGGAAATTTTACGCGCTTGTTAAAATTAATCATTTTTTTCTGTGTATTATATTGTGAGTTTTCAACATGGAAGTTTCACTCCGGGATTCGGCAAACCTTCTCATAAAAAAGAAAAAAAAAGAAATATTTGAACAATTTTCTTCGTCAACGGTTTCCCAATATTGATACTGATTGTGATACATCACGAAAACGATTAAAATGTTTCGCTCTGACGTTTAGAAAATTATGGTTGAAAAGTTGTCGCTCGAAGGATAGTTTTTTATCCACGAATTCAGTCGGGTTATACGGGAAGATTGTGTTCAAAACCAAGAAGACCGAGAAAAAACGAATGTTGAAACCATTTTCTGAATTGTGCCGAAGAAGCAAACAGCATCGTTTAAAGCAGTTAACGGAAAATCATACGACTGAGGAACTCGGTATGGCAACTGCTCTGAATATCAATCGCAGTGGATATCACTAAACCGGAAAACAAATGGGAAACCTCACACGAAGTCCAGAATCGGCGTCAGAATCTGTCCGTGACATACCACACTCAGAAGAATATTCTGCGGAAGAAGCTCTAAGATTTATTTGCAGAAACAATTTTTCAAAAATGCAGTATCAGGATATTCGGATGACAACCCTGAATAAAGGCATCTGTTTATATTCTCGTTATAACAAAGTTTTGTTGGCTAAACAAGATGCTTATCCTGATGGTAATTTATTAAGTTTTACGTTAGAATAATACACTGAAATTTCTTAATTAACATACATAAGACGACATAAGGAATCTCTGTAAAATCATCATGCGCCCAAGCCTCGCTGCAATCATTAATAAATCACACAGTTCAACGCCTTGTAATGTTCCTTGGCTTAGATTTTTATCAAGATGATTTGATTCAAGTTTTTTTTTAAATGGGGCTGTGATGGCAGCAGTAACCAGTAGCAGTAAGGTATTATACAAAACTAGATCACAAAATTGCATTTTAATACAACAATTTGATTTTCAAATATATAAACAGGTATTTCTCGACCATCGATAGCGATGGTGAGCTGCAAGAATATAGTGATTCTCATATTTTTGCAATTTCCTTGGTTCCGATCCGAGCCATTCGACGGCGGATTGTAGACGAAAACGAAGAAGTGATTTGGAATAATGAGCTACCATCTTCAGTACCACTTTGTCGTCCAATCAAACTGATATTCTGTAAAGAAAATACGAAGGTGACAAGAAAGGAGGTTAGCAAAATGGAGGAAAATATTTAAAAAATTGAAGCCAACGAAAGCGAATATCAGAGGTGTAAACATGGAGATTTCAGCATGTTTCTCACATGTTCTCAGAACCTCAGAGCTCTAAAACCAAAAATTTCTATTGAAAACCTCATGTCCGCCTAAAGTAGCTTACTGGACCACTGTGCAGCGTCAGAACTGTGCAGAATATCACAAAGCGTAACAATATCAGAACCTAAAAGACGTAGAAAGCAGCCAAAAGGACGCATTCACAGAATGCTTCTTTGAAAATACGGTCACGGAACTTGTATGACGTTCTCCTCCAAAAGCCGAACCGGTGCATTTGGATGGGCGAAGAGACGTTCGTCAAATTGGATGTCAGTAAAATTCCGGGGCCGCAATTTTTTAGCGCTGAGCAGAGGTCAGATGTGCCTGATAATGTGCGATACATCCGGTTTTTGGCTCCATTTGCTCCTGTGACTTGAGAGTTCTTCATATTTCACAACGGGCACAATCAACACTGAAAATTACAGAAAAGAATTCATCAAAAAACGGCTTTTACCCATCTACCGAAAGCATACGGATCTTCCATTGTTTTGGCCGGATCTGGCATCTGCTCACTACGCTTATGCTACGTTAGAGATGCTCAAGAAGCAAAAAGTCGGTTTTGTCGAAAATTGCCAAAATCGTCCAAACTGCCCAGAACTGCGTCCTATCGAAAGATACTGGGCAATAATTAAACGGCATCTTAAGAAAGATGGAAGAGAAGCAAGCTCTGTTCTATGCAGCTTAATCGTCGTTTCACCCCCGGATTCCACCAAGGGACCGATTAATGCAGTATCCGATCGATGAACTCATCAACAATAATCTCCTCGTCCGAGTATCTATACCGATTGACATTTAAAATTTCATTAAACACTATATGGTTTTGGTGAGACTAATGGTGCTCATTTCGCCCCGTATGGTCGTAATGCTCCTAATGCCTCTAATTACAGACCTACGAAGCTGGATGCGTGTTGGCGGAAATTTCTTTGCATCACCTTCGCAGATACAGTAAAAAAATAGCTTCAATAATGCGATCGGAACATATTTAAACTATAAACTATAAACATGTTTAATATTTTTGCTGTGTAAGAATTTTTGCCATGATTGTCTAGAAAGAGCATTGGATACTGATGAAAACTGTCCCCGTTGGCAAGTGCTGTTTAACTTCTAATGTGTCTGTCTGAACTGCAGTGGCCTACTTCTTTTTTACTTCGATTCATCATTCATTGCGCTATGCCGAGAGCAACCAGGTACACATCCAAAAAGGTTGCATCATCATAACACTGAAAGGTTTCCTGATGGTTGCTCACCCAGCTATCTGCAACACCTCCACACACGTTAATATGCCCATTTGCGCACAACCAGATTGTTTACGATATGTTTGTTTTTGTTTTTCATTTTTATTTATTGTCTGCTGTGCGGACTACCAGCATCGTTTGTACGTTCAGTGAAACAATTAACGACCATTAGAAGAAGAAAAAAGTTCGTTGTTGATAATAGAAAATTTGTTAAAATTTGCTGCACATATTATTTGGAGAAACATATATATTATTGTGATAATCTTTTGGCACTTAATTCTCTCGGGATTTTTCAAGCGATCGCCTTGCTTGAATTGGTTAGAGCAAAATTGTCAGTAGAATCACCTTATTGTGAACTGAGAGAGGTGGCAGGGCATGGCACCTCAAACTGTATTATTATACACTATGTTGTGTATTTAATACGTTAATTTTCGAGCTTCCTCTTTTTTTTTTTGAGGCGTAGATCCACTGCGTCCACTGAAAACTTTAGTGGTATAGCTTCCTCTTAATCCTCTGGTCACCATTCGGTTGAACCATATGCTAACGTTAAACCCGAAGAGTTTTCGAAATCCCGAGCTAGCAACCTGGCCACACTAATACATAACCCCCTCATTATTATCATTACTGAACCGCGATGAATCTGATAATGTATGTCTGCTAAGCATTGCGTCTTTTTATCTCTCCCTTTCTATATCCCGTATTTTTCAGGTACTGCACGACAATGCCAAGGCCCGACGCGAAGTGGAGCTGCACTGGCGGGCAAGCGGTTGCCGGAACATTGTAAATATCATCGACGTGTACGAGAATAGCTACAGTGGCAACCGGTGCCTGCTGGTCGTCATGGAATGGTAATAATACTGATTTTACCCTCCTTGTATCTCTCATCACTTCGCGGTATCTAGATTGTAGTGTGCGCCGGAAAGTAGTAACAATCTATTAATTCAACGTTCACATAGTGATTTATTTCTATTACCATGCCCATATACACTTCAGTTTCAGTCTTTGCCAAAATCGATTAGTCAATTCTAAGAGATTTCGTTAAAAGTTAATTTTTCAGCCGATGGATATCATAAGAAATTTTCACGTTTCGTCAAAGACGTTGTCTGATTACAAAAACTGATGAAGGGTATGCTATTCTGAAGATGAAAGATTATGTCAAATGCAAACAAGCCAGATGCGATTAATTTCGAAAAAGAAAGTTTCGTTGATAGTTTCTGACGGCGCCGGTGGTGTAGTAGTACGCGTGGTTGCCTCTCACCCCAGTCGGTCTGGCCAATTGCAGTCGGCGCCATTGAGATTTTCCGAGACGAAAAATCTGTGATCACGTCGTATAATTTCATCTTTCGCATAACCTCTCTTATCAATCAATGGAGAATAATCTGAAAATACTATACTGAGAATTTCATATGCTGCGCCTTTTTCTCAGCGTATTTACCGTATCGTTTATCAAAACTAACCCTGATGCCAACCCAACCCTTTTACCCAACATACAGGTGAATACTCGTGGAAGTGCAGAAGACTCCGCGGCTTCATATAAACCGAATATCTTGCAACAAATTCCTGCCCATTCTTTATTTAAGCTGCATTCGGACGGGGCTTTAAACGTAGTAGCAACCTCGGGCGTTCAAACATTCTTATGTTCATTCTGAAATAATGTCATCGTTTCTTTCTTTCCTTTGGGGCTATTCATAAACCACGTAGACTTTTCTGGGGGGAGGAGAGGATCTGACCATAGGCTACGCTTCATACAAAATTTTAGTTTTGACGTAGGACTACGTCTGTGTTTTCAATACTGGGGTACACGTTCGAATTGCGAAAAGTTGGAGCGTCACGAAAAATATATAGGTTTTGAACGTTAATAACTAGGCCATTCAACGATTGATTTCCAAAATTTTTGCACCAATCGATCGGGACATTTTCTACGCTTCGATTTCAATATTTAAAACTATTGATTCTTTATATTCAACTATTGAAATTAACGCAAGTATAAGGTGATGTCTTATAATGCCGATTTTTCAGAGTAAATTTACTAAATGCACAGTACGTTCCTATCACAGACTTCAAATTTAAGTAAGGAACGTCTCACATGCAGCAGTGCACGATATAAAACGGGGGACACCTTCAAATTTTCTTCATTCGCTCGGCAGCCATGGAGCTGTGCAGAGCGGCAATGGGCCAGTACTGCTCTGGCAGCTGGCGGTTGCAAGTACCCTGCAGGAGGGTACGCGGGCGAGCAACCAGCCAGAATGATGGTTCAGCGGCTGGCGCTAGCGTGTGGCTGGACAGCCATTTTTAATGCAGTCGTGTGCTGTGCCAAGCTCGGGGCAAATTTATCAAATTTGGAGGGAAGCATGTATGATCCTGTTGGTAGTCATATCACGATATGATGTACATGTATATGAATAGATATATATATATATATATAGATGATTTTGAAATATATGTAGATGATATAGATAAATATATAGATGTATATGGTCATGATATTGGTATACTTGTAGATTATATCGATATATATGTAGATGATATAAATGTATTTGATGATGATATTGATATGCTTGAAGATGATATCGATATATATGTAGATGATGTAGATAAGACGCAACGTTGAGTGTTAAAAATCCCCAATCACTATGTCTATACAGGCAGAACGGCATTTTCGGAGTAGAACCATCTGTGTTTAGCGTCCTGGTTCCCAAATTTCGACAGAATGTCAATAACTATTAAATGATGTATTTCACACATAAAGATCTCTTCAGGGCTACTATTCTGATTTTGAAAGAGTGTTATACTGAATTATTATAAGAGTTTGCTCATTGTATCCGCTTGACACCTACCTAATTCGTAAATCCTGGCCGATCCTGAATTTCGCACAATTTCTGTTCGATAAATACCAAATATTTCTTAAAATCATGTTTCGGTATAGAAAATAACTCAGGGTCGTTTAAAGTTTATTTGCCTTTTGCAATCGCAGCCCACTCGTTGCTGGCATGTTATGATTTCCCTATTACAGACATAATTTTATTATAACAAGTTGTTCAATGTTAGTAATGTTCTCTTCAAAATCCAATCAGTGCTTGAATGTGTTTCTGTTCGTTTTAGTGCGTTGGATAGAGTCCCTACCTTGCAATAGGAATCAAATATTTTTGAGACAGTGTTTGAAAGAGAAAGTGAAATGTCGTAGAATATGGCTGCAAAGTATCAGAGCAGCAATTGGAGCAAATAAATCTTTAAGCTATTTTAAATAATAGCATGAGTTTAAAGTCGACCTTCAAACATTTGGAGAAGTTATTAAGGGTTTAGCTTTCTAAAGAGTGTACAATATAATTTTCTCATAAACTTCTTTTCTAATGCTGGTCTACGAACACCCACGCTATTTTGACCTAGACTACTTCCATCGGCTAGAGGTCAAATGAAAATTTGATAAATAGCGACCATCACGAATATTTGAAACATTTTGAACGCTAATAACTTTATCATTTCTCGATAGATTTTTGAGATTGTTGCTTCAATCAGTTGGAACTGTCAAGTCAATGTTCAAAAATATCATTAATAATTGACTTTGAATTTCCAAACAGACTTTCAACAATCTATAACGCGATAAGGATAATGGTCTCCAGCTAGTCGATCATATCAACACAATCACCACTGCCAGCACAGCCGTTTCCCTTTCATCATACCAACATTTAAATGCAGTCTAGCACCGCCAAAACATTTGTATAGACCAAATCATAGAATTTTCTAACATACTTACTTATCTATGCCGATCCAACGTCCCATTAGAACAGCACCTACGTTTCAATGTTGCTCTACGAAACGAACGAAACTAACCTACCATGTTGAACCAGACCAGATAATAATAATAAAATTCATTACACATTGCTACGTAGTCCTACGTCAACTTTGCGTACAACCCCATTGGGCTGTCCCTTATAGTTTTTACGACTAATGTTGTCTCTTGACGTTGTTATTACAACGGATATTTTGTATGGTTTATTGTTAAATGTTTAATATTTGTCATGGGGCACAAACAAACTATACTTTTCGCCTCGATGATGATGATGGATTTATAGTTTTTATTTTGTTATTGTGATTAAAGTAGTATCTTTTTTGTGTAGTCTACAAATGTTTGATCCTGGCGCGCGTAAACAGGTATAGATGACTGTTTTGTATTTTTTTAAAATCAAATTGAAAGCTTTTGCTGTTTGAGGGATTCTTTGGACAATTAGTTAGTCGTCTGGTTGAATGTCTGAAATGTCTTGAAAATGCGATTGTTGCCCATAGTTTTTGAACTTAGCGGGATTTTCAGCTACTGGCAATGTCCTGGTTTTGTTTCGGCCTTTTATGATCACTGGGCTATGCTCAAGAAAAATTAGAAGTTGAAATCCACGGCATTTTTTAATTTATTACATTGCTGTATAGTGATGGAAAGTGATCCAGGAGTTTATATCTGGAAAAGGAATCAGATCGGTTTTGCTATTCTTTGTAAATCTGATTAATTTGTTGTTCAATATTAAATTATCTTAAAGATAAATCGTTCAGCTCCAACCTTTTAGGGGGTATATGGCGGGACCATCATCATCATCATCATCTCATAAGTGGACATATGTGAAATTGGATTTGCTAGTCTTCTTAATATGTTGTCTTCGCACTTAAAAAGTTGGAAAAAAAATGAAATAAAGACCATACAGTTGTTTAGATTGTCGACGCACTAAGCGGTAATACAATGAAGACATTTGAAGATGTTTTTCACCAATCTGTGTGCAGCCTGTCGCTCGCACACTATTTTATTAAATGCTTTGTTGCTCAATATGAGCGAAATTGCTTTTTCAGAATCATGCAGTTTTCTCAAGATATAGAGTGTTCCAGAAAGTATAAGCACGCTTTCTAAATTTTTTCACTTTTCCCTACCAAAAAAAATTTTTTTTTTTTTTTTTTAAAATTTTTTTGCACAATGTTTTTTTTTTGTTTTTATTATTTTAAACTCGCTTTATTTAAATATTTTTAATTATACCAATGACCCCAACTTTTCCCCCAACCTTGCCCATTAGCTTTTCCCCCTTTGTTTTTCCCTCCATTTTGACCACTTTTGGCCAATCTTTTTTAAATTTTTGGATGTCGTCCGCTGGTTTTATGAATTTTTGAAGCTTTGCTTTGGTTAAAACACAAATAGTCTCGATTGGCCGTGCCTCCGGGCAGTTCGGCGGATTCATGTCTTTCGGCACGAAACATACATTTTGACTTTTGTACCATTCTAAAGTGTCCTTTGCGTAATGACATGACGCCAAATCAGGCCAAAACACTACTTGACCTTCGTGCTGCCTGATCATCGGCAATAATCGCTTCTGGAGACATTCCTTAACGTATTTCTGAGTGTTCATCGTCTCCGTTGTGTTGTACGGACTAGATGTTTTACCACACTCGCATATTGCCTGCCAAACCATAACCTTCTTACCGAATTTTTCGGTAAAAATTGCCTTCTCCGTTTCGGGGATGTCTTTGTCTTCGCTTACAGTATAGAATTGTGGTCCGGGAAGCGTTTTGTAATCTAGTTTCACATTCGTTTCATCGTCCATTATTATACACCCAGAATTTCTACACAATAACGAATCGTAGAGTTTGCGGGCCCGTGGTTTCACGGACGCGGCCTGTTTTGGGTTCCTTTTGGGTTTTTTTCTGCTTCCGGTATGTTTTTAGCCCAAGTCTTTCTTTGTCACGCATGACGTTACTAGACGAGGTCCCTAGTTTTTTCGCAACATCCCGAAAGGAAGTCGCTGGTTTTCGCTTGTAGGCATCATTGATCTTTTTATCGGTATCCGGACTAACAGGACCGGATTTCCGACCAGTCTTCGGCGCATCTTCAAACGTACACTGTTCTCTATATTTTCGAATCGCAGATCGTACCGCTCCGACGCTTACACCCTCTACCTTGGCCAATTTTCTCAAGGAGAGTCCGCTCACAGTGCACCATTTGTGCACGTTACTTTTTCGTTGTTCTAGAGTAAGACCGCGCATTTTGATAGGTAACACAAAACTGAGCACTTTTTTGATGCTATGTCATTCAGAAATGTGCAAACAAAAGGACGCAGCCAAAACATGTTGAAATATTTCATTATATTCAAAGTGACCGTTAAAATAAGGTGTGCTCATACTTTCTGGAACAGTCGTTATGATAAAAAATTACCAGTTTTGCTTTTAAACAAACCATAAATATAAAAGTTTGTTTCAGAGCGTTTCGATGTCATAGCGGTGGATCTTTTTATAGGTTTAAATGACAAAATTCCTACAACAAAAAACTAAACGAATCAATTTGCTTACATGCGATCTCCACGATCTTTGGGGAAACAGTGATTTTCGGTCACAAATTACCTTGGGGCAAAAATACTCCTAAGAGACCGTTGATATTCAAATTACGAAAACCAGGAGTTACTGAAAGTTGAAACCATGCAGAGATTAATACTTATCCTTCATGCAATATAAATAAACGGATAGTCAAACACACACACAATTTCCTAGAGTAAAATCGTACCATTGTAACCATTGTTACGGGAGGGCATTTTGCCCCGAAGGGTGAGTCATTTTGCCTCAATGGTTCCGGTGAAGTCATTTTTCGAGATCATGTTTTGTAAAATCATGTTTTCAGTAATAAATTCATATTTCACTAAGATTTTCTTACGAACTTACTAAAAGTTAGTGCATTCAATCGACCAGTTTTTAATCAGGCTTGGTAATCTCTGGCGATGACAGGACATTTTCCCTCTTCCGTGCAGAGCAAAACCCATATTCATTGTATGAAGCGAACCTTCAACTTTCGTGAACGATTTCATTTATTATTTCTTCTACCATCGAGGAACTGAGTAGCTGCAATATGTCTCTAGCAATTTAATGCATCATTATCGATATTACTATTATCACTATAGACATTTCGTAGAACCACGGAAAAAGAGCGCAAGTACAATAAACCTCGGGAAAAAAAGTTCACGTGCCAACAACACATGACGATGTGATGAAAAAAGTACAATGGAAATAATTTATATTTCTCTATTGTTCAAGGCCGTAAATGCTTCATTCACTTTCTTCTTTTTTGTTGTAACATTGCAGTATGGAAGGAGGTGAACTATTTCAACGTATTCAGGAACGACAGGATGGACCATTCACGGAAAGAGGTAAGTTCAATGATCGGATTAGATGACTAGTGAAATCCTAATGTTAAAGACAATAACTAGGAGACACGAGCATGTTAAAGTTTTTTTTAATATCATTGTTCTTCGAATATCAAGAAACATGAGCAGTGGAATTTATTTTCCCGCATATTAAAATAGACTTAAATGAACTTTTGTTCGATCTTTTGAAAAAAACCAAATTGCTCGAATCAACTACATTCTCAAATCCCTATTACGATTGACCATTTCACTTGTGTTTCATTTACTTTCATTTCAATGCATGGAAGTGCTCCAGCTTCGAACGCATAGATGGTATGATTAATAGTTCAGAAATGTTCAGGGTGTTTCCATCCCGTCAATAAATACATAAACACACTCACGGAACCTATAAGCGCAGGGCAACTCTGCGAAATATTTTACTGTTTGTTTGTAACTCTATACCTTCCCACAAAGTTCTTCCCACCAGCAGCTATAGCAATTTATTGTCCGTAGTTTAGACATTCCGATGTACTTACCTTTTTGCATACGAGAATAAGCATTATATTTTTCTTATTGATGTTTTTCTTCCTCTTTTTCTCTTTTCTTTTCCCATACCTTAACCCGCCCTGTGACCTGTGTGCTTTCCTGTGTCGAAAAACGTTACTCATCCATCCCATGTGCCATGTGAACCACTCCACTCTATACTACGCTCGATTCCAACCTGTTGCCATGTGAACCATTATCATTATCTCTATCTTGCGAACACGCACACTACCGCAAAACCCCTAAACAGAAGCCGCCCAAATTATGCATGAAATCTGTGTCGCTGTCAAGTACTTGCACGATTCCAATATCGCACACCGGGACCTCAAGCCGGAGAATCTGCTGTACACCTCGCCCCATCCGAACGCGATACTGAAACTGACCGATTTTGGCTTCTCGAAGGAAACGTTCGTCAAGGACACACTGCAGACGCCCTGCTACACACCGTACTACGTCGCACCGGAAGTCCTGGGGCCGGAGAAGTACGACAAGAGCTGTGATATCTGGTCGCTCGGGGTGATCATGTACATTCTGTGAGTATCCAAGTTTTAGTAATACCTATTTTACATGGTGATGCACAGTCAAATTACATTTTCTACTTTGCTAGTGGCAATAATCTTTGACGTACACTTTCGGCGAAGGAGACTTAACTACATAATTTGCTGCTTCCTCATTATTGTCATACTGTCGGCAAACGTCAGGGTCTTTCCTGTTGGTTGAAGCATGATTGCTCTGTGCTTGAAACAGCAGGTTGGATAAAAAAAAAGTCATGTCGAATTGTCTCATTTAAATCATGAACGCTAATTGGCCCACCGTGGACAATTCGCAATTAATATACCTGTTTTAAAAACATTCCTAAATCAAGCATTCAGCATTCAGCACAATTTCATAGGATAAAGTCATTCACGATTGATACTCAGACGAATTGTTCGATTGCGAATGATAACTTTTCTGTTGGCTGTTTCTGAATGTTTAGAGTTTCATGTTTTTTCTCATATAATGAAGAAATTGGAAAAAGTCTTTTAGGCTTAGTTTAGATAGTTGAACTACGCAAAAAGGGTGTGAATAATATATCGAAAGTATTTATGATGTTTGTTTATGTTTTGTTTCTTCGAAGTAAATAACGAACACTTTTTAGGTTACCCCAACGTGATTTGAATCATGTTTAGAACTCAATGAATTATGGAGAGTGTGAGCTGTTTAGTGGAATACCTGTAACTAGAAAATAAGAAGAATGATTAGTAATTTCCATTTAATTCCAACTACCTTTATTGCTTTTCTTGACAGATACGCGTAATTCGTCTACAATGTGCAGACTTCTTCAGTGTCGTGTACTAATACTCGACTGTTGAGGTAGTAATTGGCATTGATTTTAATACCCTTTTCTATGAAAAGTAGAGGAAGTCGACCTTCACGGAAATCGTGAAACTGCTCGGACTGATGAAGGGATCTCCTGGATCGTTACTGCATAGGTTCTATTATTCTGCGAATATAAACTATGTTGTAACACGAAATTTTTCTAACTCGAGAAATGATGAAATTCCGCCGCTGCCTATTAAATAATGTGCAGAGGCGCTTGCCCTTCCGGCATCGAGATTTTTTAATCGATCGCTATCGCTGTTTTCCCAACTCTGTGGAAGGTGGTGTTAATCACAAGTCGGGTAGCTCGAATAATGCTGACAATTACCGCGGTATATCGATCCTTAACTACCTTCCGAAAGTTATTGAGTGTTTCGTTCACGATGCCTAGATATAGAGCTGTTGGCCCAGTGATTCCGGAAGCTCAGCATGTTCTTATGTCATTCGTAACATGTGTGAGAAACAGGATGGAAAAGAACCGTCAAGTAGATGCCATATACATCGACTTTTCAAAGGCCTTCGATAAGGTACCTCAGAATAGATCATTTAGAAATGGGGCAGAAATCGCGGCGCTCCAAGTGGTCGGATATGCAAGTTTTTCACAGCGTTAGCGTTTTGTTGTTTTTAAACAGTTCTGCTCGATCTATTGCACAGTTACCTGCCGAATGCTCCTGCATCAACGCGGGAGCTGGCAAAACTGCTGGATTATCCTACAAGTACTGTGGCGCGAGTGATTAAAATGTACAAGGAAACATTAAAAACTGCCCGCAAAGTGCAAATCAAGCGTTGGAGTGGAACCGTTAACCGTCAACTGCGGGTGAAGGTCATTCGGAAAATCAAGGCTGATCCCAACATCTCGGATTATGCTTTGGCGAAAATACTGATGCCGTCCGTTGTACCGAGCAAAGTAAACAACCCAACCGAAGCCTCAAACAACAAACAATGGCCAGAACTCGGGCCCGTAAATTGTACGACCAAGTTCTGACGAAACTCGATGGACAAATCACAGGGCTCAAGTTCTACGCGGCTCCTGCTCGCGGCAAGCTTCCTGGCAGATTCAAGTTTATTTTCGCGGATAAGTTCGCGAAAAAAAATCATGTTTTGGCAAGATATTATTTGGAAGTCTGTTAAATGGAGCAGTTAATACTCGGCCAGACATTACCGCAGCTGTGTCGAGTTAGGGACGTCTGGTTAGTGCACCAAACTCAAGCTAACTGGACGGAAGCCAAGCGTGTACCATAAACTTACGCTGAAATCCGAATAGTCCCGTTTAAAAGTTTACGTGATCGCAGACTGGGCCAGCGATGCAGCAAGTAGAAAGTTAAATTCCGAATACGTGTTCCTGCTAGGTGGAGGTCCAATATACGGGGGATCGCGCTAGCAAACCCGCGTTACGCTAAGCAGTACGGAAACAGAATGTTTGGCGCTCGCTGACTGCTGCCAGAAACTCACGTGGAATGTCCGAATACTAGAAGATTTCTCCGTTGATGTCTCAACCCCAGTTCTGGTTTATAAGGATACTCAATCATACAGTTGGAGTCAACGAAGGTCATTAACGGTTCAAAGCATGTGATACAAACTATCATGTTGCCCGCAAGCTACATGAAGAAAACCTTATCGACGATCGCTACTGTCCAACACTGGCACCTCAAAAGCTAGTAAGACTTCGTAAAGCAGTAGGTGTTCAGCAATCGAGGAGGAGTGTTGAAGAGTAGGCGCTTGATGAACAAGAAGGCCATGATGTTTTATACTTTGACATGAAGTAAATTTGTTTAATTCGACAAAGATTTTTCATTAGGGTCTTACTGACAAACGTAAACAATGGCTTTTTCCGCCAATTTCTCGCCATTGAAAACTCGCCTAATCATTCCACCACGGTAATTTCGAAGAGGAAGAGTTCACCTATCCTATAGAATTCTAGGGTTTTTTTCATTAGGGCGAATCTACAATTGAGAGATTCTCTCGGGGCTCGCTCTCTTTCATTCATTACAGCGCCGTTATAAAACTTTCGAGGGATTCTTCAGTACAGCTTACATGGGTAACAGTGTCAGTGAGGCCCTAATGAAAAATCTTTGTCGAATTAGTTATTTTCCAACTCTTGAGCAGAACAGTGGGCTTCGTGGTCAAGGGATTACCATGAAGTGAGGGTTCGATTCCCGCTCCAGCCTATGGAACTTTTCGCAAAAACGAAAATGTCCATACTGGTCCACTGGTCTTAGGTTAAGTTGTCCGTTGTAACTCACTAGATGTTCGATGTTCAGTCTGTACAACCTCGAATTGAAGACGGTGTAAATGTCTTTATAAGAACAGTTGTTCTTATTAACAAACCGATCTAAGGCAGATCCCAATACCTTCGTGGGATATGCTTTGCGGCGATTACCATGGAACGATCATGTGAGGTTACCACCCCATGAGCACCGTTGCATACTGCTTGTATGGTTTGGACACGCGGGACCAAGAAGGAGTTTGTTACAAAGAATGTTCTGTTTCGATCCTTTGACTGGTAACATCAATCAGATTGTCGAAATTTACTTGGACAAGTGAACTTTCATGCTCCCCATCGCCGTCTGTTTCTTTATATACCAATACATCGCACATATTGTGGGCATCATAACCCTCTTGATTACCGATGCATACGTTTTAATGAAGTAAATGACAAATTTGATTTTAATATTATGAAGATGACTTTCAAAAATAGAATAAGAACCATAAGTTAAGTCAAAGCCTGAACAACCCCATGTTGAAGACAAAGGAATAAAAAAATGAAAAAGAATCAACGGTTCACCGTGTCGGCGAAGAAGTTCCCAACATCCAATAACCTTATTCTTTTTGTTTTCTTCTGTAAGTCCGTAAGACGTAAGACGAAATCGTCCACGTTATAGTTTTCACAAACTTTGGAGTTGAAACACTGCGAGTTCGACCAGGTTTCTTCTTGATTATGAGCTTACCTGACTTGCTCCATCTTCGTAAGGTACGATCAATTAAAAATCGGCATATTCCTTCTTTCCTTGTAGCCGGTAATATTTGACAAGGTTTCTTACTATGCAAATGGAATTGTAAAATTCGATTTCTCTTGTAGTCAGTTTTTCTTCCTTGCACTACACTACTACTATATATGTTCCAGAAACAAGGCACCCGATGGCATTAATATGTGTTGAGAGACTTCTACACCGAAATAAAAAAAAAAACTGTTAGTTATTTGGGCGAATCCTGTAGTGCAGATTCGTATGCACGTATATCGTAGAGAAACGATACCCAAATCACCCTAGCACTAGTACTGGGAAATGCCCACTACCTATAGGTATTTGCAAGCAATGACATAACCAAACTCATGACAGTCGACCAAGTACACTCTTAGTTTTTTTTCGCCGAGAATCCAACTGCCGATTATTTCGGCATTTCAATTTAGTGAGATTCAGTAAATAAATTGCCGATATTCGGCAAACAAATTAAAATTTTACCAATAGTCAGTTAACAAATAAACAAACAAACAAATAAACAGGAATATCAGCAAAAGTAACTGCCGCGTTGATCGGCTGTTGGACATTATGCCGAGATAAATTGAGTGTGTAGAACACACTCCCACAGTTCTTCTATTTACGCTAAACTCCGTCCAACTCCTTCGTGATTCAGGTTTCACAGCCACTCATGTCGTCTTCTTTTTTTTATTAAAAAAAAGAGACATTAGCCAAAAAGCTTTATCAATCACATTAAATCGTTATCAAGCCACACACAGCGGCATATCGAAATAGTAATTAGACTTCCCTATATGACAGCCTTCTTTTAGCGCTTATTGAAATTCCGTTACACCCCGCAGACTGTGCGGATTTCCTCCATTCTATAGCAACCATGGACTGGCCATTTCACCGGGAATGAAAACCCGCATCCGCACCGGTCAGTACGATTTTCCCAATCCGGAATGGAAAAATGTCAGCCAGGCAGCCAAAGATCTCATCAAGGGTATGCTCAGTGTCGAACCAGAAAAGCGTCTCTCGATCGACCAGGTCATGCGGAATCCTTGGGTCCGAGTATGTATTATATTTTTTGGCAGTTGATCATGTGAATGTTTCAAATATCAAGTGTCTCTTACCGCCCAAAGCTTTACACGGAAGTGCCCCAGACGCCCCTACACACGGGTCGAGTGCTGAAGGAGGGTGAGGAAACCTGGCCGGAAGTGCAGGAGGAAATGACACGATCGTTAGCCAACATGCGCGTGGATTATGATCAGGTAAAACAAATATTTCACTGATAGTAGCAGCAGAATTAATTTTCTTCGCTATATCTTCCCATTTAAGATGCACATCAAAAACCTGGATAGCTCGAACAATGCACTGTTGAACAAACGAAGGAAACGCGGAGAGGACAAAGTTAAGAACTAGGACGTATAACTGTTACGGAAAAAACACAAAATTTAAAAAAAAAACAATATTGCTGCTTATGGCGCCCGATTGCTGCAAAATATTGCGTTCCCTTCCGAGTGAGAATCGTCGTCTATTCATAATCATAGACGGGAAAACAGATGTCGCGATGGGGATCCGTGCTGACGTGTATTTTATTCTGTACATACTGTGGCAAGGAACCGGCACGTACCGTTAAAAGAAGCCTTCAGGGCAGTGAGTGTAAAGTGAAAATAATCTACCTATTTATTATACGTAGACGATTGTTTGCGTAGCAAGCGAATATCCCTAAATCACTACAGTACATACTAAATAGACAGAAGAGAGTGCGATTGTAGGAAGTTTGAAAGCTATTAGATAAAGGAGAATAGTTCAAACGTTTTAACTATACTTATACACGTGAAGGTGAAGGCAAGGTAAAAGTAGGTGTATTGGGTCGATTGGGTTTGGTTCCAACCCGTAGGCGAGAAAGCCAAATTTTCTGGAACTGTGTAGAGCAAGTACTGAGCGGACAAGGCGCGCTAATATTAACTATAGTTTTACACGATACTAAGTAACGTGACAATAGCATTTTTGTCCACGCATTATGATGTTTTAATCAACTTGAACGTATTTTTTTTTTAAATTAAAAACTTCCTAATTTAGTTTTAATATTTTGAAAGACGTAACAAATGTGACGTATTAAGCTAACTCGTATTAAGGATAGACGGACCAGGTAGCGCACTTTATACGTAAGTCATTATTTTAGTTTGAATGGTGCTGAACCAGAAACTAGACATCACTTTTTATATGTGCTAAATACCAGTAAACTTTCCAACAATCAGGTACATTTTGTTCTACTTACAGATAATCATTTACTTTGCCGGTTTATGGTTTTCTAGATCTTCGAACTGTCTCATCGATGTTCATGAATCTTCACTAATAACTTACACAGAGTTCCACAAGTCAAATGAAAGGTTAAGGTTATTCATTTTCTTCGTACACATTATCACAATCAGTTCAGAACTCTTTCAGAAAGTACAAATTCCCGGCATGTAATGTGGCTCTTTAACTCACTTTATGAATTAGAGTTTGTTACTCGCTTTTAAACTTATACATACTTAAAATTTGGAATTATACTTTTAAGTTCCTTTCATAGAATTTTGGGGGGAGTTCCATGTTCTTGGCTAGCTAAGCAAATTCCACCCTTTTATACGTATTTTGGAAACGTTGTCCACACTTCCGACTATCTATATTACAATCGACAGAATTATCCAGAAGGGCTTAAGAGTTTTTTTTTCTATAAAGCGTCAACATTTTCATGGGAATTTGAATATATAGGCAGCCCCTGTCTTATTCGGCTTTCGTTCCATTTAAACTGTATGTGAACAAAATTGGTCTATTATAGACAACGAAAACAGTAGCATTTTCGAGTGTATTTGAAGAAAAATATGGCTGGACGGAACCGCTCACATGCAAATTTTCATTACAGACGCAGCAGACTTGACCCATGACCGTGTGGTTATGAGAACATGGCCTTCTAGGCATAATTTTTGATCAGTGTTTGAAAGTTTCAATAGCATTGGCTATCAGTGATGGTTATCAGATTAGATCAGACGCCAAATGCCAATTTTTCTCTGAACTGGCAATATCGAGGAAATGCTGTAAATCTCCCAGGTTCTTAGTGATGAAATTCTTCATCAATGTAGCAAATACTCTCGTGAACTCCAGATCAGATGATATAACTCTATCGTGCTACTCGTGTTGGAATTTTATTCTACTTGAAAACATAGGATTGATGTGTGTGTATGGTGGCTTGGTTTGAAATGTTTCTAGGGGGCTTATTACGGTTGTCACCTTCACCATCACTTTCACTTCACTTACACATCACCTCACGTTTTTTATGCTATTACTGGTATCACCGTGATCAAAAATGAACTCCGTGAGGTGGAAGTGATAGTGTAGTGAAAATCGTAGTAGCCCTTAGAAAATCTACGGTTTGCGTCACTTTTTTCGGTGGCGTGATGGTGCCGTGGCAACCATAATAACACCGAGTTCATTCGAATCGTCACCTCGGATAAACCCTTTCATATTTTTCACTTGGGTAACATTCGTAATAAGGATTTTCGTTTTCACTTCGTTTTCACCGTGATGTAAAAACCGTAATAAGCCCCTATATGTTATTAAACGTAAGTAAACATTATTACGGAAATAAACCCGGCTATTCCCCGCACGTCAATCTCGCTTAATCGTGAGATGAATACTGGATCAATAAGACCAATATTGGAACGGTGAAACTAAAACATTCATTTTCGGTTTCGTAACTGCAAGTACGAATTCGCTTCCGATTGATCCCACATGGCTCTTCTGGGCGAGCAAAATCGTTTTCCTCAAACGCCGCTTCGTGCTGCACCTCTAGTATATATCACCATCACATGTAGGTAAGGTCTGTATTTACAATAACCAGGAACCCTAAAAACTTAAGTAAAACACAAATTTCGCATTATATTTCAATTGTAGTTGTTTGTTTCGGTTTCATGGGATATGGCGCAATTGAACAATTCAAGAAATCAAAACATAGTTATTCGGTATTTGCAAAATTAGACAAATTTTCGAACTTTGCGCCTAACTCCATCCATTAGGGTTTGTATAGACTCTTCAGATCCGTGGTGGCTGTCTTTGTCCAAATTTGTTTAAAATGTTCGATATCTTGGGGTCCTCCCTTTGCTCAGTCGGTAAAGGCGCAGTTACAAAGCAACACCACGCTGGAGGTGGCTGGGTTCGATTCCCGGTCTGGTCTAGGAATTTTTCGTTAAGGAAAATTTCTCTGCTGTCTTGGTATAGGGTAATGATTGTACTTGTCACATAATCAAACTAATGCAAAAATGGTACCTGGCATGGAAAGCTCTCAATTAATATTTGTGGAAGTGCATTTAAAACACTAAGTTCAGAGCAAGCAAGAATGTGAAAGTAATAAGCTTGAAATGCTAAAAATAAAAAGAATATATTTGATTCCTCGTTTCTTTCCAGAATGCTTCCACTTCATCAGAGCCCAATATCTCTCGATTGGAGTTTTGTAGATTAGCGGTTTTTGGTACAATATTCACTTGATTTGCCACGTACCCCTCAATCACAGTTTAATCATAATGGCATGAAGCCAAATCAGGGCAGAACAAAGGTTTTTCTATGCGGTTTTTGATGAAGGATAGCAATTGCTTCAACAGGCACTCTTTCTGGTAAATTACCTTGTTGACTGACGAAAGATTTACTCTGTACCTTGTTGTACTGACGAAAGATTTACTCTTTTGCCACACGTGCAAATTGCTTGCCAAACTTGATATTTTTTGGGGGAAATTTCGATGCCTTCTTCGTCCAGAAATGCTCAACTGTAGCACTTCTGTTCATAGCAGAATAGAAAACCTGCCCTGGAAGTTGCGAGGGTTATTCCGAGAGTCGAAGTGACGTTTGTCACTTGGTGAAGTGAAAAAAGTCACCTGCAGTGACGTGACTCTTCTGGGTAAAGCAAATGGAGAGTCACGTCACTGCATGTGACATTTCTCACTTCACCAAGTGACAAACGTCACTTCGACTCTCGGAATAACCCTATGCTTGAATTCCTCTAGTTTCATCGTCCATAACAACGCATGAGAAATTCGTCAAATATTCGCAGTAAAAACGTCGACTCGTGATTTTGCTTTGTGATTTTTCTATTTGTCGTTGCGATTTGAAATTGTTTTGATTTTTGGACAAATCCAAGTGATTTTACGAGCCACCGTTCAAGCAGAGAGATTTCAGTCAATATCCGCTTCACCTTTCGGTTCATGACAGGATCACCACGTCCATTGTTTTTATCACTTCTCGGCTTCCTCTCGACCGTCAAACGTTCAGAAAATTATTTGAGGACACCGTGATCAAAGGATTTAGGTAAACCAAATTTTTTTTGCAAGTTCCCATATTCACAAGACAGGGTTTGCCTTACATCCGTACAAAATCCGCTCGCGCACGTGCTTTTCATTCGTCGTCATCTGGAACACTGATTATGGAAAGTAAACACCAATCATAGTCTTTTTCATCAAAGAGTCCCAACTAAACCTCATTTTTCACTTCTACAATATTTCTAAAACTACAGTGATTTGAAGGTGTTCGGATTAATGTAGATACAGACCTTAGTTGATCAGGTGCAGTAAGAGTTTAAGCTGTCCCGTAACGCTGGCACCCTTTCGTGGTTCGGTATCAGATCTATCGCCGAATCCTAGTCCGAATTAATTCAAACTAGGAAACATATTTGTTTTTGTAGTCAAAGGAGCATATATTAGTCCTTGTTACATTTTATGTCTTGTGAAAAGTGACAATACTTAGAATAAGCTACCGAGGATGAGCTTGGAAAAAGTTAGTATTCATTTATGTGAATTCTCATTTTCTATTTGATGTTCTATAGTTTGAAGTGGTTTGGACTAGGGTCCTGATGCATGGTCAGTATCGGAGTCATTGTTTGTTTTGTTTGCCATAAATCCGGGTTTGACTGATAAAGGGGCGCACCTTTGGAGAGTGATCTCACTCCTCAAAGGGTTTAAATAGCGGAAACTTTCAATAAAACTCGATTCGTTGCCAACAAAACAAACAATGACAACTGTAACAACAACGAATACTTCATTATTTCTCAATAGTGATGAAGTAACTCGACATGCACTAAACAATACTAACAATATACTACAATAGATCAAATTAATGGTCGCAGTGGTTTATGTCCCGAACAAAGGAAATAAAAATTCAAGCTTTGGACGGGCATGTGATTCCTTACCACGACTAATGGATACGTTCTGTCGTCCATGGGAGTAGCTTTCAGCACCTCTTACAACCAGCTTACGAACTCCGAGAACGTCTCAACTATAAATCGTCCAATAATCGCCTATCCGGCCAATCGTTCAATCGATGATTAGCTTTGCTGAACAGCTTGTCCTCGTTGCATGGCATGTAGCATATCTACTTCGGGATTTGATATCTTTTGAACAATTTGAGTCTGTTTTGAAAAATCTGAGCACACCTGTTAGATAACTGGCTTTAAACGTGAAAGGTTGGTTTGACCACTACTAGTCCTGGGGTGTGATTTTGACCTTTCTTTCTTAAAATGAGCAACCCGATCTTCTGCCGTCGATTAACTATCCCTTCATTTTCAGAAAACAGTAAATAGATCAGCTTGAGTATCCCTCTATATGTTTAATAAAAGAGTGATGCTTTTTTTATAGAAGACATTACTAACTGCAAACATTGGTCACGTTTGTTGCACGTTGCACACGTATCAAAAATTCTGATAAAAGTGTTCTGAAAAATAACGCAAAAATTACAACGTCTCGTAAGAAAAAAAAACCAGCAGTTTGAAATCTAGAAAATCCTAAACTTTCAACGACCTCACGGAATATAATTCAAGACCTAATTAACGATGCCGACAAAGAAAGAAATCTAGAAAGAGAGACACAAGTATCAATCAATAAATAAAAATATTTAAAAAAAAACATCGCACACAGTAGCGTCCCGAAGAGTTTAACAACTCAACCCGATAGAATCAACTCTGTCCCAATACGTCGAAAGTCAATAAACTTAAAGTTAAAAAGCAAACGCTAAACGGTTGTACACAAACTTACAAAACACGCAAATCAAATGTGAGACAGTTTTCTGTATACTTAAACGTAGACTATAAAAGAAACACATCTAAAAGATCAGCCAAACAAAATATCAAAAGTTACACATTAATAGTCGAGGAATGTCGTCCAATTAACTGAATCTGATTGTGTGATAGGAATTGGAACAAACATTAACAAATGTATCCAGCTCAAGTGTTTTTAGTAGAAAAAATCCATCCAATTACGACACATAGACAGCCATCTAACTATTGAGGCCTCAAGTTTTATTTTTTCAAATGAAATAGGGTACAGAATGGATTTGAATGTTTAGAAATTGAAAATCGGTTGAGTAAGGCAGAATTTATTAGGTGTACCCTTGTATTTATTTCCCATTCCCAGTCTCACATAAATCTAGAGAAGGAAATATTTTTGCATCGAGTATGTCTCCCAAGTATAAGCTTTTATCTACATCCCAGCTAACAATCTATCTACTTACCTGCTTAGTTGAAACGGCATGAACGACAATGATCAAAAATTGTAACTTGTGTTCCATCTATAATTGTAAGAAACTTATGGGTATTCTTGATTAATCGACGATCAAAAAAGCATGATAATTGCGATCCATTATCGCAGTCTAACACCACTAAAAGTGTCATAATGAAAACATCACAAATGATGGTTCAATGTTAGAAAGCCGATCCCTTGGCTACGATCCAGATTTATTTCCACTTTCCAAAGGTTACGGAAATATATTGTTGAATCTATGAATCAAAGCTGCACAAGTTGAAAATGCTTAATGTTTCTCTCAGATGACAATCCTGCATTCAGTGTCCAGTATTATAATGTTCTCTTCTTCCTACAATTAACCGTCTTGACAACCACTTTCGTGTCCGAACCGTTGCCCTCTGCGACCGAGTATGGAAACTGTATTAATCCATGACAAGCTGCGCCGTACTCTCCGTCTTTTGTTGCCACCACAATTCCTCCCACAAAGTCGGGATAATGCTTGGCAATACGTGCCATCGCGGCCTCACCAGCTAGCGTAGGGCTCAAACCCTGTCTCAGTCCCTCCACGGCTAGTAACGAGGGCATAAAACGCATCATAATGTCTCCATCACCGGTGGCCGCTGCTGCACCAACCGTCGAATCGGCGTAGGCACCGGACCCTGCAATCGGTGAGTCTCCCACGCGACCGGGTATTTTGTTGCGTGCTCCATTGGTCGATGTGCCAGCTACAACGTGACCACTCGAATCAATCACAATCATTCCGATCGTATCGTGATTGTAGCGACCAAATTCAGGTGTCAGCTCTTGGTCGGCGTCAAACGTCGAAAATGACCAAAAGTTGGAGTTGACCGAATTCCCAGAAACCGGTTCGTATGGACCGCATGACATCGAGGGTGACGGGATTACATTCTGAAATTTATGTTCTTCTTATAAATGATTAAAATAATGCCACCCGCATGATCTCACCGTCCAAAAGTTCGGCTGGCAGTGGTTGGTTTTCCATTGTTCCCACATCTCCTTGGATCGATCGGTTTCTAGCGTTTCGCGTTGAAAGCCCATCATAACTGCAAAGTCCGTTGCCTGGCTCCCAACCAGCAGCGTATGTTTTGTGTTCTCCAACACATGCTTCGCCACTGCAATGGCATGTTTCACTTCTCTTAGAGCAGCCACAGCCCCCACATTCATGGTGGTCCCATCCATGATCATCGCATCCAGCGTGGTTTCGCCTTTTTCATCCGGACTTCCACCATATCCGACCGTTCCATCACACTGTTCACGCTCGCAAACACTGCATCCTTCCACCAGAGCATCGACTGCGCTGAATTCCCCTACCGTGAGCGATTGATGTGCTAGGTGCAAGTAAGTTTTTTTTTATTAGATCAATAAAATGCAATCTACGGATCCTTATTACCTCTCAACGTTGAGTTTGAGAAACCCCAGGTGTTGATCACCAGTGGGAGAGCTTGGCTACTGTAGTCTGCTTGGAGAGCTATCAGTAAGAAAACTGCGATTGTTTTTGTTGCTCTATTAAAAGGATAGATCATTTTCTTTGTATGTAATTGACCTAACGAAACACCACTTAGCACTTTCAAACTGCACTTTGAAGCTGTCTTAAAAAATAACTCTCAAACCTCCATACGAACAATATCTATGAAGACACTAATTACCTATTGTATTATTGCTTCATGATTTCTCAGATCGTTTTGAAGCAATAATTGACTGCCTTTGCTCACATTCTTTTAAACTGGCCTTTCGTAAGTGTTATCACCTCTGTTATGCTTATGCCTTTATAGTGGCAATTGATAATATTGGACTGGACTGCACGGTTGGTTTGCTCCGTTTGCTCTTGCAGGCTGATTCGCACGACAAACATCAGTACACGCGTTGTGTCAAGGTGAAGTTTTTGTTTAATAAATTAATTCTATTTGAATAGAAATATTATTATTTTTTGGGTACTTACTTAGTACATGACTAAGTACCCTTGCGCTGAACGTGCCGCAAGGGATCAAGACCCAAAGCTAATAGTCAGTTCCATTGTGGTTATATCACATTTATTAGCAGCGCAGCACATCGAAATTTTAGGTTCAGTATTCTTTATATCCTATACAATTTCACATCATCCATAGATATCCCAAGTTTTGTAAAATAATTTAAAATCAATTTTTTTTCTGGTGGCTATGATACATTATCTAAGCTTTCAGGTTCATGGTGGATGCGCGGGTCCGCATACAATTGCAGCAGGACCACAATCTGCAGACATGCAAATACAAAGGAAATTATTATCATTTTATATTATAACATCCAATCACTACAATTTGTATGCTTTTTTATAAGTCATTTACAGCTTCGCATGTATGCATCCTTGTCAGTTATAGCTCATCTAACCTACGTTATGTATTTGAAAAGATGGGACGGATTTTAACGTTTTGTTTTTGAAAGGATCATATTCGAAAAATTCTACTTAAAAAAAGCTCTTGCCTTCTTCATCAAAAATATATATTAATTCAAATCCTAACCGTTTACAATCATTCATTTCCTATTTTACAGACATGAGGAAGCATTTATGGACAAGAGCTATCGAAAAATTCAATTTTTTATTTTTTTTATTTTAGTTTTACTAAGATTCAGTTTTTGGATTCATACTCATATGCAATTTATTTCGCCTTATTACTAGCTGTTTTCGGTTTTTCCAATATTATTATGATATTAATACTAGAGATGCACCGAATATTCGGCCGAATAATAGCTTTATTTTTATTTTGCCGAATATTCGGTTCGCCGAATAATGAAACCTGATATTCGGCCGAATAATGACCGAATAGGCCGAATAAGCAAAAAAAAATAAACCAGAAATGAAATAAATATTCAATTATTTTACTTGAAATGTTTATTGAAGTCCAATATTTGCTTCGTCATTTAGTTTTAGATGAAATGAAAACTCTTAAATTATTCCAAATACTTGAAATTACGTTTCATGCAAGTAAGCATTTCCGCATTCTCCGGTAACAGGCGATTACGATGGTCTTCATATACCAGCCCCTCCGTTGAGAACAACCTTTCACTCACAACAGTACTTGCGGGTGCTGAGAGGTACCGCTTCGCCAGTTTGTAAACATTGGGGAACTTGTATTTATTGTCAGACCACCAGACGAAAGGACTTTGTTTCCTTTCGATGTTTTTATCTGACAGGTACTGCTGCAGCTCGTTGTTAATGGTACACAGCGTGGGATCGTTTGTTCGCTGTTGACTTGTTCCAATTTCTGCAAAGCATTTCCAGAAACCAGATGAGGAATCCGCTTGCTGCGAGGATGAGGACTCATGTTGGTGATTTCCTGACGTGTGCTGGTCTTCCATGGCATCAAAGATATCCGTGACAATTCTTTCAATCAGAGTTTGGCGACAACTTTCGGGAATGAAACATAGTTTGAAACGCGGATCCAGGACTGTCGCAAAGGTGAAAAGGGTATTTCCGAAAATATGTTTGAACCGGGTATTTAAGCTTTGTTTCAAGGTTTCTTTTGTAGGTTCGACTCCTTTATGATCACTGCTTGGTTTCTCCAGAAAAAGTATGAGCGTTGCAACATACGGAATAGCTTCAGAAATACATGATTCGTCGGAGCTCACAATTCTTGTAATTTCCTCAAATGGCCTCAAAACCTCTAGAAGATGACCGGTGATATCCCACTCATATTCTGTCAAATTCTTGATGGTGGAAACTTCGCCTGCGTAATAGGTTACAGCTGATCTTTGGTCATGCATACGTTCCAACATGTAAAATGTTGAATTCCAACGTGTGCGAACATCCTGCAGAAGTTTTCTTTTAGGTAAGTCGTACTTCTCCTGGATTTCACACAATTTATTGCATGCCAACGGCGAATGGTTAAAGTGCGTCACGATGTTTCTTGATTTGGAAATGCCATCTTTAATGACTTTTTGGCATTCCAAGCCATCGAGAACAACAAGTTGAAGAGTATGAATAAAACACCCCACGTTTGGTAGTTCAGCGTCGTCCAACCCTTTCAACATATTTGCTGCATTATCACGCAATATGAGGTGAACATGAGTAGTAGTGATGGACCAGTTATGTAGCATTTCATGCAATTTTAGGGCGATTCGCTCTCCGGTATGAGATCCAGGAAATTCAGAGGCATTGAGTATAGCGTGTTGCATGTTGCTCGCTTTTTCATCAAACCAATGGGCAGTCAAGCTAATCACGGCTTTATTATTTGGGGAAGACCAGATGTCCGTCGTGAAGGACATGTGTCCTCCGTCCAGAGGCAAAGCGTCATTGATTGCCCGTTTGCACTTCTCATACATCTCCGGTAGTACCACTGTTGTAAAGTGTTTTCTGCTCGGGACCTATATGAATAAAACAATCGTAGTAAATTAATGTACCAATCATAAACAGTGTACAATATTAACCTTATATTTCGGCTGCAGCGTCGTCATTAAGCGTAGAAATCCATGATCTTCAACCATAGACACCGGTTGATGGTCCAGTACAATCATTTCAGCGATTGACTTGGTGATTTCTTTTGCCTTGGGTGAATTTTCTTCCCATTTAAGGTTGCCGGAGAAACTAGCTTGGATGGTCGGCTGGGACGAATCCGTGGACGATTTGGAGACCTTGCGGTCTGCTTCTTTATTTCGGTAAATACGATTGGCCTCTGAATGTTGTTTTAAATGGTTAACCATGCTCGAATTTGTGGCTGCTTTCCCGGTGCCCCCGCGCGAGAAGGTAACATTGCACTCAACACATTTTGCTCGGCGGCCACCATCGATTTCGATAAAAAACTCCCAAATCGACGAACGCTTATTTTCTGCCATTTTATGCCGAGAATCAGAGGATCGCGAATCACCAAACAAACGGACGGATACGAATGAAACGATTTTCGAATGTATCAAAATGGAGTACGAACAGATAACCGTTACGGAAAGCTTGCGGAGAAAGTGTGAGAATATGAAGCCCGAACGAACGAATTGGCGCGAAAGTTTGACTTTTGAAAGGATACATTTCCGAAGGGCTCATGATAAAAACAAATTCCAAGGGGATTCCTATTCATATAAAGGGTGTTTCTTTTCAAACGAACACTATCCTATTGGAAGAATAAAGTAATATTTGGCCGAATATTCGAATGTTATTCGGCCGAATATGGGTGGGTTATTCGGCCGAATATTCGTTTCGCCGAATAATAAAAATTGTGTTATTCGGTATTCGGCCAAAGGCCGAATAGTACTATTCGGTGCATCTCTAAACAACAAATTTTTTTTTTTTTTAATAACACACCAGGACATAAAAATTTTCTTTTTTACTTTTTTTATTTTCTCTTACTATTATTATTAAAAAAAATTATAATAATATTAGATATTATTCAAAAAAAACCCCACAGCGGGAAATTTTTTGGAAGAGGGGGTCACCATTTTTACACATATATATATTTTACTATATTTTACTGGGCTCCTGGTATTATTATTTTATATTATAACATCAGTTTATTATTTTATTTTATGATATTAAATAATATGACATAATTGTATTTTAATTTTTTTTTTTATAAAAACTATTTTTTTTAAAACTCACCCCAAAAAAAATTGCAAGGAAACGGAACAGCACATCGAAATTTTAGGTTTACTATTCTATTGCTATACACAGAGAGGAATTTGATGGTCAATTTTACCATTATTGGGGGTTAGGATGACTATTGCAGTATAGTAATTTTGAACCGACTATGATCATGGTCAAAACTACCATTAAAAATAGTTGATGCAACATTTTCCATAATGTCGGAATAGTCCTTGTTACCATGATCATAGTAAAAAATGCCATGAACGTGGTGAATTCGACCATTTTCATGGTTATTGAAACCATTATATGCGATAGTCATCCTGACCATGATTTAATTGTCGGTACAACGATGAAATTTTTCTCAGAGTATAATTTCAGATCATCCATGGATATCCCAAGTTTTATGAGATAATTTTAAATCATTTTTTTTCTCGCAGCTACATTATCTAAACTTTCAGGTCCACAAATGGAATTGTTATAATCATTCTTATATTCATTCACTATATTTTTTATAATTATAATATTAATTCACTATATTTTAAATGTTACTATATGAAATTGAATACATATTGGGAAGGGAGGGAGCATCAGGGTATCTCTCAAGCTGGAATTGGACAATGGAGTCATATGACAACCGGCGTCTAGGAGGGAACAAACAGTATCATTTTCTTTATCCTACCGATTCGATTGTGATGCTGTGATAATTCTACTCCAACAGTTTCAGTGAGCGTGACGCGCCCTTCTTAACAAGCCATCCCGTAGAAAGCTTAATAAGTATTGCGAATTGGGTTATTCGATTTGTTGGATCGTATCGTTGAAAGGAGAATCTTATGTTCCCGCGAGTTTCGCGTAAGTGTCTCTGCTTACGGGTCTGCCCCACCGTTTTTGGCCATTCATACAGCGTTACTGGCCTGTGGAAAAGTGGTAAAAATATATTACTCTTCCCTTAGGTAAGAAGCGTTCACCGTGCAAATCAATAAAAAACAGATCTGGCAATATCACTTGGGTTGTCTTTGACTTGGGCCTGCTGATTCTGGAGGCACAGACGTATCATAATGGACATCTTTTTCATCCGTTTGAACATCAACCAAGTTCGATGTCTCTGCATGTGAAGTTGTTTCCATCCTCTTTTGGAAGTTTACTGGCAAATTCTTGCTATGCTCTTTCCCAATCAAGCACCAGCTCATCGGAACCTTCGCCGGAACCACAAGGGAATCCACGCGTGGAACAGAAGAAGACACCGAATTGTGATAAATCTGACAGCTCCTATGTTAAAGTATAGGACGAAAATTTTAAAATGCTTCTAAAAAATTCAAATGACATTTTAATTAAAAGCGGTTTGTCGTATGATGTACGAAAAATCCAAAACTGCACAATAGGGGCATTATTTTAATTTAATGTTTATTTTGCTGAAAATGTCTTTATTGAGTAGTTTTGGATTTTTCTTACATCATATAACAAACCGCTTTTAAAGGGTGTATTCGATAAAAATGGCACACACATATATACTCATCAAAATTGAACTGATTATCGGATTTTCTTGAAATTTTCAGGGAATGAAGAACTACTAATGAGTTTTGATTTACAACATTGGTTTTATTCAATTTCGTCTCCCATCCCGAATGCCCGCACCTTCCTTTTCACTCCACCCATCAAATTTTGTACAACCGATTTTCCCAGTGTTTTTGTTGTTTTTACCCAAATTTTCTTCAATTCTAGCTCTGTTTTTATAGTTTTGGGATGTTTGCGAAGTTATGTTTTCATAATTGCCCAGAATTTTTCAATTGGACGAAGTTCCGGTGAATTTGGTGGGTGCATATCCTTTGGCACAAAATTGACTCCGTTGGCTCGGTACCACTCCAATACGTTTCGAGCGTAGTGGCAGGATGCTAGATCAGGCCAAAACAGAGTTGATCCTTTGTGCTTCTTAATGAATGGCAAGAGATGCTTCTTAAGGCACTCTTCCGTGTAAATCGCACCGTTTATTGTTCCGGAAGTGATGAAGGGAGCACTTATTTCACCACATCCGCAAATCGCCTGCCAGATTAGAAACTTCTTTGCAAATTTCGATAGTGTCTTCTTTCGAACATCCTCCGGAACATCGAACTTCGACTTGGCAACGAATTATTCTTGCCCACGAAGTTGACGGAAGTCGGCCTTGACGTATGTTTCGTCATCCATCACGATGCAACCGGATTTGGTGAGCAGCTTCGTGTAAAGTTTCCGGGCGCGGGTTTTCGCAGTGATGTTTTGTTTTTCATTCCAGTTTGGGGCTTTTTGCACTTTGTAAACATGTAACCCAGCACGCTTCATGGTTTTCTGCACAAAACCGACTGACACCTTAGACTTTTTAGCGACATCTCGAATTGACATGTTTGGACGGTTCTTGAATTGTTGTACGACTTTCCTGGCCATTTTACTGTCCATTGGACCAATTTTACGACCACTCCCTTCCTTCCTTTGGACACTCAGACGCTCCTTGAAGGTTCTTATTACACGAGACACAGTTGTATTTGCAATTCCAAGTCTTTTAGCAATCCACCGGTGGGACGCCCCTGGATTTTGATTGTGAGTGCACAAAATTTTCTCACGGACAATTTCTTGTTTCGACGACATGACTGGAACTACTGAATGTATAACTATGAAACTTGGCAGATGTTAATAATACACTATGGATAAGATCTACTCAAATTTCTAGGTTTTTTACTCATACGATTCAAAAGTTAAAGAAGATTTTCTGTGTGCCATTTTTATCGAATACACCCTTTAATAAGAATTTCATTTGAATTTTCTAAAAGCATTTTAAAAGTTTCGTCCTATACGTTAACATGAAAGCTGTCAGATTCTTCTTTTTTCAACCTGGACTCGTCCATTGCGGATCTCGAAACGAAGAACTTTTTCTCACAAGCGTTCGTACAGTCGTTCGTTTCGAGCTACATAATGCCACCCCAGGATCTATTTCTCTGGCGAGTATCATCGAAACGAAGTTTTATTGATGACGCCAGAACGAGGCACAACTTAACAGGGTAAAGAGCAAGACCCTCAAACAGCGAAAAAGCAGGCCTTAAATATGAGGCACCATGTTAGCAGCTTCGGTGGGTGATTCCAGAACGAGACAGAGCTTCACCGGAGGAAGGTCGGAACCCTCAACAGGCAATAATGTCCCGACTGCAGAAAACAGATTTTTGCGCCGGTATGCTGAGTTACGGAGAAAGGGCGAAGATCTGAACTGATAAGTTCTGTATCGAAACGGAATAAAATTAAACAATTGAGCATTTTGTAACCTTTAGCTATTAGTTATATTCACCTAAAAATCGGAAACCACGATCAGGCGATCTCTGCAAAACATGAGGCAAATCCAACTCGTCAGTAGACTTCAAACTGTGATTTGACAAACGCTCCATTTGGGTTCGCAGTTCCCTTATTTTTGGCGGATCACTGCCCTTAGCATGATCCTTGGCTTTAGTGAGGTAACGCGAGGTAGAGGCCATCGAGGGACGATAATCTGGAGAGGCCAACATACACCAATTGCTGCTCCGGTCCTTTATCGTAGTGGTATACGATTTGCGGGAAGGTGCCTCCCTGTAAATTATGCACCGAAACAGCACATCCACTGACTATCGGGAATTAGCTATCGAGAATTAATTGAGTTCTAGGCGTTTCATTTGTTTGTGGTCGCCATTTTCAACAGTTTGCTGTCACCATTTGCAACAGTTCTATTTGACAGGCTACTCTTGCCGTAACCTTGCTTTATATTTGCGCTTCGAAATAATATAGAGACCGTTTAAATGTCCGCGCCGTCTTTGAAATCGTACACAATTATTAAGGTTCGCGACGAAGGGAATCAAACAAACACTTGAGCTAGGAAAATATATTTGGTCGTCCTAAAAAGGACGGATTTTCAATAGTTCATGTTTGATCGGTCTTCTTTGGCACTGTCGTATGGCCCCATTCACATATTTGCTACTATTATGCGACAATCAAAAGGTGTCGCACTGGAATCGAGCGCGGTGAATTGCAATCGATTTGCAGTTAATTTAGAGCGATTTAGTAGTTTTGGTCAATTTTGCAACACACTTACTATGTCAGTTGCACGCATTTGACATTTGAGTTCAGGGAAAGCGAAGGTTAATGTTTGCGTAATTTAGCAGATGTGCATTTTTTGTCAAGCTGCTTAGTTTAGATATGAATCGAATTGAAATTGATTCAATCAAATAAAGTTGATAGAATTCACGTGAGATACCCCTCGGAGACAATGCATTACAAAGGTCACATTAGCAAGTTATTAGCAGATAATTGATATCATTTATCTGTTAATGACTGTTAATTGATCATGCTAATGTTACTAGTTAGTCAATGCATTTTCGGCAAACATTAGCGATGGTGTAAAACCGGCTGGCTCATACCGTTTTTACCTTTCGACGTTGCGTCATACCTAAAGATGGCTGCTAACTGGATCACATATTTCGTGGTCGCGCCAATCGGCTGGCTATATATTCTCCACTGGCTTGATCTACCTACTGCCTAGTTAGCCACTTGCTATCAAAAGCCAGCTACCTGACCAACAGTTGCTCGCTGATACTTTGCGTTTTCGTTTGCCTATTTATGACAATTTCCCGATAGGTTTTCTGTGAAACTAATGTCTACCGAACGCAAACGTGTCCCAAACAGCATACCACCGTAATTAGTTGCAGCAACTTGATCACTACTAAAACGAGTCACATTTATGTATTCTCAACTGAATGGCAATATGTGTACTACTAGGGTGAGCTCTAAGGACCACTACGCAAATATATTACGCTTCAAGGTACCAAACATTTCCTTCCAGTGCCAACAATAACTTGTCATATGACCATAGAAAGCACGCATTAATAAATCTGTTTCTTCGGCCGGCGTCGGTGGTGTAGTGGTAAGCGTGACTGCTACTTGGCACCCCAGTGGGTCTGGGTTCAATCCCAGTCGACGTCGGTGGTTTTTCTGAGGCGAAAAAATCTGGTCACGTCTTCCTTCGGAAGGGAAGTAAAGCCGTTGGTCCCGGCTCATATTCATGAGTCCGTTAGGTAGGGTCCAGGTGGTGGAGTCGTCTTCCTGGCGTCGGTGATTGTCACCATGTGAGGAAATAGGCCGACGTAAAAAACAAAAGAAAAAAAAAATCTGTTTCTATTTCTTATTTGGTCACATTTGAACGAAACTACCACCGTAAAATTTTGGAGAATTTTTGAACTAATCGTTGTTTATTTATTTGTGTCTTATCACAAACTAAACCGACTCAATTAGATCGCAAAACTCCTTTCTGTATTCCTCTTCCATTCTCCCCTTATCTCTATTTATTTTGTGCCCGAAACTACTCGGACAATTCAGCTGTTCGTTTATGGAAATGGCATGCCGGTAGGGTATCATGTGTTAAATATTGACATTGTTGCAAACGGTCATAGTAGTCGGCAAATTTTCGTTAATAATCGGCACTCTTTGTTATGTACATTCCCAATCCAAGCAACCAAAATACATAATCAAAGAACTTTTTCAAACAGACATATCTGATTTTGTAAACCAAGAGGAGTAGTAAGATTCAAACGTTAAATTCTTGAAACCCTTAACACTTTAATGCAAACTAGGGCCACCAACACAACACTGAGTTGTTCGCTCGAGAGGAATTCATAGGAATATCGTATGAAAATTTGCCAGAAGATATTATTGCAAATTTCATACGATTCTCTAATAGAATGAAGTTCATAGGACGATCGTATGAAAATTTTCCTCACAGAATAAAAAGTTGCAATCGGGATTCGAACCATGAACCTCGGAACCAGAGACGAGCCAGAATCCTCGAGACTATACAAGCTTGATAAGTGATGTCAATTGAAAGTGTATAAGAGGCATGTTTTTCTCGACCAATGCAACAATAATCATTTCATACGATTTCGTACACGCAAAAAAAAACAGCAGTAAAAACTACCATTTCAAGGGTTAAATCAGGGGGTGCGACTCTATCTCAGATGTAGGAGATTTTTTGTTATGCTTTTGTGCGATGTACGCACGCTTAGTAGATAGAAAGAAGATTTTAAAGATTTTGATGAAGATTTAAAAGATTTACTGCAAAAAGATGCAGCACGATGCAAGTAGATGAATGTGTTTGGAGAATGAGGGACCCGGCTGTCCACCTACCGCCCTATTATAAAAAGTACGGATAATTTCCTGAGTGAAGGAATAACATTTCCCTAACATGACCCAAGTAACAATTTTAGTTTTATTCCTGCCGTATAGCACTCCTCCCAGCTTTGTTGATAAAACTACATTCAAAACTGTTTTGTCTACCAACACCTCCTCTATGCTTCTTTAAAGTCGAAATTTGTACAAAGTGGCCCACTCTATAGACGGTTGTGAAAACAAATTAATAAAACCTTTCTAAGACCATACAGATTTTGAAAATATTCTAGTAAAAGATGTTATGACCACTTGAGAACCTTCATAAAACCTATTGGCTGCCATGAAAACCAGCATACGGCCAAATGGCCACAGCTGTCAAACTTCACTGTGATATCGTGGTTGGTTTTTGTAGTTCTGTTTTGTTCGATTCTCTGCTCTTCTGATTCATTTAGCAGTAAATAACATTCAAGAAAAAAGTTTTTATGTTGCGGGAAATTTTATTGATAGCAAAATATCCAAAACAAATTGAGTTTCTTACAGCGTATCATGCTCCAAATCATATGCGCATTTAATGTTATGGTGAATATTGGCACGAGAAGAGCCGAAAACTAATGCGCCTCGGAAATTATGCGAGTTTACGACTACAAGAACCAAATTACAACAAATATATTCGATAAATTAATCATGAATTTCGTGAAAATTCCAAACGAATGCCGAAATTGGTCTCCGATCTACAGTTCATTTGCATTACATATAAAATAAGGTGAATTTATTTTTCTACATTTCGATTATTTCTTGTATTCCAATATGGCGATTGGAAATAATCACAGTTTTGCCAAGCAGCCAATTTATCTTCGCAATGACTACTATAAAACCAATTTGCCGTTTAAAGCATTTACTGGAGGCAAAATGGTTTTAAAATGCTTTTTCAACTGACCATTATAAGATAATATGAATGAGTCCTAAAACGGCATTTCAAAATAGCACTTTACGAGTTCATAAAGTCGAAATAAAACCTTTGATAGGAGTAAAAGGAATTTGAGAAAACGAGGTTTTAATATCATTGTAAACAAGCTGTGTAGGTTCTCATAAACCCGACTAAAATATGAAACCAATTAGCTCCTCTTGATGCCATAATAAAACCATATTGATTTTTAGTGGCTTTCATAAAACTTTAATAGAACTTAATAAAGCTGGACGGTTTTGGCAAAAAAAACAAAAAAAAAAACAAAAACCAAAAAAAACAAAAAAAAAAAAATAATTTCCCCAAATTTTTATTTCCTTAATTTTTTAGACACCATGACTTCACTGGTTAAGCTGAACAGATTGTCTCCACGTTCTTGGGGGATGTAGCTCATCGAATCTTCCGGTCCGCCTCTAAGCATGTTGCTATGAGGTACCAGATGGTTACACACCGATTGCCTGTCGCTCTGCCAAATTTGGTAGACGTCTGCATTGTGTTACATCAAATTATAATATTCCGCCCATCATATCACAAAACTTTGCAATTGGTTGAGCGGATTGGAGATAATGAAATCATTGGGTATAGGACCAAGTATCCCCCGGCTGGTGCCAAAATGATGAACTCGGAAATCAATAGAAGCATGGACTTGCCAGAAGGCATGAATTGCTTCTAAGGACTATGGTTTCAATCGTAACTTTGAATGGATTAGCACAGATTGCTCTCTCCAAAAGGTTCACTTGCTTGATGCAGATACTGGTTCAAATGGTTTAGAGAATGTAGTTGAACAAACTACACCTCATTTAGTTCAAAAGGGCCTAAACAAAATGGGTGGCTTATGCAGATCACTTGAGGGTGTGACATGATGGAACATTTTACTATTAGCATGGAACATGAGTCGGTGCTGCATAGGTTGATTGAGTTGCTATATTGAAAGGTGTGGTAACGAATGGTCAATAGATCCATTTGAAAATGAATTAATGATCTCGTGGTATACATTAAGCATGCTTGGTTCCTATGTTCCCTCATTTCACATCCGTTGAACCATACTGAATGACCAATTCGTTTTGATAATATTACTTACTAATGACGGTATGTCTGTTTCATTTCCGGTGTCCTGGAGTGAACAACATAAGACGGTACAAAATTGAACCAACCATTTATGATCGCAACGGTCAGGTATACTAACGTAGAGAGGTAGATATCCATGAGAACACAGCTGTGGGTGAGTGCAGCAGGTAACAATCTACATTGACAATAACAAGGTAAGCAAAGATCATTATTACTGTATGTAAGGAACATCTCCCATCGTACACATCGCTAAAATCGGTCGACTACGATGGGCTGGTCATGTCGTAAGAATGTCGGACGACAGCCCTGTTAAAATGGTTCTCGAAAACGAACCGACGGGTACAAGAAAAAGAGGCGCGCAACGAGCAAGGTGGATAGATCAAGTAGAAGGCGACCTGCGGGCCCTCCGCAGACAGCGAGGCTGGCGAGGTACAGCCATGGACCGATTACAATGGAGACAACTTCTGTGTACAGCAGAGGCCACACCGGCCTTGGTCTGGTTGGTAAGGTAAGGGTAAGGAATATTCGAAGGTAATACTTTTGGGAGTCAAAGCATTGAAAGTATTTGGTAACACGATACAAGTTAATATTGGGAGTTTTACAGCTAAATTTGTGACAGTAAAACATTATATGATGATGGGCAATGATGCTCCACCAATCGGAGGGGCGGCCCAACTTGTCGTATTTCTATTTGCAGGATAGTGTTATTTAATAATCGCTTGCTTTTTTATTTATTGTGTAAGGATGTGAGGGAGGTTGGGAGGATTGTTACTATCACTTTAAATTTAAATTTACGAGTCCTCCGAAATCCTCACTGAGATCGACTGACCCTGCTACAACAAGCCATCACGTAGGCTATTCTCTCGGAACAACCTGCTGAGAATAGTCCTGCAGCCATAGGTAATCCTTGCACTGATAGTGGGCTACCAGAGACTGGACGGACACCCAGTGGAGGACCCGGATACGACCACTCATGTGAGTCTAGAGTATCGCACGAGCTGACGAGTGAAACGGGAAGGTCCATAGGTGTATAGACCTGAAGGTGAGTCCTTGGATACGCAATCTTAACACGAAGGCACGGTCTATGTATTGAACAATTATAATTATAATTCGTTGCACTATGTCATAAAAGATGCAGATTTCTTGACAAAGGTATTGTGGAGCCTTGGGAAATCTGGGTTGTTAGCCCCAAAAGGGTAATAAATTTCATAAGGAATATATTACCTAGTTGCGGTCATTGCCTTTAATAGTAGTGGTAGTTACTCAGAATAGTGACTCGCCATTGCAATTTGGCATACATAAACAGAGGACTCACCACAATAGAACAGTTAATGGTCGCGGTGGTATCATGTCCCCAACACAGGAAAAAAAAAACTGTATGAGTTATAATACAAGGTGTCACACAATAGCTGTCACTAAAACAAAATGGGATTACAGCAAAACAAATAAACCAAATAATAGCATTTATTTTTCATTTGAAAGATACATGTTGTAGAAATAAACCATATTAATTCAATTCGAATCTCTCGCCCTTTTCCTTGATAACTTTGCGCAAACGCTTTGTAAACCCATCGCAGCTAGCACGCACGATTTTCTGAGGAATTTGGTCCCAAATATCAATCAAATGTTTCTTGAATCGATCTAAAGTAAGCCCTTTCGTAGGGCCTATATGTTGAAGGATATAACCCCAAACAAAGTAGTCAAGCGGATTTGGACCCGGTGAAGATGCAGGCTATTCTGCGGCGCTTGTTATGAAGTCGGGCAAATTTTCCGCGTACCATGCTTGTGTCTTCTTTGCCTTGTGAGCTGGAGCTGAGTCCTGTTGGAAACAATATGGTGTATTCCCATACAGCGTTGAAGCATGAGATGGTTCTTCAAAACCTGCTCGATGTAATTCTCAGTGTTGATTTTTACGTTAGGTTCTATGAAAAGAAGAGGAAGTTTTCCTTTTCGTGAAACGGCGCCCCATACCATGATTTTCGATACATTCCGATAGCGTTCTACAGCTAGTTTATCTCTTGGAATATTGGCCAGACTTTTGCCATACTCACGATTTTGTTGATTATGACTGTCCTGAAGGAGGAAGAGCTTTTCATACGAAAATAAAGTGCCGAACCAAAAGATTTCTGCTTCTTTGGACCCTGGCTTGCTTTTGACGACCCGTCAAAAGCAAGCCATTGTGAACCCATTGTTTCTGGTACGGCTTGCATTCCAGATCATGTCTGGGGAGCCTGTCCATTTAAGCAGGGGACATTTGAAATTGTTTGCTCAATTTACGGCCAGATACGTCTTATTCGCTCCCTCACACATTTGATCTTTTTCTTCGTTCTGGCAGTTCGTCTGGCACCTCCTTTGTGTTGAATATGGACATTTACAGTTTCCTTGAACCGTTTCAAGGTACGGAAAAACAAAACGCTTACTCACTCCGAACTGCTTAAGGCTATTGAATATCTGACACGGTCTAAGCTTTTGCAAATGTAATTTTAAAACTTGCTCCCGTATGGCTTCCATGGTAGCTGATAAATATAAACAAACGGAATCGATTATATATCTTCAGCGATAAGCTGTCAAAAGAATGCACTCAAAACAAGTATAATCAATTCCGCTGTTAAAATTACCCAGCTGAAATAAACCAAGACTGAACAAAGGTGACACCTATTGTGAGACACATTGTAAAAAATGTAATCGATCGTTGCATATTAGGCTGAGTCAAGGGACACATTCCCTAGAATCGAAAAAACCTGTGTATTCTAAATAATACTTTAAACTTCCGCTCCTTCCCATCTATAAAATTCTTATTCCCTCTAACGTCAAGACGGCCGCGAGTAATCGGTTCTTCCCCTTTTATATTAAAATAGAAAACTTAGCTATGTAAAGTTAATTCCATTGAGCCTGTACAAATAAATGAACTTGTTAAAAAAAAAGTTGGCATGCGGTTGGTGAGGACGTTTGAAAAATTTAGGTTTTTTGCAGAAAATGAAGGAAGCAAACGGTTCAAAGACTCTACTTTGTACAGAATGTCGAATTTTTGGTTTTCTCTCAGTTCTATATCCAAACCAAATTTGTATCTGTGAGTTTCGCATTTATTATGTTTCACCATCAAAATTCCTATGTACAAGTTCATTCTCAACCAACTGGACATGATGCCCTAGGATGGTTCAAAACCATTCCCTGTCTAATTTGCATGAGTTTCTTTTCCGTTTCCTGTATCCTCTACATTAGTGTAAAAATGTGTATATGTTATATTTTGCAGAATTTTTCTTTCGCCGCTAAATAATGGATGTTTCCCACACTATCATAATTGAACAAAGAAAACTTGTTTTTATTTCACTTAAACACTTTCTAACATTTTAGTTTTTTTTTATTTATCTAAATCCTACACCCTTTCGGTCACTGACATCACACACGTACATTCATAAGTTTAATGATTGTGATGAAAACGTTAGGCAAAACTCAATAGGTATAATCATTTTCATGGGTTGTAGAAATTATTTTCAAACAAAACAAACAAAAATAGAAGAACCATAAATCTATCTAGATTAAAGTTACATAAGAAATAGGATTGTGGCATACTTTACCCTAAAGCAATAAGAAAAACAAACTAATCGGAGTAACATATCTCATACTCTTAATGGGCTAACGAAAATGAATATGTGATGGATGATTTACCACAATTCAAAATTACTTTTTTAACCCTCTTATCCCACTCATTCCTGTCCGTTTCGTAATTGAATCTTCCCTTTGTGTTTTCAATGCAGCTGTAGTCGTAAGGATAATTGTTTTATAATAGTACATGTAGTTATGTTTTAATAATCTTGAATTCATTGAAGTCGTAACTTTTCGTCGAATTTGTTGGAAGTGAACGGAACCACTGCATCTGATTGCGGGCTGGCTGCCCCCTCGTTCCCAATATTGCAACTGCTCCGGTGGAACGAAGTAAACTGGAACCCATTTCCGAAGACTGGTGCTTTCTCTATAGTGTTCGTAAACTTGAATGTTTCGTGACTGGTAATGGATCATTATGTGGCGAGCGTTTTAACGGAAACAAAACAAGACGGTATCTAAATAATATTTTGATCTATATGTGTAGTGTTCACTCCATTGTGTGGTTTTCATCAGTTCAGTTCCTAGCACACTCGGGCGATGGAGTTTTCGTGGATTCGCTAAGCTGTCCATCCGGTTAGAAGTAGATCAACTTCGCATCTTGTGGACACTGCTCCATCGGGCAGTAGGGACACTTCAATCTGAAAGTATTGTTCATTCTGAACATTAGATCAAATAGTTTTCGTGACACGTGATCCGGATTTTTATTTTGTTTGATTGCATAGTTTCGTTATGGAAAGCACATTTTTTACACAGCGCATTTGTAAGAAGCGTAGATGATCATGTGTGGCGGCATGCAGAAGAAACAAGAGACCGTTGAAAAAAGAAAGAGAAAAAACAAAGAAACGGAAGCCGAAATTAGATGACTTGTTGAAATATGATTGGATTATGATTTTAACATTATTGTTAGTTACGTTATTCTTTTTCTACGAAATGACTTACCGACTTGAAATAGATTTAGAATTATTAAAATTTAGGATTATTAACTAATCATATACCAATGAATGTTCTGTACTGTACACACTTTGTTAGAAAGCTATTTACCGTAAATTGCATGCACTTTTTCAAAAAGAAAGTCAATGTAGAACAATGTTTAATTCAGGTTCATGCTCATGGCATACATTGACAGTGTGTACAGCGTTTGAAACACAAAAACATGCGAAGATGCATTTCAACCTCTACTCGATAGGAAAGGTCCCCATCATAAGAAAAGTACCAAAGGCTTTCATTGCTTACAAAATTAAAGGTTACAATACTTACTTGTGCTTATTAATGTTAACATATAGGGCTATGAGAAATTAGTGCTGCACAGGGCAAACGTCTTGTCAACATTTGGGATGAGGAATCGTTATCGGAGGATTAGATGGAAGGTGTCATGTGACCATTCTATTGAATTGACCACACGTTCTATTGCTACCAAGCACTGACGGCGTAGTACGCTTCAACATATTATCATACCGTTTGTGACCATTTGGA
>JAHHFK020002495.1:0-78209 GCA_024533555.2 Aedes koreicus | reverse complement strand
TTTTATGAAATAAACCTCCCCCAATCCATTCGTTATCACAGATTTTTCGTAACACGTAAGATTGATGAAATAAACCGGGTTTTTCATTCACAAAATTACGAATTTTCATGAAAATCAAGATTTCCTATTTTTGAAAACATGAATTTTCGTTCCGCTCTTTGAAAAGTGGGTTTTGATTTTTTATGATCCTCTCGTCAACACATGACAACACGTAAGATTAATGAAGAACCGGGATTTCATTCACAAAATTACGAATTTTTATGAAAATTTGTAATTTTGTGAATGAAATCCCGGTTTATTTCATTAATCTTACGTGTTACAAAAATCTGTGTTGACGAATGGATTCTGAGAGGTTTATTTCATAAAATCCAAACCCAATATTCAAAGGACGGAATGAAAATTCATGTTTTCAAAATAGGAAATCTTGATTTTCATGAAAATTCGTAATTTTGTGAATGAAAACCCGGTTTATTTCATCAATCTTACGTGTTACGAAAAATCTGTGATAACGAATGATTCAGGGAGGTTTATTTCATAAAATCCAAACCCAACATTCAAAAGGCGGAACGAAAATTAATGTTTTCAAATAGGAAATCTTGATTTTCATGAAAATTGTAATTTTGTGGATGAAACCCGGTTTATTTCATCAATTTTACGGATAGGAAATCTTGATTTTCATGAAAATTCGTAATTTTGTGAATGAAAAGCCGGTTTATTTCTAATCAATGTGACGTGTTACGAAAAATCTGTGTTCCACGAATGGATTCAAGGAGGTCCATTCCATAAAATCCAAGTCCAACTTGCAAAGAGCAGAGCCAACATTCTGTTTGTTGATGAGGTAGATCATATTACTACGGAAATACGTGTTTTTGTGAATTTTAATCACATTTTTCTCAAAAACTGGACGTGTTACAGCATTTCTGAGCCCATAATTGAATTCAGCGTGGCGAAATCTATAAAATTCAACATATATACTTGAAGGGAGTGAAACACTGCCGACTAGTGTAATTCTTTCGCCTGACTCGAATATGCAAAAACCAGGCTCCCCAAAACCTGTTTCAATCGCAATTTTTAAGTGATTTAGTTGCTCATCGTATTCAAAGCTTGTTCTTCGATGTCTTTACAGCAAATTTGAAGGACCACAGCATCCAAAAAGTACAACAAATGTGTTCACTCATGTCAATAGGAATCACGCGTTTCTACAGAGTGTACGGTAGTGTTCCCAGAACAGTATGCCAACGTGTAGGCATATTGTTAATTCATTAATTTCAACAAAATCCAATTTAATTGAATATATTTCGTGTCTACACATTCATAACTTTATTTAATTATTCTTATTTGGTGTATTCTACAGTCAGGTTCGCAAACCTTGAGATATATGGTGAATCCATCGAAGAGGTGAAGCCAACGGTCTCACACTCCATTGGCATTGTGGAGAGATGGATGACTTCCAAGAAACTGGAGCTTGCCCATCATAACACTGAGGTGACGGTTGTTAACAACCGCAAAGGAGCAGGTGACGATTAAAATTGCAGGGCAATTGCGAATCACTTCAAAGAGGTCCTGAGGTACTTGAGGGCTATGATCAGCTTGGCAATCTGTCTTTTAACAGCCACGTCGATTACGCCTGCAAGAAAGCCTGTATGGCTATATCGGCATTATCCCGCATGATGTCGATAAGCTCGCCAAAATGTTTGAGTGACATTATTTTGATGACCCCTTATACATCTTTTGAGTACGGTATAAGGTACCAAAACTTTAACAGTAGTGACAGTTGAAAAACATAAATTGAAGACATTTTTGTAAGATAATCAATAACTTATTAGGAACAGTTGTTCAAACAGCCACACAAGAGGATAACTATTTAAAATGGGCTGCAAAATGGTGAGTAGACAACTGGGATGGAACGGGCGGGCGTCCCCGCAACATAGCTATGGTCCTCACAAGTTCCTACCTCATGCTTCCACGGGTCAAGAGATGACAAAGACCACCAGCTAAGGGTTGTGTACTTAGCTGGTAGTGTAGCCTGGGCACTGTTGTCCTTCTGACTTCGGCTAGATTGAGGAGGTGCGTGCTGAGCGTCTGTCCACCAAGGAGGTGCGGCTCAAACAGCGTCTGGCCTGCCATCCAGCGGTTGAGTAAGAAACGCTGTATCGCGTCAACTATACATTAGGTGGCAGCCGCACCAAAGCGATGTAGGCAGCGTGACTTCGGCAAAGTAGCATGCTAAAATCTTACCCTACGAAAAATGGAAGTATTCTTTACACCGCATATAATTTCAGATAATCCATGGCATTCCCAAGTATTGTATAATAATTTTGAATTGTTTTCTTCCCCCGTGGCTATGATAATGCAAAGCCGTTTACAATTGCAGCAGGATCAGCAGACATGCAGACATTACAAATATGATTGTTATTTATCATTTTATATTATAACATCCCTTCACAATATTTTTTTTGCTATTTTCAGCTTTCCATTTGCATCGTTGTAAGTTTTGGCTCATCTAACTCGCGTTATGTGTTTGAAGGGATGGGATGGTTTTTCATAGTTTTTAGAGAGAGGATTATGTACGACAACGTTTACAAAAAAAATTCTTCGTTCAAAATAATTAATTCAGAAACTAACATTGTTTATGATCCTACATTTTCTATTTTACAGACAAAAGGAATCATTTTATGGTCCCAGTAGGAAAAAAGAGTTATCGAGGAATTTCCTGTCGTTTAGTGAAAAAAATTCTCGTTTTGGATTTATTGAGTTTCCGTTTTTGGGCAGTAATAATACTCATATGAAATTTATCTCATTATTGTTTGCTGAATTTTTCTTGCTATTTTGCTAGGCTGCCAGGTGATCAACTTTATTTCATTATATCGCGTTGGAATTTTCGCTATTTTAGAGCTCAAATCATCTAAGATCGCAGCGGAAGAGGCAAATAGCGCACGAATTGTTATATACATTGTGTAGTATTTCTTTACAACATCGTATTATTTCCATCCAACAATAAATTGAATTAAATAAATGTTAGTCATGAAAATTTCAATAGATTTAACAAACTTTTTTCAGGATACCTCAAATCAAGATTTTTTGGTGAATTGTTGCTATCGCTGAAAACGAACGAAAACGTGCTTAAGCGCAGAAAAACTGAACTCTACACTTTAACATTTTACAACATTTGTTGCATTTCAGGATCAACCGAATGAAGATCATATATTATAGATACAAATGCTTGCAAAGTATTTTTCATTTACATAAATATATACACCATTATATAAATATTTCATGGGAATGGAGGGACCATCAGGGCACCCGATTGAAGCAATCTGGATGGGGGAGAGTGGGAATGCCAACTCCCATTGCTAACAGTTTGTAAGAGGGCGGTTTTTCTCTCGTCAATAGGCATCCTCATGTTAGAGAAGCCGATCTTGACCAATTGTTCAGTCTTGTTGTTGGAAGGAGATTCTTTATATCATCCTCATTTTGATGATAGCAACTATTTAATTATTCCACCCGCTATCCAGCCGGCCGAATCCGCCTTGATCGCTAACTTCTCGGTCGCTAACACCGTGGCCTTCTGGATTGCCACCATATGAGCTCTGAATAGAAATTATAAGAATAAATTGGGAGTTTTCCACCTTCATAAACTGATATGTGGTTACATGTTCCGGATCTTCCAGATAGCCACCACATGACCTTTGAAGGGACATCTTCAGATTGCAAATTGGAGTGCATTCTACTTTCAGAAACTAAATGTTGATTAAAAAAAACATAAGATAATCCATCTCCAACATGCAACATCCTGGCCTTTTGGGATCCCATCCAAATGAAAATGTTCAAATAACAAAATCATTCCTTCCACTTTTTCAAACTGAATGTGGATTGCAAGAAAAAGGCATACCTCGATATAAAGCAACATTATTTTTGGCTTTCTTCATCGATTTTTCACTCAGTATAACGCAACCATACATATCGATGATACCAGTAGTTTCTAAATTGTCTCATATATGCAGTGATCTCATCATTTGTCATGATCGGGTTGTGGTTTACGAGAAATCGACGAAAAAAGTCAAAAAATAAAGTTGATTTATATCGAGTCATGGCTGTACTTCCAAAAACTGGCCACTTTCACGGATCTTCCGGGTGGCCACCATACGACCTCTGAAGGGACATCTTCAGACCACAAATTGAAGTTCATTCTACTTTCACAAACTAGATGTTGATTGCAAAAAAGTCTTCGTTTTGAGACTAATTCCAAGAACTGGCCACTTTTACGGAGGTTCCGGATCTTCCGGGTGGCCACCACATGACCTCTGAAGGAACATTTTCAGACCACGAATTGAAGTTCATTCTATTATACTTTCATAAACTGAAAGTCGATTGCAAAAAAAAAATTTCATCCATATGAGACTAATTCCTAGAACTGGCCACTTTTACGGACGTTCCGGATCTTTTGGAGAGCCATATGATTCCCAGCATGGTTCTCAATGTCGATCAAACAAAAATTGCTTTTTACTTTCAATGTTTAAATCTACACCACATGACTTTGAAAGCAATTCAAAAATTGATCTAACGTGGCTATTGCTATGATTCTGGGGAGGAAGGAAAAACCTGAAGTCCGGTCACCAAATTTGATAAGACTCGAAATTTACAAAATATTTCAAAACAAAATTCACACCAAATGAAAGGTATTGATAATAGCTAGAAACTGTCGTGGGTGAAATTTTGGTTTTCCCAGATTTTCCCTAACAAATAATTTAAAGACTTATGATCTCGTCCCGCTGAAACGTTTACCTTAAAAATGCACACTAACCTAGCAGCTAGAGATTGTTTACATAGACACTGTTAAAAAAAATTACTCAAATTTACATTATTTCAATAGCACGAGAAATTTTTGTAGGCAACGAGAACGCTGTACGCTCAATTTTGCTGCGTTGAAATCATCTAGAGCAAATTTTCAGTAGATCGTAAGAAACATATTGCTATCATCAAGAAAATCAATGTAGAAGTTTACGACATTAGTTTCAATTCCTATTTTTGAACCAAGCCATAATATTTGAACATATGTGGAACCAACAAATTAGCAAGCTAGCTTTGCATCAATAAAGATTTCCATTTAGTTGAATTCCAAATCGATTTTTTCAATAAATTCAATTTAAAGTCTTTTAACTTCAGCTAGGGAAAATACGACCACATTATAAGTCGTTCGGAAAGTTATCACGTTACATCCGCCGGGTGCGTTACGTCGTGTCGCAAAATAATATGTCGCATTCGTCAAGTCTGTTTCGACATGCAATCGACATGCGACCTGTCATGTTGCCCACGCCAAAATGAATCGGCTGGATAAATAGGTGCTGGAGCATAGAAAAGCATTTAAGTCAAACTGACAAAGTGACGAATGCGACAAAAGTTCGTTATGGAGTAGTTTGTGACATAAGCCAATTTTGTTAAATGATATAAAGCAGCATTTCGCTGCAATTCATATTATGTATTAGACGATTAGACCATGTGATACATTTGATATAGGAACATTTTCTCCATCTAGTGATTTTTGCGGTTTGAAGGTTAAAGGCTCGAACGCAGTGATAACGGAAGCGGAACGGCAATGGCAGCGGAAGAGCCCAGTCTGACTATACCTGCTCGTCGGATAGAAAACTAATTAGCTCCAATTGCGACAACTGTCAAACTTGCCGTTTCCGTTCCGTTTCCGTCCACATTACGTTTGGGCCTTAACTCCTTGCTCAAACATTTTTCAAATCCCGTTCAAGAGAAACATAGAAGTTCGACAGAAAATCACTCAAACCTGTCGAAAATAGAGCACAGATAAACATCGACACACATACACACTTATAGCGGAAAAGACAGCCAACATAGTAAACATCAAACTAAGTTAAAATAGATGTTCTTTTTCATACACACACACACACATACACCCACATCATCATAATAACAAACAGACAGACATGAATACACAGACAAAGAGAAATCTCAACACAAACGTCTAGAAGGACAGTTAAAGAAAACACAGAAAACAACATCAAAGACGCTTTTCGGTTTATTTTCAATTTCTGGAATTCTTGGGTTTCTGGTTTTCTTTGCTTATTCCTTGTTTTATACTGGTTGATATAGCACTGCTAGTTTTTCGTTTGTTGTTTTCTTCTTTTCATATTGCATTCTTGCTTTGGACTCTGGCTTCCATTTTAGCGTAACTATTTATCTATTTGTTTCATTTTTCTTGTTCAGCTTTCAGCTTCCGTAAGGGATAACTCTAACTCTATAACAGGAAAACTCAAACCCATTCCAGGCATCATTGCTTTTCGCTACATTTCTGGTTGTTGACGTTGGGTTTGTATGTGTTATGATCTGGGTTTTCAAGTGTTCTATATATGTTCTCTATGGTGGGACATAAAAGAGTTAGGGAATTTTACTTGGATTAGTGGATTCGTCTTTGGAGATGTAAGTATGTGTGTTTTGCTAAGATTGGTTTGTTCTCTAGGTTTGTTATTCTAAGGTTAGATAGATTTCGAGTGAGATATAACCGTATAGAATCCGTTAGAATGAATAGTTTAGTGTTTAGTCAGGGAGACGCGATGATAAGTTAGAATAACGAGCAAGGTTGGAAAAATAATTTTAACCCTAGTAAATTAGAAGTCTGTAGGTTGCAACTCGATAAATAAGATCAACGTTTTTAAACATTTTTCCATGTTGGTATTGTTATAGTTTATTCTCTGGGTAAATTTTTATGCACTACTGTAAATTGTTTTCACTGTTCAACTGCAATTGGTAATGCTTAATTTAGTATGATATTCAGCTAAACCGTCGCACCGAGGCATTGCTTTAACTTTGATCCACTAGATGTTTCTCTTAAAAGTTTAGACTGGTGATAATTTTGACACATGTCATGGTTGATGACCTCGCAGAGCACCTTAACGGCGTTTGTTTGCGTTCGTATTTGTGTGTGTGTGTATGCATGGGTGTTGTGTGAGGGCTAAAATATATTCCTAAATCGATGGCAGACCAATCACGTCTCGAGTGCGCTAAAATTCAGTTCTCTCGCCATTCTCCCAGATAATGCGCTGCTCTACTTGAAGTTTGTTTATATTGTTTTTAAATATATGTGTATATACTTTTGTCGTTTCTTTCCTTTTACGATAATAATAATAATAATAATATTAGTAATAATTGACACACATATTGTATTTGAATGTTTTTGTCTTTCATTTCTTCACTCGAGCTATGGTGGTGGTGTTGGTGAGTATTGCTTTGACGTGCACGAATGCGTGCACCACGGCAATAGTGAGTTTTTTTTATGGTGACTATGTGCCGGAAATGTCAGCGACACATGCTAGAACGTCTTCTATTGCCTTGAGGCTGATGTGAGGGAAGTATATGTAATTATTGAGTGAGGTTCATGGAAATGTGTCATGTGCTGATGATGACTGGGTGATGAAAGCGTAGGAAACAAATAAAACAGTTTTTTTAACAGTTTTTTTTGTGTTTTATTTTTTAATGTGTAACTTTTTCATTTAATTCTCTTCAACAATTTTAAACAAACGTCGTTTTGGTTTCATTTTTATTCCTGGCAAAGGATTATTCGTTCGGTTTTTCTTCCTTGTTTGGGTATTGCATTGCGCAAGTTCTGTGGATTGGTACACTGTGAATTTGAAATGCTTAGAAGAGAGTGTGTTGGGCAGCGAAGTTTTCACTCCGCTATCATAGGATGTATGTCGTCTTTGGAAACCTGCGTGGGCTGAGGGATTATGATTTTCAGTTGAAGTACAGTAACGGAAAGTATTGCCTTTGCTATGTGTATGTCATTACAAATTGGTTTGGTAAACCGATAGCTTCAGGAAGTAGTTTTGTTTGTTTTCAATAGTAAGGAAGAGAATTTGAGTGTTTTGAAGTTTAGTGTTAAGAGATTATGAGTTTTTTTTTCGCTAATTTCATTCAATATTTGCTTTTGTTTTCTGCTAATCAATGATTTCTAACGATAGGATAGAGAGATAAACATACTTCGGTTTTTGTCTACTAGCTGTAATGTGTTGCTGTTGATGTTGTTGTTGTGTTTTCAATCGTTTCTTTTTTGTCAACATATCAACAGATAAAACCGTTTGAGTTTTGCTGCTGTCAGTAGATTATCGTATTTGGTTTTGCTTTTGTTGTTTTCAATACATTTACTACTAGCGACACGACATGAATGAGCGCGACATAAACATTGAACAGAAAACGACAGGTGCAATAAGAGACCGCGAATGAAGATTGTTTTTTTTTAAATTTGATTATGCGTAGAAGTTGGCGACAAAAAATGTTTCCATGCAATTTGAAACTTAGAATGAACACCACAGTTTTATTTTCATTGCACATATTTAAAACAATTATGTTCCGTAAAAGAACACATACCGTAAATTAGTGATCAAACAACATCGCAAATGTATTGCTTCAATGCAACGATTGGCAACTCTGCTAAACGTCAAATCTTCCAACCGTGCATTTGCAATTCGAACCGAATCTAACTGATGTTCGACCTCAATCAAATAGAAGATAATTTTTTCAATCGAAAATAGGCAGAATTTTTCTACAGAAAGGTTAGGCTATATTACACGTAATAGAAAGGCGACAGAGAAAGAGTAAGATCGAGCGTTGTTTATCCGAAGAGTCGGAGTATTACGATGTTTTTCTGTTTTTTTTTTTTGGGTGCACTTTTAGGTTAGTGATTTTACAAAGACACTTTGACACGTCTCGAAGTGCACTTGGAAATCATTGTTCGTTGAAACACATCAATTTTCTTACGGTCGAACTCCCGTTACTTTTCTTCTCAAAATGGGGGAGGATGTGGGAATTTGGATGAACGAATGCTTCTTCTATTATTTTCCCTTACTCTCACCAAAAAAAATATGTTCAAGCGAATCAAAGAATAGCAACTACTAACGATAAATAACTGGTAAACAACAGCCTACGTGATCGTTTTCTTTGCGATACCCGGTTCTGCGTCTGCGTATGTACTAATAGAGTAATTTTACCTAACTCGTGTTTCGGGTACACTTGCATAAATTTCATTCAGAGGCGAATATTAATGTTTTATACAACACCTGCCTAACTGTCAACAAATTGCAAGCATAATACGGCTCGTGCACCAGTCAAGGGCGAAATGTTCCTATTACGATCTGTTACAACTATGCCGTATTTGGAACACAGCATTATAGAAACGTTCGGCCTTTGCCGGTTCATCCACCTTATATAAGATTCGTACTACTCTAAGAATTTTGTTCGAATTTTAGCTCTAAAATGCATTTGCTTTTTCTCTAATCAACGTACATAGTATTCTGTCGAAATTCGTTTAAACTGAAAACTTAAACACCGGGGGAGCTGCTTTTTACCATCCTCATCCTCGTTGCCTATCCTCATGAACTACAAACAATCTTGCGTTATCACAAATGCTTGTCGCTTGCCGATTTTCAATCTCCGTTCCTGGATTTTCGCTCTTGCTCCACTCAAGACTGAAGCAACTCTGTATTCCTTTCTTCATCTTCCTATTCTCCGCTTTTTGCGTAGTTCCTTTTTAAGTCTAACAAAACGATAAATCGAAAAGGTAAATGCTTCTTCTCATTGTTTTAACTTGTTTTATTTTTTGAATAATCACATTTTTTTCACTTTTTTCTTAATCAGTTGATTCACCTGGGTGTCCCTATTTAACAACGTTGTTTTTCATCTGTTCTCTATTATTTATCGCTTGTTTTTGTTTTTTTTTCTTGTATAATGAACTGTCATGAGCTTCTTCATTTTTTTTTAAATGTATGTTTAATGTTGTGACTCAAGGAGTGCTGGTGATGTATTTGCTGATGTGATGGTTGCTGCTTGTGTCGTCGTCGCTATCTGGCTGCTGTTGTTGTGTTCGCGCATTCATATTGCACTTGTATGTGGCGCTCCAAACGGTGCTAGTGATGGTATGTTTCTGGTATTGCTGTTGCTCATCTGGATTTCCTGTCGTTTCTTGGGAGGAGCTTCTAAAGCTCGATTCAAAGTAAATCTGGACGCACGGTTTAATACACCACCGCGTCCCTGGTGGTTGGAACAAAAAACGTTTGACAGGCATTTGTTGATGTTTCATTGACAAAGAAATTGGTGAAAAGTTTTTCTCGATTGATCGACGCATCTCGAAATTACGGATCATGGAACTTGAGAAAAGAAAATTAATTGTGCACAAACATCTAGAGAATCCTTCGTGGTCTGCCTCAAAAATAGCAAAAGTGTTAAAATTCCCAAAGTCAACGGTGTGTCTTGTAATCAAACGTTACAAGGATACTCTGAGTGTGGATAGAGCACAGCGCATCTATCATAAAGTGGCACTAGGGACAAAGAGCTGAGGAGAAAGGTGTTGAGGTACGTGAAAGGCAACCCAGGTGTCTCCATACGTGATTTGGCAAAGAAATACGATTCCAACTTTTCCACCGTGCGTAACATCCTTTCAAGAGAAGGATATAAGTCTTTTTGTGCCAGTAAACATCCGAATCGCTCCCTGAAACAAAATTTAGTGGCCAAAAAGCGAGCACGATTACTATACGAACGAGTTTTGACGAAATTTGATGGCTGTATTTTAATGGATGACGAAACATATGTCAAAATGGATTATAAACAAATCCCCGGACGAAAATTTTACCTGGCAACTGGTCGTGGGGATGTCCCTTCCAGGTATAAATTTGTTTTTGCTGATAAGTTTGCTCGGAAACTAATGATTTGGCAAGGAATCTGCAGTTGTGGCCTTAAAACCAAGGTTTTCATCACATCTCACACAATGACGTCGAAGGTTTACATTAAAGAGTGTCTGAAAAAGCGGATTTTACCCTTCATTCGGCAACACAAGACCAACGTTATGTTTTGGCCGGATCTAGCCAGCTGCCACTACTCTAAGGAGGTACTAGAATAGTATGCTGCAAACAATGTTAATTTCGTCGCCAATGGATCGTCGCCGAACCGCCCTGGAGTTCACACCGATTCGAAAAGCATTAGACAATTGTCAAGCGAATACTTGGAGGATGCAGTAAAACGGTAACAAATGCACAACAAATGCGTTTAAATTGTATAAATTCGCCGGTACAGTGTCACCAGCGACTGTGCAGAATTTTTGATAATTGAATTGATACGCGGGAAAATTTCCAACCGATTGATGTTAACATCTTGAAAATCTATCGAGCATTTATTAAGTTATAAGCGTTTAATTTGTAACGATATTTATTGACGGTCGATTATTTTCGTATTTTATTTACAGTCCATACGCAAATGCCCGCACCTTGGCCTTAACCCCGGCCATAAGATTCTGCACAACCTGTGAATCAACCGTTTTTTGCATGTAAACCCATACTTTCTTCAGTTCCTCGACTGTCTTCACTACCTTAGGTCGTTTAAGAAGGTGCTGCTTCATAATCGCCCAGTACTTCTCGATGGGGCGGAGCTCCGGAGTGTTGGGAGGGTTGAACATTTTCGGCACGAAATTGACCTTATTGTCCGCATACCACTTCAGCACGTCCTTGGAGTAGTGGCATGAGGCCAAATCCGGCCAGAAGATTGTTGGGACGTTGTGGGCTTCAGGAGAGGAAGCAGCCGCTTCTGGAGGCACTCTTTTATGTACACCTGTCCGTTCATCGTGTCCTGGGTCACGAAAGGTGCACTCCGCTTCCCGCACGTGCAGATGGCTTGCCAAACCAGGAATTTCTTCGCAAATTTGGACATCTTCTGAGTGCGGACATGCTCCGAACGCTGAACTTATCCTTGGCCGTGAAAAACAGGTTGCCGGGGATCTGTTTGAAGTCGGCCTTCACATATGTTTCGTCGTCCATGATGCAGCATTCAACTTTCGTCAGCATGTTGAGGTACAACTTCCTGGCACGGGTTTTGGCGGACTTGTTCTGCTTCTCGTCGCGATTAGGGGCCTTTTGTACCTTGAACGTTCGAAGCCCAGCCTTAGTTTTGGCCTTCTGGACAAAACTTCGGCTTAGGTGCAGCTTCTTAGCCACATCCCGAACGGAGGCGTTCGGATTTCGGTTGAAGGCCCCAACTACGCGGTTGTGATTTTTGGTGTTGTACGGAATACTTTTTCCTTCACTTCTGGGCTTCCGATCGGTGGTCAACCGTTCCTCGAACCGCTTAATCACTCGCGACACCGTGGAATTCGCGATTCATCTATGCTCGAAAGGATCTGCGGTAGTTAAAATAAGCCTAATATTATGTAGAATTTCCCTTGAAATCGGAAGGAGGTGGTTGCAATCACAGCACTAGTCAAAAACAGAGATATTGGGGTTATTTCGCCCCAATTCCCCGTAATTTCGAATATTGCGGATTAATCTATGCTCGGAAGGGTCTGCGGTAGTTAAAATAGGCCTATTCTTATGTAGAATTTCCCTAGAAATCGAATGGAGGTAGTTGTAGCCACTGCACGAGTCGGGAAACGGAGATATTGCTGATTTTTCCCCACTTCCCCATATTTTTGGAATATTGCCCATTTATCCATACACTTTTCAGGTGTCTTTGGAATAAAACAAGTTAGCTGGGCCCTTTCGGACCACCACAAAAAAGTATATTATCCATTACCATCAGATAATTCATCTTCACTCAAAGTTGTCGCTCATCTTCACTATATTCGTCATCGTTTTCGCTAGATTGGGAAATTTTTTGGTGTTTCTGTTCGTCAGATACACAGAACTGTAGCATCTGCGCTTCGAACTATGCTTCCAGAATGATTTTTTGCCGCTTTATTTTGACCGATAGATACGCCATCTTGGGATCAAACCAAGTCAAAGCTTCTCTCATCATATCAGTAAGGATATCCTCCGCAGAAGTTTTCCGTGAAAAGTGCAATCGGGAGAACTTGTGTCGCTTGTGACTTGTTTCTCCAGCCTGCTCGTCGATGAAGTTCATCGTAAATGGCTAGATATATCAAAACATTTTTGACGTAGGACTACGTCTGTGTTTTCAATACTGGGGTACATGTTCGAATTGCGAAAATTTGAAGCGTCACGAAAAATATATAGGTTTTGAACGTGAATAACTAAGTCATTTCACAATCGATTTACAAAATGTTTTCACCAATCGATCGGGAAATTTTCTACGCTTCGATTCCAATGTTTAAATCTATTGATTTATAACATTCAACTATTGAAATTAACGCAATTATAAGGTAATGTCAGAGTAAATTTACCAAATACACAGTACTTTTCTAGCACAGATTTCATATTTAAGTAACGAATGTCTCCTAGGCAGCCATGAATGTTATATAAAGGGTACACCTTCGCATTTTGAATTAGTTTTTCGGTGGTCGTGGAGCTGTTCAGAGTAGGATCTGCAGTTGGATCGTAGCCGGCAGCAGCACTGGCGAGCAGTCGTTGCCCAGAGAGGCGTTGGTGCAGTTGGCTATTGTTGCCGATGCGCCCGTCAACCTCGCTGCGAGAAACATGGCTGCTGAAGCCTACGATTTGGCGGGAAAAAGCCGCCCGTGACAACGAGACAAGAATCAATCATCCCACGAGATGAACCAAGAAAGCCCAAGTTCAATCGCGAACTGTTTCTCCCCCGTCAACTAAATCCGTCCTTTTCAGGACGACCAAATTAGTTTGCCAACTGAAGAGTTCGTTTGGATGAATTTTTTTCTCTTGTGCTGTTTGAAATTTCCATTACCGCGCCCCGGCTGAACATGGCATTGCTTTAAACGCCGCGTCCCGGAGTAAATGGCAAAGCGCGTTGATCAACCAATGAACCAACACATCCATAACTATCTTCTACGCGTTAGAGATAGTGGCCCTCTCAACCATCGTAGAAAATACAACCGGGGCCGTATCATAATTAAGAGCCACCAAATGCTTTCTAAAGAGTGTACAATAGAATTTTCTTGGCCCTTTTCAGGACTGACTTAAATCAATTAGCGGATGGCCCTGACGTGTATGGGAATTCGATTGCTGCGTAGTCCTACGTCAACTTTGCGTACAACCCCATTGGGCTGTCCCTTATAGTTTTAGCATTATATACTTCCACATACCTTATTTTTTTTATTAAGTTTATCAAAAATTCAATCAATTCCGGTAGATGCTCATATTTATGCAGACATGGAGGGAGCTGCCGTACAAACGGAAATTCACAACGGTATTGTTGCTCAATTTCAGTATACAACTGTTTGATTTTATTGTTGTCCAACTTTTTAGATGAAAGACTGCTGATGAGCCGAATGGTACTTATCAAATCCACGTCAACCCCAAGAATTTCAGCAAACTTTTGAGGTTGCGCAAGTAGCCTCCTCGCCATGTTGCCATTATTGGAGCTTCCGCAGCCTCCAACTTTGGGGCGATTAACGTTCAGTTTGAACTGAGCTTCAAGCTCATCTGCCATTCGGCGTGCTTCCTTCTTAACTTCTGAACAGGGACATGGCTGGATGGTTAGGAACAGCTTTCTTAGCAGAATTTTGTTGAGGCCTTCTTTTTGTGTCTGGAGTGAAGAAGGATGGTCCGATTTGTCCGTTCGTCCCAAGTAGAAAGCGACCTGCGGACCTGCGGAGATGCCGAGCCTGGGCAAGACAAGACGGAGACAACTTCTGTTTACAGCAGAGCCCACCCCGGCTTCAGTCAGATTGTATCCACCTCATCATGTTAAAAACATGTGATTTTTTAAGTGCCTAAATTTACGTGAAATCAATTGACCTTGCAGTAAAAGAAGCGTACAAGTTCTTCCGTAACTTTTTCCATACAACCTGTATGATAAAGGTGTTCAAATACGCATGAAATTGTCCTGCTGAATTTTTGTCATTGAGGAAAACTTGATGAAATTCGATAACGGCTTACATGCGAGTCGATTCGCATTCACTGACAATCTAGAATAGCTCTACCGTTTCCAAATTCCCAGAACAGCGCAAATGGGGCAAGGATCGCTCCCTCAACGAGTGAAGTCCGCCGTGGAGCGGATTATGGCAAGAATGTATAAACATGCTCACATGCTAATGACGTTTAAATATAACACTCTCAGCCTCGCTCTGTTACGATTGACAGAGTGCCGTCCCCTCTTCCTTCTATTGTACGGGGGGTGAAGCAAATGATAATCTCTGGCTTGGATTGCAGAGTTGACATCTGCAGTTGAAGTTTATTACTCATATTGGAAACTGGTGGCAATGGCAGCAATGGAGTTGGAAGTTTTCAGCCAGTCTCCTCATCTTATCCCCGGGACGTTTGATGACGGTTGACTGTGTGTATGGAGCGAGGCCACCGCCGGATGAGACGATGGTCGCACCACTCAATTAAAAGCCAATCCGGCTATGGATGGGGCACCTCAATGAACACCGCAGAGGTTGCACGCTGAAGAGTTTGTTTCGACAGAGCGCGAGTGTTTGACGAGTTTTCCGATAGATGGGGGGTGGAGCACAAATATTGTACATTCAATCAGGGAAGCGTAGTAATCAATGCGGTTTGGTAGTAACAAAGCCGGAAGTATGTTCGATAGCGCCACATTGACACAATTATGTCAAACACATATCAATTAAGAGAAGGCAAACAGACTGACAGACAGACAGGCTGGACTGGCTGGTAAGTAGTGGATGTCGTGCTTGTCTACATTTAGGCTCACCGCTGCCTGCTGTCAGGTTTTGTCGATTTGAGAGTGGCTCATTCGTGATTAGATGATGTGTGTTTGGTAGCGGGCCAGTGTTGATTGCTGTTGTTAAATATGTTGTTCTTTCGTGTGTTTGCTTGGCCATTGGTGTGTGTGTGTGTCGGGTTTTGGTGGGATTGATATTTTTGTTCCAACCTCGTCGTTGTTCGTGATTGGCAAACATTTAGGAGAGTGGATGAATAAATAAGATAAAAAACAGACGCAGTGAGGGAAGTCTATTTTTAGGCGTGAAAAAACACAAATCTACTATCACCGTGGGATGCATTCACAGAGAGAATAGGATTTGACAGAGCTGTGTGAAACCATTAAATCATACAGAGAATGGAACGGGGGCGTAGGTGGTTTTAATAGGGAAGGTATGTAAGTAGTAGCAGTAGAAACGATATTGGAAAAAAATGACCACTTTCAAAGAAAGTGCTGCCATCGGTTTGCATTAGACGGTCGAACCGCGTTTTCGTTTCGCTTCTATTAATGTCTTCCAGCCATTGTTGTACAGCAATGGAACTCTCTTTCTCTTTCTTATATTTTGACGGCGATGAATCGGTTGAGCTAAGTTATGTTTTTACTGGAAAGAACGCGATATTTTTTAAGAGATATTTAAAGACGAGTGGAAAGTTTAGAAAATGAAACACGTTTCAATTGCGTGTTCTAGAGGTATTAGTTCGAGACGTATTTGTTGGAAGTAGCCTTTGTTGATTACGTAAGAGTAGTAGGTCTTTTTCGGGCTGCACTTTCTTTGAGATACATGTAGCTTGTTGCTGTTGTTTATAATGAGGAATAATGCTAAGAAGTGTTGAGATAAGATAGCAGAATGGGAGGTGATAAATTGTTTACTTGTAATTGTAAGTATTCTGCTGTTTTGAAAGTTTGTGTTCTGACAACACTGGATTGGTTTGATGTAGGGTATTCTCGTTTGACACATGTGACATCAAAATCACTGTTTGTTTGAATGTTTATTTATTGTTATTGTAGCGTGGTTGTTTGATCATGTTTGTTTGTCACAGCTAAACAAAAACAGACAGAAAGAGGCACAAGTACGAGAAAGAGAAAGAGAGGTAAAGAGGTATTTAAATTTTAAGTTTTCATTTACACAATAAACAACTCTTTGTTACGATTAAATGAACAACTAACATTTTTGGAAAATGACAAAAATAGAAGTGATTTCTATATTGGTAGAAAGAGAACACCAGAGGCAGCACGGTTCTATTTTGTTTGAGAAGTATTACAACCTTTAAATCAAGGCTTAAGTTTATGAGAAGAGAGGAATTTCTCTTCAAGTGTTGTGTGTTGAGTTGCATTATTCGCTTGCTAAATAGAACAATTAAACATTTATAATTAAGCGACAAATGTATGGGAAATTGGATTGAACATGTTCAACTGGTTAAGTTTTGTTTTGTTTTAAATACGACTATTATATGAAAATGCGTTTAAAGTATTGTTCATGATTTGGCAAATTACTTGCTAAGCTTTTGAAAGTGATACATTACACAATATCTTGCTACTTACTTCTATTACCGCTTGACGGATCGCCATCTACAAGAGGTGAGGGGATTGGTTTGAATTTATCGTGAGTGATGAGCGTTAGAATTTTTGTTTTCACAGGATGATTGAAGGGATTTGAGCTTTCTATGCAGAGGACATTTTATGACAAAATCAGACAAGATATACTAATGGGTGCGCCAAAGCTCGCTACTGACGCAGAAAGGTATGTGAAAACTAAGGTCTAGCTGAAAAGACACATTTAAGTTTCCACAACCATTCTGCAACTAGTTAACTACTGAAGATGGAAAAATAAAAAGAGAATGAGTTACTTTGGATACGGATATTTTTTTATGCTATATTCATTATAAATAACGATCTGATGGGGTGAAGAGGTTTCAAGACACTTGATTTGGTTTTCTTATGTAAAATTGACAAGAGATGATAAACTTTAAAAAATTTCCGGAACACAGCATTGCAAACTGATTTTAGTACAAAGCTTGGCAAGATTGAAAAATAAATAAAAATACATTGGATAGATAAAAATACAAAGGATGTCGTGTTCATTTTTTTAATGTGCAACTCTAATGAAACATACATTTCAGTTTTCAGTATTCAGTTATTAGATGCGTCGAACCCTGGTTAGAAACTTACACTCTACAAACTAGAAGAAGTTTACATAGGAATTGTCACGTTAGATGAAGACCAGATGTAAATCCTTATAATTTTCGAAAGAAGTCGAAATAGTTGACAATCTCTGATGGAAACTACACAACAAAAAAATATGAAAATTATACGTGATGTAAACCTTGTTAATTTGAAAAATAGACCTGTGTATTCTCATAAATTAGTTGAAATTTTAATTGAAAATCATGCACATGAACCGAGCATTGAAGAACATTTGAAAACGCATTTTTAATATATGCCACAATGATTTTTTACACACAGTGTCGGACAAAACAATAAGACCACCTGCAAATGAAAACTTCACGTAAGCACACTAACCGTCAATTTGGAATGCATTCATGCGACACCCTCTGGCGAGCATCTGTATTAATTTGACAGATAATTGCACCAGCGCTACAGCATTGTAAATTACCAACTGAACTTTACACATCGAAAAGCTGTGTTGATTGTGAAATTCGTGCGACATAAGTATAGGACCACCTTCGCATTCGGCCTATTTTTACCACAAATATCTCTAGATTCTTGAGGTAGGTCACTTGGTATGCTTAAATATTGTTACTTCATTACAATCAAATCAAAAATTGAGCTCCACTTCCATTATTATTTGATTATTTTTAAAATATATCAAAAATTTACCAAAACATCATGGGCCTCAACTATCACTGCACAGCAAGGTTGCGAAAGTACATAAACCAACTAGCGACGGCTGGGAAATCCCAACGAGAGATTGCTGGAATACTGGGACGGTAGAAACCATTTGTGTGCAATGCCATCCATACCCACAAAGCGCGCGTGGCAACTGGACGACTCCGGAAGACCACAGCTAAGGATGATGGCCACATCAAATGGCTTTCTAATACCGATCCGTTCAAGTCGGCAACGAAAATCAGAGATGAGCTGGAGTTATCCGTGAGCTCATGAACAGTCCAGAGACGGCTGGTCGAGAAGCAGCTCATCGGTCGAAGCCCCCGGAAAGTTCCGATACTCACCCGGAAACACCTCAAAGACCGCTTCAAATTTGCGAAAGACCATTCGGGTTGGCCCCGAAAACGGGAAAAAATGGCGGAACATACTGTGGTCAGACGAAACGAATGTTAATTTGATTGGATCAGACGGAAAACGGTGGGTTCGGCGACCGGTGGATTCAAGCACGGTGGCGGAAACATCATGGTGTGGGGATGCTTTTCATGGTACGGAGTCGGTCCAATCTTCTGGATTAAGAAGAAAATGGACCAAAATCTCTACGCCGAGATTATGCAAACCATTATGCTACCTCATGCGGAGTGGGAAATGCCGTTGAAATGGCAGTTCATGCAGGACAATGATCCAAAACATACTGCTCGTACCGTCAAGAAATGGTTTGCGGACAGCATCGTTGATGTCATACAATGGCCAGCGCAGTCCCCGGATCTCAATCCGATCGAAAACCTTTGGCAGATCGTATGGAAGTCAGTAAAACCCTCGAAATACAAAAACAAGGAGGAACTTTGGGCCAGAATCCAGAAGGCTTGGTATGCAATTCCAGTCAGCACATGCAGAGCATTGGTGGAGTCAATGTCGCGGTGAGTACGGGCGGTAATCCGGAACAAAGGATAAAAAAAAAAAAAAAATAATAAACTAAGTTTCCATAAATAAACTAAATAGTTTTGATGATTTCTACAACTGGCAACAAAACCTCAACTAAACCTGTTTCATGATAAAGTGGTCTTATTGTTTCGTCCGACACTGTAAATACCTTTTTAAATAAATATTAAAATGAGCGCCCTTTTGCTACCTTATCCTCTCGATTAGCTGTCATACGTTTCCCAACGCCAAATGAAATAATTCGGAATCACAGTGCAGTTGGATGTTTGTAATTGTTACAAAATCAAACATCTAATCCGGTTGGTAAATTTGAGATAAAAAAGATATATGATCTTCCAGAATTTCATGATAATTTGTAGTTTTGTTCATTATCTAAAAATATTAAACATTTTTTTTTATTTGTCAACTAGGGTCACCTCGTTAGTGTTAGGGGGGTTATAAAATTATTTGTTATTCAAAATTTTGGAAAAATGACGAATAAAAAAAAGCATATTTCTTGAACCACTTGACCGAATTTTAAGATTAAATGCGCAAATGAAAGGAAATTGAATGTTTTTTATAAAAAATATTAAAACTGGTATATATATGAAAATCAGTTCCAATTTGGAAATATTAAATAAATTTGTTTTTCTTTGTTTAGGTGGTTTGTAGACAAAAGACGCTATTGCTGAAATTATTTTTTTTCCAAGCATTTGACCTTTTTACATAACATATTCAAATATCAGCGATGTTGACTGGGCTGTTTCTGAGTTATAATTTTTTTCATATTTACCAAGCCTTATATTTTCCTTCAAGGCTTTCATGCGTCTTCAAGAAACTAGCACACCATGCGTCTCCATTATGATTGAAATTTGCTTAACACGAGTGTTGCTGGTTTTTAATTTTCTTTTTCATTACATTGTATCGGTCTTGGAAATTGCCCAGGAATAAAGCTCTTTTGCCGTAGTTATGAAATGTCCCTGCATGATATTATTTAAAAAAAAATTGTAGTTTTTCTAATTTTTTGAAAAAGAACACTAACATGATGGCCATACTTGAGAAATAAATAAATGAGGGTCTAATATTTTTCGATAAAAAACAAAACTACCAATTATGATGAAATTCTGAGGGATTTTTTTTCTATGAAATTGCTGAGTACTAATCAGATCACGGTGTTTGTTTTCAAGGATCCGAAGATTGAGCGTCGAAAGAGCTTAACGGAAACGAGAGAATTTCGATAAGAAATGAACTCGTTGAAACTATTTTTTTTTAAATTACAGAATGTTCCATGGTCTTGAACAACAATCTTTCTGAAAAGCAATCAATCTAAATCGGGATATACGGGATCAAGGCTGACTAAAAGTAAATTGGTACGCCCGTTGGGAATCGAAAATCTTTGACAGTGGTTTGTTTACACTTCTATAGAGAACAACTGGTGCAAGTTTGATCAAAGTAGTCGATCGCGTTCAGAAATAACGTCAAATGGAACTCGAAAGAAGAAAAAAAATATTGTGCACAAACACCTGGAAAATCCGGAGTGGTCCGGTTCCAAGCTGGCTAAAGTGCTGAAGATGCCGAAAACAACAGTTTGTCGAGTGCTCAAAACCTACAAGGAAACCCTGAGTGTGGAAAGGAATCAGCGGACCTACGAAAAAACTGGAACCAGGGATCGTCAGCTGCGCAGCAAGGTGTTGAGGTGCGTTAAAGCCAACCCCGGTCTTTCGATCCGAGATGTGGCCAGAAGGTACAACGCCAACTTTCAAACGGTGCGGAACATCCTTGCCAGGGAAGGATACAAGTCGTACAAAGCCAGTAAACATCCGAACCGGCACATGAAGCAGAATTCCGTGGCCAAAAAGCGTGCAAGGCTCTTGTACGACCGTGTTTTGACGAAACACAAGGGCTGCACTTTGATCGATGACGAAACATACGTCAAACTCGATTTTAAGCAGCTTCCCGGTCAAAAGTTTTACATCGCGACTGGACGTGGGGATGTGCCGGGAAGATTCAAGTTCGTGTTTGCCGACAAGTTCGCGAAGAAGGCCATGATTTGGCAAGCGATTTGCAGTTGTGGCCTGAAAACGGAACCATTCGTCACATCCTCGACGATGACATCCCAAGTTTACATCGAAGAATGCCTGAAAAAGCGTGTATTGCCGTTCATCCGCAAGCATAGGGGCAAAGTCATCTTTTTGCCCGATTTGGCCAGCTGCCACTACTCCAAGGTGGTTCTGGAGTGGTATGCTGCCAACAAGATCGATTTTGTCCCCAAGCTAATGAATCCTCCGAATTGCCCGGAATTTCGACCAATCGAAAAATACTGGGCAATTTCAAAGCAGCGACTTCGACGAAGACGGCGGGGCAGTCAAGGACATCCAGCAAATGCGGGCAAAATGGAAGAAATGCGCTGATTCCGTGTCCGTTTCCACTGTGCGGGCGCTGATGGGCTCCATCAAGAGGAAGGTTCGAGATTTCGTTCGAACTGGAGAAATGTAACCATCTAATGCTGTAACTTTGAAGTTTTAATAAAAGTACTGTAAAGCAACCATTAATGGACTTTTTAAACTTATTGAATCACGAATTACAGGCTTTTTTGTGCGTACCAATTTACTTTTAGTCAGCATCAGCGGGTTGGGTTCCTCCTGGGGTGCCTGTTCGACCACTTCCTCTTTTTTCTTTATGTTATACTGCAAGGGAAGAATGAGTTTAGAAGAAAATCATTAATTAAATTGATCCGCTAAGCGAGCGAGCGAACGAACTCAGGAGATGAACTTTTAATTATCAAACTTTTCGGTTTTCGGTGGTTCGACCTGCGAGGCGAGCGAGATGAGTGGCCAATCAAAACTAACGGCGTTAACGAAAGGCGACGACAATAACCGGAAGTGGATACTTTTCCTCGACACTAAGTGCTGTCTAAATCGAACTTGTGAAGCAAAGGCCCGTTTGGTCGATAATGGCCTATATTTAGATCGAGACAAAAAAAGCGAACATGATGAGTTCGTTAGGGCAAGGTTTGCCATCCGATCCGTGATCCGGAAAATGCGTTCACCGAGGAGTAGACACAACAGCAATTATCATTATCCTGGGTGGCCCTAATTGTAATAATAGCATTTACGGAGAGGAGGCTTCGCCCGTTAGTCTCTTTCGGTTGCGGTGGCATTGAAAACATGGACGAACGCAAGCAAAGATTCGATTAACACCTGGAGGCTATAGAGGGAGAGAGAGAGAGAGGGAGAGAGACCCAGAAGCGGCAAATAAGCAGCAGACCGATGTCGCACGGTTGACATCGTCCGCAATCCGGTAGCTAGGAGCAAGGCCATAATTTGTCCAAATTGCCATGAAACAGCTAATTGAACATTCGTGTACAATTTGGGTCGCCATTCAGTACGGGAGTGTGTGAATGTGGAAAAGCATAAGGACAAACCGGGGGTGTAGTTAGGGTAGTTGCGGTGGGTGGGTTGGAAAAACTATTCGGTCAGTCGATAATTTTCCGTAACTGTAAGACCGTAGCGTCATAAAAGGATTTGATGTTGGGTACAGATTTGGTTTCTAAATTGAATACCTATATGCAAGTCTTTGAGTAAATCATCACGCATTTTATCTCTAACCGGAAGCACGACGGGAAGTTTTTCGTTATAAATGACGGAAGCTGCTTTCCAGTCCCAGATATCCGGAAACGACCGATTCTACATCAAAGACTTCCTCCAAACTTGATTTACAACTACAGGCACAAGTTTGAATCGATGGTTATGTTGTTCTTCGAAATATACGATTGGGGAATTTCGAGACTAGAATTTAAACTAAGTGATTTGTCCATCAACCAGGAAGTGTGTGAAAGAGATTGTGTTCAGAAAATACTCATCTAATATCTTCGAAAACAGTGCCGACACTTTACATAAGCATTATTATACTTTTTTGTTTTCGATTTCTCATGATTTGAGTTGTCGTCGCATGATCCACTGGCTCTCAAAGTAGCACTCCACTCAATTTCAAATGCTTCTACACGGCCATCCATTTTAACGCAGATTTGAGTCGTTTTTGGCTCACTTTCGTCAAAAGTGAAGTCACTCAAATTTGAGTAAATGTAACTGGGATTGACAAGGCAACAAATCTCGCTGATCCTCAGTCTGCTGTTAGTGCCAGTTGTACTAATCCTGCACAACATATTCCGGATGCACTGCACTATCATCTTCATTCATAAAGGTGAGCAAACTCGAAAACAACAAACAACATATTCCGTTCAAGCGATGTTTGACATCGATTTTGACGTTCTGATACGACATGACATTCTGAGAGCCACTGTCAGAGTCCAAGATCAGATACTCCAGAGACTGGGAACGTTAGCGGGCTTACTATACAAGGTTGGACTCCATAAAAAATAGGGTAATGGACATGTTTAGCTACAAAATTTCAACGATCAATATTTTCAATACCTCCAATCAAACAAAAATTGATGCTTTAAGATCATTCATTCGCTGCGCAGACCTAGATGTCATATTTCTGCAAGAAGTGCAGATCGTTACCAGGCTTTACGGTAATCTTTAACGTAGACGCTCACCAACGAGGCACAGCCATTGCGATGAGAGATCGAAGTGGAGAAAAGTTTAGATAATCGTATAATTTCATTGCGTATTGGACCCGTAACTTTCATAAATATGTATAACCCCATCACTGCTGTCAGCTGTCTCGCTGTCATGAGGAACGCAAGAGAAGACTTCTTCAATAGATCTGTTGATCACTATCTCCATGATTCCACGGAGAACATAATACTAGGTGGGGACTTCAATGCGGTTGTCAATTATAAAGATGCAACGGGAACCAGTAATATAAGTCCGATGTGCAAGCGTCTGATGAGTGCAGCGCAGCTAGTTGATTCTTGGGAAGTAATAGAAGGAAAAAGAGTTGAATTTTCGTACATTAGATCAAATACTGCGTCTCGACTGGATCGCATCCTGATCTCGAATAATATGAAAGCACAAGTGCGTGCTGTACATTTTACTGCAACGTCATTCTCCGATCACAAGGCTGATGTGGCACGGATGGTTCATCCGCAGCTGCGAACACTATCAGGGCGTGGTGTTTGGAAGCTTTACCCACACATTCTTGACGATTTGGAGATCATGAGTGAATTAACTAGGACGTGGCAATATTGGGCAAGAGCAAAAAGGAGTTCCCGTTCCCGTTGATAGAATGGTGGGTCCTGCATACGAAACCAAAGCTTATCTCATTCTTGAAATGGAAAACATCAATGTTTCATCGTAATTTCAGAGATACAATGGAATTGTATCGCTGTCTACTGAAAGCAGCCTATGACAATTATCTTGGGAACCCAGAACAAATTCGTACAATTAATCATATTAAGGCACACATGCTCCAACATCAGCGTCGCCTTTCCGAAAACTTCCGTAAAATGAACGAGACCTTTCTATCCGGCGAATCAACAACACTTTTTCGTGTTGCGTAAGTCCATGGAAAAATAGCGGGAAGTACCATATCAGCACTGGAGAAAGAAGATGGTCATGAAATACAGGATCAAGAACAAATAGGACATACTGTTAGAACCTATTTTGAGTCATTGTATGCTTCTACAGATACAGACGAATCGGTAGAACTTCTACCAACCAAAGCGATTCCTGATCATAACGTTGTGAACGAAAATCTCTTACGACCGGTAACACAAGATGAAATTCACTCTGCCATTAAAGGCAGCTGCACCCGAAAATCTCCAGGCTCAGATGGATTGCCTAAAGAGTTCTATATAAAGGCTTGGCGAATCATCGGTTACGAAATTACGAACGTCATTAACGAAGCTCTTCAAGGAAATTCTGTGAGACAATTCCAGGACGGGATCATTGTTCTGGTCAAAAAGAAAGGTAGAGATACAACCGTGAACGGATATCGTCCCATTTCTCTCCTGAATTATGACAACAAAATATTTGCAAGAATCTAGAAACTGCGGATGCACAGCTTGCTACCATTTGTGCTATTATACCACCAGAAATGCTCGAATGGACACCGAACTATGAAGCAACTTGCCGCATTCAGAACAAACTTTGTCAGTTGAAGCACCATCGTAAAAATGCACTTCTAGTTTCGTTTGATCTTGATCATGCCTTTGACAGAGTAAGCCACCAATTCCTGAAACGAACAATGATTAGGATGAATTTCAACCCACAGTTTGTAAATCTTCTTGCTTCAATTTGGATTTTCCCCAAATCCTAAAAAACCCCCCCACGAAAAAAAAAGCACCCTCACTAAAACAAAACGACCCCCTTTCAATACACCTTTTCGTATTTTTTTTACAACCACTTCTTGCTGCTAAGGAGTGTATCGAAAATAAGCTATCCACAAACTTTCATTCAAATTTTGTTGAAAACCGATATTTTATTCATACAAAAAATTGATCCTTTATTGTACGAGGTTAAACTTGAACATAATGAAGACCGGATGAAATTTAAGTTATTCCTTCACGAACTTTCGAACTTTGGATCGAATGCTCTTCATCAAGTTCCGGACAAGTGTTGCATCGCATTTTTTGGACGCTTGAGCCCAAATTTTTTTGAACTCCTGCATGTTCCCAGCTGCCTTACCAGTCTTCTTGAAGACCCTCTTCACGATTGCCCAGTAACGTTCGATGGGTCGAAGCTGAGGGCAATTTGGTGGATTGATATTTTTCTCAACGAAATCTATACCCTTTTCCGCAAGCCAATTGAGAGTGGTTTTGGCATAATGAGCCGACGCTAAATCCGGCCAAAACAGTGGAGGTGTACTATGCTTCTTATATAAAGGCAACAATCTCTTCTGGAGACACTCAGATCGATAGATTTCCGCATTTATAGTTCCGGTAGTGTAAAAAATGGTTGACTTCAAACCACAGGAACATATTGCTTGCCATACCAGTACCTTTCGACCGAATTTCTCCACTTGAATCGACCTGTCTGCATCGCTCACATCCTCCTCAACGACGGCAGTAAAGTATTGTGGACCTGGAAGGGTTTTTGAGTCCTCCTTTACATAGGTCTCATCGTCCATCAAAACGCATGCATCCGGACGCTGCAAAAGACGCGAATACAATTTCCGGGCCCTTGTTGCTGCTCGCTTCTTCTGTTCTGCACTTTGTTTCGAGATTTTCTGCTTCTTGTAGGTCTTCAGGTGGTTTCGCCTCTTGATACGCTGGATCATTCCGACACTCGTTCCTGCTTTTTTGGCCAAATCACGTATTGACATTGATTTGTTCTTCATGATTAGAGATACCACTTTCTGCTCCAGTTTCGGGTTGGAAGAACCGGGTTTTCTGCCTCTTCCTGGTAGCTCATCTAAAGAATAGTGTTCCCCAAACTTATTAATGATGGTTTTAACACTCGCATGATGAATTCCAAACCGCTTCGCCAATTTTCGCATAGTAATACCCTTCTCACTTAGCCATGTGTCCAGAACGATAATTTTCACTTCCTTTTCAATACGCGACATTTTGAAAACGCAGAATTTGAACCGCACAAACAAGTAAACAGAAGAAAGCTGACAGTCAAACGCACAGCATGCAGTGTTCAGAGCATAAAAAACCATCACAAATACATGCGTACAACGCAAATGTATGTGGATAGCTTATATTCGATACACTCCTTATTTCCCAAAAACCCCCAAATTCAGTCTTCAACCCCTATGCCGACCATTTTTCCATTTTTGTTTTTTAATCATGAACGAGAACTAATAGAAGTGTCCAATATTTGCATTGAATTTGGTTTATTCTCCGGTGCGGTCTTAAATAAAAGCAAGACAACTGTGGTCATGGTAGGAAATTTCAATTTATCAGCCGATACCGAATGGTTAAACATAGAAAACTATGTGAATATTTTAGGAGTGATTTTCGGAGAAAATATCAGACAAGCTCAAAAATTGAATTGCCAATCGGTGCTGAATGGTCTACGGACCAAACTTTGGTTCCATAGTCCTAGAAAACTGAATCTTATCCAGAAGATCATCCTTATCAACACATAAGATTGGACTCGGAAAAAATGCGACACTTTGTTTTGGGTGTTACTTTCTATCGCGTGGGTAAAAATTAATGAAAGTTTGGGTAATACTAGTTTAGAGTGTTATATTTATGTGTGCAAAATTTTCTTGCGATTTGTCGAGTAGTTTTCAAGATGCATTCGAAACAAGAAGAGCTACGCCAGAAAATCAGTCGCACTCGCACAGATGGATCGGCAAAAGGCTTGGAATCCACTATTTCACCGAGTCCGGCGTTGTGAAGTTGTTACAGAAGATGAAGACCATCGAGCGGCGCACTGGAAGCGACTGAAAACCGAAAACGGAATACCCAGAGAAGGTGCGAAAGATAAGGCAGTACTTTAAGAATAACCCGAGCCTTTGCACCCGAGACGTGGCCAAAAAGGTCAATTCGTCGAAGTGGTTCGTCTAGCAGACGATGAAGCGGGCTGGGCTACGTGTTTTTAAGGTCAGGAAGGTGCCAAACAGTACTGACAAGCAAAACATGGTGGCCAAATTGCGTGCGTGGAAGCTGTACCGTGAGTGGCTGGTAAAGCCAGGCTGTCTCGTCATGGACGACGAGACATATATCAAGGCGGACACCAAACAAATCCCCGGCCTCGAGTTTTTTGTCGGTACGTCCCGCATGGAGGTTCCGGAAAAGTTCCGGAAGAGAAAGATGGACAAATTCGCGAAGAAGTACCTGCTGTGGCAGGCAATCTGCGAGTGCGGATGGTACAGCAAGCCGTTCGTTACAACCGGCACCACAAACGGGCAGATTTATCCCGAGGAATGCTTGCAGAAGCGCTTGCTGCCCTACCTCCGCTCTCACCGTGGTCCCACGCTGTTCTGGCCGGATCTCGCTTCGTGCCATTACGCTAAGCCTGTAATGGATTGATACGAAGCGAAGGGCGTTAATGTGGTCCCGAAGGAGGCGAACCCGCCAAATACACCAGAACTTGGTCCGACCGAAAAGTTTTAGGCGATAATGAAGAATAAGTTGAAGAAAAGCGGAAAAACATTCAAAACCGATGAAGTTTTGGAGAAAAACTGGGAGAAACTGTGTAAGGAAGATGGACAAAGCCTCGCCCAAGATCTCATGAGCAGTGTTAAGAGAAATGTACGAGCATTGAGCTTGGGGGAGGAAATTCAATAAATAAATTATGCCAAAACATAGCTAATATATAGTTTTATAATCCCTGAAAATTTGAAGCATCCGATTTAAAATGAATGTTTGGTGATCAATTTTGTGTGTCTCATTTTTTCCGAGTCCAGTCTTTACGTTACTTCAATAATTTGGTACATGGCCTCCGATATCTGTGGGTTTCAGCAACAAAATCAAGACGGAAATCGGGAAATTTGTATGGCATGGTCAAACATTGCAAAGGGTAGCAATGGCCAACCTTATTTTGCCGAAACATCTAGGTGGTTTAAACCTACACTGCCCTCAAATCAAAGCCAAAGCATTGCTGATTAACCGCTTATTGAGCCTTTCACATCAACTTCCTTTCCACAGTAGTTTTTTGGAAAGCCCAACTACACCTGTACCACCCATGTTCTCGCACATAGCTCTACTAAGAGCACAATTGCCTTTCCTTCCGGACCAATTAACCACCTCACCTTCATCTCTAGGAATTCATCAACATTTCCTGCAATAGCTACCAGATACAAACCTAGAATTGTATCAGCAGAAACACGTGACTGGAACACTATCTTCAAGAATATTCACAGCAAAATTTGAGCACAACGCTCAAATTGGTTTATGGTAATACATAAGAAAATAAAGCATCGAGAACTGCTGTTTCGTCGAGAAGTTATTGAAGACCCCTATTGTGAAATGTGCCCCGGAGAACCAGAGACAACAATACACAAACTTTTCCGTTGTCAACGAATCAGGGATATCTGGAGGTTTCAACGGAGGCAGATTATAACACAAGAGCCTAGTTTACGTTGCTTGGAGCCTAAACAATGTATTCATCCCACCCTCAAAAATATCAGCCGCAACAGCAATCAATCGATAATTAAATCTCTAGGACTTTTCTTGAGCTACTGTATTGATATACCAGAAAATAGGAGAAGACAATTTTAAATTTTATTTATTCTGTAACAACTAAATAGACGCAAAATACAGTTTTATGTTCAAAAATCGAAAAAAAAAATAAAAAAATTTACGGAAGACCCCAATAGACTACAGCAAAGGGCCTAACAGCTGACGTCCTAAACTCTTCAAAAAACTAGATCACTTACTTACACGAGAGATATGACACAAAGAACAACAAATCCCCACGAAAACAACACATTTCTCAAACCAACGGTTCAAGCTCAACCATATCAGTACTATGCAGCGCAGTGCTGCTAGAAAAATTGAACAATAAGCCCTCAACAATTCTCGACCCTTTGCGTTCTTGGAGGTATTTCATCTCAGGAAAGAAACAGTGACCTATCTTTTGAGGTTACTGGGTGTCCTCCGGAGACTCGTAAAAATAATCCCTCCCGTGGCAAATCCAATACAAACTCCAAATTATGATTTCACCGATCGACATGAGCCCCCTCACAGCTACTATAAGAACCGAAAGGAAGCCGAATAGTTACTCGTAGCTGTCACCTTAAACTTGTCAAACCCTAACGTACACTGCATCATGTCAACCAAAACCTACACCAGAAATGTATTTTTTCTATAATTTGACCCACGACATTCTTGTAAACGAAAAACAATTCGTAGTATAATTCACGGCTGGTTCCTTAAGACGACAAACAACCCCCAAAGACTCATAAACTCGGCGAAACTTTCAACTCGTCCCACCCGTCACAAGCCACAGAATAATTACGCCAGAATCCCCGTCTACAACCACTTGTTGTTCTGAGAGCCAGCCCATTACACTATTAAATATATTAATTGATAAGAATTATATAATAATTATTTGAATTAATTGAGTTCTTAAATATACTTAGCTGAGTTTCCGTGAAATTGTTAGAGACATCTTCTGGACATCCAGTGTAGAGCATGATTTCAAAATAGTCCGTAAAAGGAGTAGAATGCAATCCACTCTGATGACCGTCACAAAAATCCCCGAAAATCCTAGTCTATTGTGTCACAGTTGCTCACGGTAATTGTAAAGTTTACTTCGCGAAAAAAATTTAGAGCCAAATTCAGCACATTTTTAACACACGAAATCACCATTAATTAAATATATCTTTAACACATCTTACTACTTCTTTTCCACACCATTTCTCACATCGATTTGTGGAGTAAACATGACAAACTAGAAGTTTGGTCGTGTATTCTCATATCCCCCGTGGTTTTTATCAACATTGTTTTTTTTTTTGGGTTAATAAGGAAGGGGGTAAAGGGGTTTGCACAAATGAAACCTTTCTTTTCCCCCCCCCAACCCTTACACTTTTATTTATAAACATTTCGGAGCTGAAGAGAACATTTTCATGATCGGAAAGCAATCCACATGCTCTTAATAAGTCCCTGCAATTGGAAACTTTATTCCATCGCTATGAAATTTTCTAAGTCTAAAGCTCTTTTCTGAAGGTAAATTCCGATAGATAAAAAGTAAGCAGATGGATTAACGTCCGAATCTTGGCAGTTCTAATTGTAGATTCAATACAGCTTTATCAAATATCCTAGGTGATGCATGAACTGCTAAAAACTCGTCCCGTACCCTATATGAGAACCGACTGTGTAAGTAAAAATTTGTAAAACAATTAAAATGATACGTGCAATAAACTTAAGACAAATCTGAGTGACCGTCAAAAAGCAATATATTCACACATCCTTTGAAAAATCCTTAAATGTCTTTAGAAAATTCCCGGCGGCCCGCCATATCATTCGAAAAATGCCTCGTTGCCCTCAAAGCTGATCATTGGATCACTGTTCTAAAGCAATGCTCCGTCAACTGCTCGGTAGGCAACCTTGGTGCGAATAATCAGAAATCAATTGATAATCAATTAGCTTGACTTGCCATCGAACAGTTGTTCACGGAGATATTGCTCGTAAGAACAGATAGCAAACATTTAAGTTTGATATTATACCGAAGGGCTAGAAGAATGGGAACAAAACGTTTATTTTCCCATAGTAATTCCATAGAAACGTCCGTGGGTTAGTGCAGTTGGAGTTCGCATCCAATTGAGCTCATATGTTGGTAATACAAGTGGCTTGCCACTTAAATTTAACCTGGATGAATATGACGAGGAGAATAGAAAATAAGGATGTTGATAGTTACAAAAATCGTTGAAAAAGCGCAAAGAACACTTGTATCAATTTGTACGAAGTAGTCAATGAATAAACTCAGCTCTTTCACGGAGTAAAACCCTGCATTGATGGAGCATCCGATAATTTCGAATCAAAAGTCCCCGTACAGACCAAAGTGTGAAAGCTTATAAAACTCTAGCTACGTCCCCCTCCTGGTTTGGAAAACTTTTCCAGCGTGTCACGTTTCAACGGATTGAGTTGAATTTGATTTGGGACTTTTCTCGCTTGTTCTAACTCTCGTCTATCTACCTTCTGCGGAGTGTGAAGCACCGTGCCATCGTTCGCGTTATACGCCTAGATATAGACAACGCCAGCGGGGGGAGGTCGATGAGGGATAATTATCGCTCTCGTAAATTTCCGCGTCCACTTTCTCCGTTGGAGTTGTGCAAGGTTATTTTCCTTTCTGATTGAATTGGAACCGATTTTCGCTCTGATTTTTTTTTAGATTCACATATTTTTCCAAGATTCTGGAAATGTGAGAGGAAAGCGTTTTATTTATTCAAGCCAATAAACACCATAAATTAACGACGATTATTTATACAACGTCTATGGTTGGTCGGAGTCATATCCATTTCGAGCGATTTAAACAACGCAGAATATATATAGGCCAATAAAGCTAACAAAAGTCTTGCGAGGAGGTTTTAATTCCACTAAAAGCTATGAAGATCTGCATGCCTCGCTCTGACTTTACGATCACGTGCCGATTTATAGGACGAACGTTGGTGCTGATGCAATATCGTTAGATATTTCTTTGTTTTACGACGAGGATGCAAAGTAAGTGGTAAATTTACAAGCAAAATACATCAGCTTTTTTGCACTTGCTCTGTGTTATTACTGTTTCGAATGCTCTCGGGGAAAACGATGAATTTTTGAAGACGTCGTTCTTAGTACCGCTACAAAAACCACCGCTCGTTAAGATGAAGTCGTTATCAATTATTCTCGGTAATCGAATTGTTAATCACTGAAATTCTTCCACTCCATTTATCTTCCGGAAGTATCCTGCACGCTTCAATCTCAGCTAACAATCCCACGGGAAAAGGAAATTCGATTTCCTTCTCCAGTTTCAGCAGGAACCTAATTTTTATTATTTTCCTGTGGTGTGAAAATAGCACTGATAAGCATCAGAGCAATTCCGTCCAGTGCCATGGGCATATTTTCGGTTGTAAGTCGATGTTTCTCACGCACAAACTCCCAAGAAATACCCGAATAGAGCAAGAAACGAAATTGCCCAATTCTTTTGCTTTCCTCGAAATGATACAAATAATCTTCGTTGATCCCTCAACTGAGATTGCTGCAGATCAATTTTCGGACATTCGGACAGCCATTGTGAGCCGGGTTGGCAACAAAGGGAATCAAAGGGATTCCTGTCCGTTGTAAACATAAAAAGACCGCCGGAGTAGCGGAGGAATTGCAATAGAAAAGGATATTGTTTCATTCCGCTACCAATCAAACGTGATATTCCTGCTTCTCTTGTGTCGATCGTCGTCTTGAAAATATTTTTCCGTTATTTGGTTCGATTCTGGTTTTTTTTTCTCATGAGATGAACGTCAGCTTTCAGAAGTGAGACGATTCATAGTTTTTGTGTGAAAGTTCAAATCGTAATTTCGTTATTTGGTTGGATTGGTTGAAGGCATGAAGGACAATAACGTTGATTTTGTGTAGAAAATGGATTTTTAGCTAATTTTCGTTACTAAACATAATTCATACATATATGAAAGGTAGCTTATACCCTGAATCCTCTAGCGGTGGTGTACTGATTCAAGTGTAGCAGTAAAATGAACACAGGTATAATCACCATTTTGATTTCATAAGCAACAAAAAATCGTTCTGCTAGGTAGAGCTGGTCACCGTGCTAAACAAGCACCAGTGAACAAGTCCTAGATATCTCCATCTTCCAACAACTGTTCCTCTTCGTAAGATGGATGGGTTTAGTTTTACGTGCCCATTTCAAACTTAAGATATAGTGTGATTCAAAGAGCGATAGACACGAGATACACAATGTAAGCCTCTTAACAGGAGTTTAGATTGACGATGGCGAACAAGCCCATTTATCTATGTTTACTGGTGACCGCCGATAATGACTCAAGCAGAGAATTACAATGGATTGAGTTATGGCTGGGAACTATTCTATTATTGTCATCGTAACAACTGTTTGCTAAATAGAAAATGAGAACTGCACTTTCAGAAAAGATTAATTTATTTGAATTTTTGAACCAATATGTCCAACTAGTGGTATAGGTAAGTAGGCTGTGCATTGATCGTAGAAGACGTTTTTTCTCAGTCGTAGTTATTTTTTTTTGTAATAGAGCAATGATCGTGCCTTCGACCATAATTGATATCGAAAGTATATCAAGGTTCTTCTGAACGGGTTGGTGCACCCGGTTAAACTGTGAAAAAGTAAGGTATGTATGGGTACCTCAAAAGTTATGCATAACACCTATTTCAATTATAGTTGTTTTTTTTTTCAGATTCATGGGATATGATTTAAAAAAGATCACAAAAAAAAAACGTTTTAATTATTCGGTATTTGTGAAAAAAATCAAACATTGCGCTTAAATCCATCCATTATGGTTTGTTAAAACTCTTCAGATAACTTGGTTCCGTATTTACCAAAAAATTGTTGGAATTGTTTGACATATTTGATTTCTTGTTTCTTTCCAGAAAGCTTCCGCTTCATCTGAGCCCAATATCTCTCAGAGCCCAATATCTCTAGTCGTAACTCTCGACAACTTGTTGGATTTCCGGTTCTCGGTACAATAATCGCTTGATTTGCTTCGTACCACTCCATTACAGTTTTAGCATAATGGTAGAATGCCAAATCTGGCCAGAACAAAGGTTTTTTGTTTATGGTTTTTGATGAAGGAGAGCAATTGCTTCTGCAGAAACCCTTTCTGGTAAATCTCCCTGTTGATTGTGCTTGCAGTGATGAAAGATTTACTCTTTCTGACACATGTGCAAATTGCTGGTTTAACAATGTTTCTTTTGGAAAATTTTGATGCCTTCTTTGTCCTAAAATGCTCAGCTGTAGAATTTCTGGCCATAGTAAAAAAGAAAACCAGCCCTGGAGCTACTTGAAATCCTTCAGGAAATAAGTTTTACCGTTCATAACAACGCATGAAAACTTCGTCAAATATTCGCAGTACAAACGTCGAGCCCGTCATTTTGCTGTCGAATTCTGTTTGTCGTTGCGGAACTGTTCTTACTATATACGACTTCAGCCTCAAACGCTGTTTTGATTTTTGGACCAAACCAGGTGACATTCCTATTGTACGAGCCACCGTTCGAACAGGGAGATTCGGGGTTTTCTTCAATAACGTTTGCATTTAAATAAATGAACAAAAATTGCCGATTTTTCGTGGGTTTACCTTCACCCGCACTGACAAAACTACCCATGCAGCATCAATCATAGTAACCCATGAGTCAGCAGACAAAATTTGACAGCTCTATCAGACGAACTCTAACCGTGATGGCAAAAACAGTGAAGCAACTCCGTTCAGAAGTGTGCGCGTTCAAAGAACGGCACCCCGCCGCGTCAAAAACGGACATCGTGCGGCACTTTGTGGACGCCAGATACGCTCGTTCCGGCATATACAACATCTTGGCACTATTAGACAACAATCAGAGCATCGAAAGAAAGCCCGGTTCCGGACGGCCGACGACCCTGACCGACAAGAAGCTCCAAAGGATGCTGAAGAGGAAGACCGAGGGAAAAGTGGCTACATCGCTGCATGCGCTTGGCCGGGAGGTCGGTTCAACCGGCCAAACAGTGAAAAAGTACCTGGCGAACATGAACATACATGTCAGGAAGCGGAAGTCGCGTCCACTGGTTTCGAAGCTGCAGGCAATGAAGCAGCGGCAGCGGCTGAATAAGATGGTCAACTCGATTTTCCTGACGAATCGCGACGTGGCGGTGGTGATGGACGACGAGACCTATCTCACCCTGGATGGCAACGACTGGCAGGGCACTTCGTTTTTTACTTCCCCTACGAAGGAAGTGAGCTCCGAGGTTAAGTTCATTTCACACACCAAGTTCCCCAAGAAGGTTCTGCTGTGGCTGACAATCAGCGAGAAGGGGGTGTCAAATCCGCTATTCTATCGCTCCGGACTGGCCGTGAACGGGGAAATTTATAGTACGAAATGCCTGCCGGAAGTTGCGTCGCTCATCAAGAAATTCCATAAGGGCGAAGACGCGGTGTTCTGGCCGTATCTGGCGTCGGTCCACTACTCGAAGCGATCGTTGGAGGAGATGGAGCGGCTGAATATCGATGTGGTACCCAAGTCGGCGAGCCCGCCCAACGTCTCCCAGCTGCGTCTCATCGAGAATTTCTGGTCCAACCTGAAGCGTAAGATCAACTCCAACAAGTTTGTCGCGAAAACTGAGGAGGAATTGATAAATAAGACGAAGAAAGAACTCAAAAAACATGCCTTCACGCATGTTTTCGTCCGCCATGGCGAATGTTCCGGTTAACTGCCGGAAAGCTGCTCGCAAGGGCGTAGAATTTTTTTTGCAAGTTAGCTTAAATAATTACCTTTCATGGGATTTTTTTTTTTTCTTTATTTTACGTCAGCCTATTTCCTCACATGGTGACAATCACCGTCGCCAGGAAGACGACTCCACCACCTGGACCCTACCTAACGACTCATGAATATGAGCCGGGACCAACGGCTTTACTTCCCTTCCGAAGGAGATTGAACCCAGACCTATTGGGGTGCCAAGTAGCAGTCACGCTTACCACTACTCCACCGACGCCGGCTTCATGGGAAATTTATCAAAAGCAATTAACTGTCTTAGCTTTTTCTTATCTCCATCCAAAGAAAGTCAATTTTTTTTAATGCAACGTTAGGTAAATCCATTTTTTTGCAATTTCCCATATTGAAAAGTCAGGATTTGCCTTACGTCCGTACAAAGTCCGCTCGCTTCGTCCTTTCTATTCGTCGCCATCTTGAACACTTAACATGGAATGGAAACACCAATCAAAGAGGGTTATTCCGAGAGTCGAAGTGACTTTTGTCGCATGGTGCTCCATTTGATTTACTCAGAAGAGTCACGTCACTGCGAGTGACTTTCCTCACTTCACCGAGTGACAAAAGTCACTTCAACTCTCGGAATAACCCTCATAGTCTTTTTCATCGAAAACTCCCAGCTATACCTCAACGAAATTTTTCACTCACTAAGTGAAATAGTTCGAAAGTTACAGTGATTTGAAGGTGTCCGAATTAATGTGGATACAGACCTTACCTACAATCCATGGGAAATGGAATGCGGAAGCGCAAATCCAAGCTGGCAGCCTCGTAGTAGCAGGCCACCACCCAAAGGCAGTGGCTGAAGACAATGGTCAAGGAGATTTCCGGGGAAGCGCGATGTGGTGTTGGTGATGGACAATGAGACATATTAGACTCTGGACGGCAAGGACTGGCAGGGTACAAGATATTTGACGTCCCCCACCATGGAGGTGAGCAACGATATCTCCCACACCAAGTTCCCGAAAATGGTTCTACCGTGACTGACTTAACAGAGAGAAATAGATGTCGAAGCCACTGTTCTTTTCCTCGGGACTTGCTGTGAATAGGGAGATTTACAGTACCAAATGCCTGCCTGAAGTGGCCGCCTTCATCCGGAAGTACCATGCTTAAGGATTTTCCAGGTGCTTGCGCAAAATCAATTCACGACGTTGCTTTTTGGGTGACGCTATTTTTTTCCAATTTTCGAAAAACTGACAGCGATAAAAATACAACCAACAAAAACCGCTTTAAACTACTTGTACCCAAATTTTAAAGAGAAAATACCCAACGGGTAATTTTCAACAGCGGTTTTTCCGTGATGCAATTTGTTGTTGAACACCCTTTAAATTGTCTGTTGGACAGACAATTTCATGTTAATTCGGCCCTCTAGGGCGCCGTTCTTTAGCAATGAAAGTGCATAGTTTTGGAGCTGTGTTCAGTCTTCAAAGGTTCGTATTTATACCGCTTGGCACGCTGTGAATAATCATGTTTTTCACCAACAACGACAGGAAATATTAGAGCTGTACATAAAGAAGCAGTGAAGTAGTAAAAGTCCAAAGAAATGATCATTTATTTGAAATTGAGCTCTACGAGTTACCAAAAATATCTGAACTATCACACCAACCCGTGAAAAAAAACCGTTTCACACTTTACAGGGTGGCAACGGTATCTTGTCAGTAAAATAAATGTTTATTAAAACACAACGAAAGACTTGAAATCAAAACACGCCTTATTTCCTATAATATTACAATTTATTTTTAAGAAACAACATGTTGAGCTCGAACCACTCACCTTTTCTTTTATGACCAGCAGTAGACGTTTTTCAAACGCTTCGCAACTGGCACACACCGTTTCTTGGGGCATATTGTCCCAAATATTGGTCAAGAGTTTCTTGGAAGGTTCAAGAGTGTGGCCTTTTGTGCTTCCAATTTTACTGAGCATGTATCCCCAGGCAAAGAAATCCAAAGGATTGAGATCTGGTGATGAGGCAGGCCATTTTTGCGATGCTGTGAAATGGGGCAAATTTTGGCGACACCACTCCTGTGTTGCTTTCGATTGATGAGAAGACGCAGAATCCTGTTGAAAACAGTAATTTCCGTCCGGAATCAATTTCAAAGCATGAAGTAACAAGTGATTCTTCGAAACATTTTCGATGTAGTAATGAGTGTTGATTTCCATTCCTGACTCGATTAAAAGAAGTGGAAGTTTGACGTTTTCTGAAATTCCAACCAATATCATTACTTTCAGTACATTTTGTAACCACTGCACAGCCGCCTCCATCTTTGGGAAAATCTGCAAGGTTCGCTTTCATTCGGTAGGTTGTAAGTATCTTGCAGAAGAAACATTTTTTCGTTGGAAAAAAGAATATCACACAGGGCGTGCCACAGCAGCAACTCCTTACCGCGAATCATTCGAGTCTTCTTTTGTTTTTCTGTTCATCCCTAAATTCGCTGTTTTTGCAACGCTTTGAGCTTCAAATCATGAGTCATGACATTCTAGCTCGACGTATGGGTAATATTCGGATCCTTGGCCATCGCTCGCCCAGATTGTGTCGGATTAGGGCGAATTCGCTCCCTTACGCGTTTCACCATCATTTTGGTCCTAACCGTTTGATGAGGTCCATGCTTATTGTTGATTTTGTACGTACCCGTCTCGTTGTATCTTTTTATCGTGCGGAAGATAAATCCCTCGTTCATACCGATGCTTTTAAGCTGCCTGAAGATCTATTTTTTTTCAAATATAAATCTATTTTCAGCTCTCGTTTTGTGTTCATGTCTAGGTGTGAGACAACTCTACTCTAAGTGGTTTTGATGCACCGAGTCACTCGCGAGTAACTCAATATAGCTTAAAATTGAATCAATCTTAATCGATTATTATCGGTTGCCAGGGCTTCAAAAAGTTTGACTTGAAATTTATTTGGAAAACAATAATGGACATACGGCTAATGGCAATAGAAGGTGGAACAACGGCGAGCCCTATTTTAGACTATGAGGGTTCTAGGAATATTTGAAATATGATACGTGATACGGACGACTTTACTGAAGTTCAATTATCAGGTGTGATACGTTATGTTTAGAGTTTAATTTGCTAAACATCAATTCTAAGAAGCTTGAAGCTTGAATTGGACTGCAGTGGGCTGAGCTCGTTTGTCTCTTCTCTTGCGCTTGTTCCACAGCACTATTTCATAGTCTGACCGTCTGGCGGAATGATGCTGCAATAGCAAATAGCAGGTCAAGCAGGTGGTGGGTTTATTCAAAGTATGACTTAATTGGAGACATGAAAATAACTTTTCGAAAAAGACAAAGGCTAAAACTAGTAGTAGTAATACGATATCAAGTTGTTCGAGCAGATATGTAGTTTGAGCGAAAAAAGATTATTTCAAAATCAAAGTTAAACAGAGGGATTGCTTGTATACAATTGTGCACACACGAGAGCTCATGTATTAGCGAGCGGTTTGTTTGACAGCTGCTGTGCAAAAACAGAGAACAAGATACAGTGCTTGCTTGCTGAGCAACGTTAGTTACTCGAAGTACCTCAAAAGCAACTCTGAAATTGCTCGCGATAAGGAGCTGTCTTACCCCTTGGTTCATGTTTATAGCGTAACCAAAACAAACAATCTTCCAAAACAAATCCAAAACAAATAACTTCCATAAAATGCCCGATGAACGTGAACATTTTCACGTATAATGAAAATGTGCACCTATCAATAAACAAAACTGTACAAGAGATACACTGAGAGAAAAAAACAGTGACATGCCACCTTTGCCACCCTGTAGATACTGGATTCTCGGATATGAAAGTTTATTAAACTTGCTGTAAATGCACGTCTAGTCTAGAGTTCACGTCTAGAAATATTACAATAGCTTTTGAAAACTACGTCATGCCCTTTAATTTAGGTGTTCAAAACCTTAAAATTACATGAATTTAAACTGAAAAGAAAGTGCAAGACAGAATAAGGTGTTGAAAGTTTTTTTAAATTACATGATGTCAAACATTGGAAAAAAAAACCAACCTCAAAGTATTTAGTCAAACCTCAATCGTCTTCGAAAACGAACGCTGAAGTTTTATTGCGATCAGTTTCATGTGTTGTACGAAAAAATGAGTGTCCAATGTGTTATTTGTGATTTGATCCGCGCAAATTGTACGTTTTGTAAAAACCATATCCGTTTGTACAGACATTTTCCATTTTTCAAGTGCGCGTTCGGATGAGAAGTGGTTTTTAAGTCATTTGTGGCATATCGGCAGGTGATTTAAAACATGTTGTAACTAATCATCACATAAACACTACACAAAATTAACGTTCTCTTTATTTGGGTATTGTGATCATGCTAGGATTTTTGTAGGCATTCTGAAATTTTTTACAGACTCTTTGATGTTCATTTCTGGGGCTTTTATTGTTTGCGGTGTATGTTTAAAATAAGACAATTTATGATATTTTTTCCATAAAAACATTGCTCAAAAATACTTTACTTTGTTCGATACTTTGCTTTAGGTATTGAATAACACAGGCATAACTTGAATCCTAGACGTGAACAATGAAAATGTTGATCTTGTATTTATTCATTAAATTTACATCCATTCCGTCGTGTTGAATCGGAACTGAACAAGCGAGGTCACTCTGACACTCTCCAACAATCGAATTTCCTGCAACGTGTTCGAATATGCAAGTCACATCGAGTGATTCCACACAACTGCACAGGAACCACCGAACCACTAACTGCATGTTCCCGACTTATAGCTTTTAACACCCCATCCAAGCCGGGAAAATCTCCGGGGACCCATTCATCACTTGGTGAGCTGTCCGGACCAGAAAACAGCGACCATTATCTCTAATTACAAGACCGAAGAGCTGAAGCACGCGCAGCTCCAGTGTCGGTAGCGTACGCACTCAACAGCAGCACTGGGATTTTAAACCTCGCTTAGTGCTTCCTCTTGCCGCTGTCACATTTTCACAGAAAGTCGTACAAAGTAATTAAAACAATGTTCTCAAGCACTCACACTCACACTCTCCATTCGACTCGACGCCATCATGCGGAGCGACTCAGGGTTGTTTGTATAATGAAAATGATACCTTGAACCTCCCTGCAATAACCGAAAGGGAGGATAGAACCACTCCGACATTCTCTCACTCTGCAGTTTGTAAAACGATGTTAACCTCGACCCCCCCCCCCCCTCATCCACCCATACCATCACTTGACTAAAACCAGCAGACCACCCCATTACCTCGCATAATCTCAATCCAGTCGTGAAGCATAATCACTCTCCCTGCAATCCTGAAGCCACTGAATTTCTTTTCAAAGGGCGTATGTATACGTGTCATCGGAAATGAGTTTTCGCGTTTCTCCACCTAGTTGATGGCTGAGGAATGGTGGCAATGAGTTTTAATGAAAATATTTCTCGTTTTAGCGGAATTGTTTTTATGCGGGATTTGGAAAACATTTGGTCGTCGAAGTTGCACTCTTTCCGTACCTTCACCTCCGCCCACCGTACCTGAAGTATTTGGAGAATCCTCGCCTGCTGCCACTGAAGTTGAGATTTTTCCTGAGCTTCTGTTTTTGGTTGTAGATAGCAACTGCTATTTCGGAGCCCGGAGGCAAAACTTTGGAATTTTGTGGATTTTTGGAATAATGAACGAAGTTTGCCCTGTTTTGTTGAGGTTGAATAGCGGAGGTGGTGGGAACAAGCGGAGGGACGGGCATACGCTAATGTCGAAGTTTAACCTACGGGACTGTGCGCGAGAGTCAGAACAAATCGAACAATTTGTAATCAGTAAGAGGACGATCATGGAGTGGAGAAGAGGGGGTAACAAGATGAAAGCTGTTAGAGCAAGAATTTTCGCCCTGGAGGAACGCATGCTTTATACTTAAGAGAGTGGATTTTTTTTTATAGTGACTCTAATAGCGTACGAACCATCATGAGGAGGAGGAAATGTGCATGCCAGCCAGCGTCGACGGGAAACGATAAATTCCACTGCCCATGGGTAGAAATTACACTTCGTTCAGACTTTCTACAACGTAAAACAATTATCCGCCATGCATGTTGCGAGAACTTGGCAACGTTGCGAATGAAGATCCTTAAGCCTTATTGCTGGCAAGTGCAAGTTTCTATTTAAAATTAAATTAGCTGTTTATGTGCTGGAATCTGCTGCACTCTGGAGCATAAGCGTATTTCAAAGTCAGTGCCGGAATCGGGCCATAAACTGTTCGCTAGACTGATGCAAGTTTCGAATTATTTGCTCAATCGACTTCGAATCCAGTCCTGTCAGATGGGAAACAGAATTGAAACAACCTGTCATAATTTCATAAATAAACGAATGAAAGTTCAGAACTTCGAATCAGTCTACTGTTCATGCACACGAGAGAGTACCCTTTCGGGTGGGTTAGCATGCTTTAAGATCAACTTAATCACTTCGTTTTGCACTCTTGAGTGAGTAGCGCTGGCTGCAGACTCCCATAGAGACCAATGAAGTGGTGTGGCACCTGGTCCACATTGGCAGAAAGCAACGACTAGCAGCACGAAGGTAATTTGTTTTCTTGTAAACTTTACGCCCTCTCTTCGTTTCGGTCCGCTTTGCCATTCGTAAGCCGTGGATTAGGGGACTTTAGCACAAAGAGTTACCTTCCGTGCTCCAACGCCGGAAACGGTGCAGAAGAGCAGAGCACTCCCGGTTCACACAATCATGAACGAGAGCGCTGACCATTTGGAAGCAGTCGTTCAGTGGATCGTGTACACTTGTTCGATTTATTTGTTCGTTCTGGGATTTACTGTGGATTGGATTACTTTTGTTTATTTGCTTCAAGGGGGAAAGGTTGGCAAATAATGAGCGTCGTGTACTCAAGTGTTACCCTTATTGATGGGATTCGGCTGTGATTATCGCTTGTGTTGAGTTAAGGCAATCGATGAGTTGGGGTAAGTCGGGCCACTGACCTAGCGAGGTTATGTTGTTAGAAGCAGCGAGAATCTTGATATTTGTAAAGCACATAGGGTTTTCTGGGTTCCTCTGTTAGCTCAGTAGGTAGAGGCGCAGCTACAAAGCAACACCATGCTAGAGGAAGTTGGGTTCGATTTTCGGTCTGGTATAGGAATTTTTCGATAAGGAAAATGTCTCGACTCCCTGGGCATAGAATATGATTGTACTTGAGGCACAATCGTTCTCAATCAAAATGGTAAACGTATCTTAATCTTACAATAAATAACTAGTGAGGTGCATTTAGTTAATGCCGAAACCAATGTCGTTTGACGTAAAATCAATATCAGAACGCCGTTTCCACTTAAAATTAAGTTATCTCGGATGCCATTCGAAAGCTCAGTTCCTGTTCCTGGTTAGCTGACAGCTCATTACAATGATAAAAAAAACTACATCAATTCATTTCGTGCAAGTAATCGAGCTTAGCACTCACAGAATTGCAGTTCAAACGTGATCAATCCTTTTATGTTTGTAATTTCCTCAAATGTGAATCGGAATTCCTTCCTGTAGGTCAAACTTGTCACCTTGCCGAAGGTGGGAGGGATTTATCTCATGCTCTAGGCCTGCATGGTAGACTAATAATTTGACCAGTATTGAAAGTATTCTGCACTTTTGTTTCTCTGCCACGTCGTAGTACGTTTTTAAAAAGGCACTGATACCAGGTTTGATACTAGGGTTTGCTGTTATTCATTATTTGTTAGACTAAGTTGATAAAAAATAAAATAATTCGTAAAGATAATCCAAGGGAAACGACTTAAAGTGCAATTTTCATTCGCGTGATAACTAATGTTGTTATTTCTTTATTAATTTTAATGAATGACTAATCAAAATGCATTTTTGGTTATGGTATAAAAATTGAATGTAATTCCCTCCCCTCGGTTATGTGATCTGGTCGCAATGGGTAGGCCTCATAAGATGGTAACCGAAGACATATTCTTTCGCGCTGGTATCACATGTTGAATATTTTTATTTAATGTCGCGTCACATATCTGGCATTGATGCACTGATTTTACAGATGTGATCCAACAGGCGTCCTGTCTTGAAGCCTTGAATAGAATTGGCTGCAAAACCTTTCCTAGGCGTTTCATGAGATGAAGAGCCGTAGCCACGCTTAAATTGAAATCTAGCTAGACAGGTATATATTGATAGACAATGTGTTCAAGATTATCGACATTCGTAGGGAATCGACTGTTGGATTCACTGAGAAGAAGTTTTATTAAAAATAGGAACGTGGCGCAAGTCTTACTTTGTTATATCTCCCTTCAAAGAGCCACAACAAAAATACTACACATCACAACACACATGGTATACAAACAATCTTAAAACGGCTTCATTCTCGATAACTTTATGATAATGGATAGGGAATAGGCGTGATGAAGCTTTACTTTGCCACCGAAAAGTGAATCTTATAGCTGACCACGACTCAAATAATTATTGTTAGGCTGCCCATGCATGTAAGACTTTGAAGACTTTGAAGAGTTAGAGATTAGTAATAGGCAAATAAAAAGGAGGAAATGAACTGACAGGTAAACTTAAACTTTTCTACAATGACTATAGAATTTAACTAAATGAGGCAGAAGACAAGAATTGGTATGTGGTTTGTATGTGGTATGTGAATAAAACGCGTTAAGACGAGGTTTGCATCGATGATTTTCAGAGCACATAAGAACTAGAAATCAATTAACTAAATTATAAACGACTGAAGAAGTTACGACAGACGCAATGAAATGATAGCTAAAACCAAATTGAGTAATGTAAAACACATGAAAAGAATATGACGAGCATAAAGATTAATGAATCAAAAGAGGTAACACGAAATGAAACCATACAAAACAGTGGACATGAACATGACTGAGAGAAAGTGAAAGCAAACTTGAAAATTTAACACCTTTTGAGGCAGTCACAACAGCGTCTCTATGGACGACATGATCCTTGTACGGCTGGTTAAATGCTTCGAAAGGAGTTAAGTTATATCATTTTAACCCATAAGGAACAATACAATAACTTCTTATTTTTGGTTCAAGAAAACTGCCTCGGAAGACTCTCAGAGCACATAAATGACACACCAACGGACTGAACTACAAAAGATTGAAGAACTTATGAAACGCCTTATTAAACTTGTAAACGTAACACTGACTAACAAAATAATTAAAAGACAATTATAGAAACAGACGAAAGGATTCAAAGTTCTCAAACATGGCTCCTTCTGAATCATTTGCAACAGCGTCTTCTTGGACGACATGTTCCGTGTTTTGACGACATGTTCAATGACAACGATATCATCAAAGGCCTGGCCTAGAGGTTTCCACTCTATTCAGAGTCCCGCCAGTAAACCTTCATAAAAAAAATGTATACAAATTGAATGTAATTGCATGAATATCGTAAATACCGTTGTTTGCATCTGTAGCATTTTATGAAATTATAAATTACTATCATAACTTGTGTTGTGAGGAGGCATGAAGCAGTGATCAAAGCACTCACTCTAAATGACATACATTTTTGATAGGGATTTGCCTGTGCGGAATGTTGTACACAGTCACAGAAAATTGTGACTGAACGGTATTAATAAAAGGAATAGGACCCGGAGGGATCGCAAAGGATTTCAAACAATGGGGATTGTTCCAAAGATCGGTATGGATCTTGTCAATTGGTGAGATGAAAGGTGACCGGTGGCGTGACTCTTCATTTGATTTGCACCGAGAAGTAATCTCTTTGCTGCGTGACTTCTCTTCCTTCATCAATGGTAGAAACCGCTTCGGCTTTTGGAATAAACTCCACCATTTCAAACAGTAGAATATCTAGACCGTCCCAGAAAGAAAGGGCGAACCTTCAGTTCGTTAAAAAACCTGTGTAGTTTTATTTATGTCAACTTCCATTCTTACACATGGTTTCTCAACATTGTTTATCAACAGTTCATGAAAGATTTTTGATGACATTTTCATGTATAAGCAAGTTCTCGAACTTTTCCTCTAACGTTCTTCATAAGATTCTGCAGCAGATTGATTAGCAACGACTATCGCCTTTCTGCCAATTTTTTCAGTGACAACTGAAGTGTTCGCCTTGCCAATATCATCATCTTCGCGAATCGTGTAATAAAGGGTGTTCCGATCAAAATGTGGTCAAACAGTAATGTGTTTGAGTCGATCAAAGTTTTTATAATAATAAGTCAAATTCTTTTTCTGTTTCAAGTTCAGTTAATACAGAGTACAGGAGAAATATTTAGCTAAGCTTTCTTTTTAAAATGCGAACTGCCGGGTCTTTCGTTTAACACCTGCCATAAGATTTTGTACAGTCTCCCTGTCAACTTTATTCGCCGCAGAACGCCAGTTTGTCTTGAACTGTTTCTCGCTCACAGCAGCTTTTTGAGTCTTCTTAAGGTTCCGCTTGACGATGGCCCAATATTGTTCGATTGGGCGGAGCTCTGGCGTGCTGGGAGAGGTCTTGTCCTTGGGCACCACTTGAACGTTGTTGGCAGCATACCACTCTATGGACTTTTTTCCGTAATGGCAAGATGCCAAATCCGGCCAAAATAGAATCTATCCACGGTTGAAGGCGCCACTCCCAGCTGCTTTGCGACATCTCGGACGGAGAGGTTGGGGTTCCGCTCGAAACAGCGGGTAACTTTTTTTAGTCGTCGCTGTGGCCTCCGGCTTTCTATTTCCCCCGATCCAGCTTTCCTGGCTGTCGACAAACGTTCACCGAACACTTTTAATACGCTGGTAACAGTTAATTTAGCCACACACAACAATTTCGCCAACTTGGCGTGTTTGGATTTTCGCCATGCACGTGCAAAATTTGGATGTGTTGCTTCTCTTCCTTCGACGACAATTTGATAACTGAAGTGCTAATCTCAAAATCAAAATAGAGGCATGATGCTACACGCACACAACTTCCAAAGGAGGGGTGTGCAAATTTTTTTAATGCACGATGAAAGGAAATGCGTCAAGTTTAAGTCAACCAAATTTTGACCGAAACACCTTTTATTGCGATCCCAGCAATGCTTTATAGTCCACCTTCGAATAAGTTTCGTCGTATATCATGATGCAGTACTTATTGTAGGCGAAAACTGTGTCAAACAGTTTCCGCGCCCACAGTTTCACGCTGGCTGCTTGTGTAGGACTTCTCTTTGGCTGCTTCTGCTTGCACAGTGGTCCAGTAAGCTACTTTAGGCGGACATGAGGTTTTCAATGGAAATTTGTGGTTTTAGAGCTTTGGTTACTTCTGAGAACTTGTTGCAAACTTGTTGTACTACAATTTGTATGAAAGTAATTTTTTCTTGCATTAAACGCAAGAGTGGCGTATACGCTAACTTTTTTATGAGCAAATATCGTGAGATAGTATGTTCAGCAAAGTTGTAGAAATTGTTATTATAAAAAAACTTTGTAGAACAGCTTCAAAGCCTACTGCGATAATTCCGAATTTTAGAAAAAAATCGTTTTTCGACTCAAAGTCATTCATTTCAAACTTTTACCAGCTTGATATGTTCTACAAAGTTGTTTGTTTCGACATGTGTTACAATGTTTTGCTGAATACACAATAGTTTTATTTCTTCTTGTTTTCATTTTATAGTAAATTTTCAGTTAAATTTACGCCATATTATAGGCCTCACAACTTGAAATGGAGCACCTGAAAAAATATGGTATATCATGCCTTGATTCAACACACCTTAGAGTAAGTTCAAGACGAATTTGGGAGAGATGATATTTTTCTATCTTTTTTAAAGCTTCTTCCTGTAACATAGAGTTTTCAATAAAAACTTATTCAAGGAGCTCAAATAGCATCAGAACGCACTTATATCGTGGCTATCTCGGTTCAGTTTTCGACAACTACCACGTGTTTTCATAGAAAAAGGCTTAATAGGATATAATTTAATTTTTATTAAGTTTCGAGCTTCTACAGGTAAATCAAACTATGTTTCACCACGAGTTGTACGTCTTTTGATAAGTGAGATTACGGGATCGGAGGTGAGAAGAAGCCGCTTGGAAACGTCTTCCAAGTTGACAATACGGTTGAACTTCCTTGCATGCCGTTCCCGAAATTTCCTTATGCACTTATTCCTCGTTTCCTGGGCTTCCTCACTCAGCACCCCTAAAAGCAGTGCAGCAGTCCTGATAATATCGCTACCGTGTAATAGTAGCTTATGCACTGTAGGAGAAAGCACAAACCATTCGTACAATCAACCAACCCAAATAAAATTATGATAAAATTTTCCAAAACTTTTCCTCTAATTTCCCGTTTCAGGTTGACACTTTTAAAAAGGATTGCGAATTTCTATAAAAGGTTTTTATCGAGCCCTGTGATTTCGGCAACAGCATTTACTTCGCTGAAAAATCGGCGAAATGTGTTTCCATCATTCAATTTCCTCTTCGTGGAAGTTTTTTGAGAGCCTGCCGGATTGACGTCTGGCGCTTCTTCAAGATCGCATTGTCCTTACTGACACGCCACGAAGGCTTAGGCAACGTCAATCGATAGCTGATATTCAACAATAGCTCCATGGTTCGTATTTGAGCGTGAAGAGGAGAAAACACGTGCTTCAATATAGCTGGGGCGCTATATGTTTGATCTTCAAAAGAGTCATTCAATCGCTTTCCCGACTGCAAACAGATGTAACATTGTTGTGAATTACTTCCTGACACGTCATTCACCACCGTCGTTTCAACCATTGACAAAACAAGCTTCGCTGAAATCTCCACGTTAATACCTCTGATATTTGCTTTCGTTGGCTTCTTGTCACCTTCATATTTTCTTTACAGAATATCAGTTTGATTGAACGACAAAGTGATACTAAACCCGCTACGCTGGTAGATCACCTTTTCGGGGTGCGTTACGGGGTATCAAGTTCCTCAGTCGTATTATTTTCCGTTAACTGCTTCAAGCGACGCTGTTTGCTGTTTGGGCACAATTTGGAAAATGGTTTCAACTTTCGTTTTTTCTCGGTCTTCTTGGTTTTGAACACAATCATCCCGTTTAACCAGACTGAATTCGTGGTTAAAAAACGATCCTTCGAGCGACAACTTTTCAACCTTAAGTTTCTGAACGTCAGAGCGAAACATTTAATCGTTTTCGTGATGTACCACAATCAGTATCAATAATGGGAAACCATTGACGAAGAAAAATGTTCAAATATTCCTTTTTTTTCTATCAGAAGGTTTGTTAAATCCCGGCGTGAAACTTTCATGTTGAAAACTCACAATGTAATGATTTTTTCCTAAGATTTCTTTGATTCAAAAAATGAAATAATTTCCTATTGAGCCTTTTTCTATGAAAACACGTGGTAGTTGTCATATACTGAACAGAGATAGCCATGATTTCTGAGTGTTTTGATTCTATTTGAGCTCCTTATGCAGCTGTGGTCGAAAACGCAATCCCAAAGTAACATCGCTACCGACATTCCGACAAAGTACTCGAAGATGTCCAATTCCCGAAAAAGTCAGGTCTGCATTTAGCCCATATTACTTTTTATAACGCATCAAAAAACCCGTTGCCGAGCATTTCCACAAAAAGTGTCCCAATTCCCAAAGTCATTATTTGTATCATATATTACTGTGTCGAAAATTCCAAAAGTTTCATCTACTACAAAAAGGCACTATCTTAATAAGGATGTGTAGCGAGAAAGAAAAAATGTCTGCAAATTAGCGATTTCTACAACGTTGCTGATCAGACCTTGTCACGGTCTTTAGCTCTAGTTTGCCTGATTTGGCACTCTGGCATTCAATGCAAAAAAATTCTTCCTGGAATGTAGTACAACAGTGTGCAACGAGGGTAGAAGTAACCAAAAAAACCAAAAACCCAAAACACAACTCGTGCCAAAGACAGTCAATCCACCAAACTGTCCAGAACTTCGCCCAATAGAGAATTACTGGGCTCTAGTTAAGCGCAAACTCTTCGAAACTTAGAAGAAAGCAAATGGTACCGATGATTTCAAGAGAAGATGGAGAATCGTCACGGCGGGCGTATCTGAGGACACCGTACGGATGGCGGGTGTACCACAGAAAGTTTGAGAATTTTACAGAAAGAAGGATTAACATCTTAATCATCTGTGTCTTAAGTAGATATCTCTACTATTGTGAAATAAACAATTGGTTTTGTTGAATTATGTGTACATTTTTTTGCTGCTATTATTTTGGTGTCCGATATTTTACGTGGACAGGCTGGGCGTATTTCAACGGAAATCCTTCCAATCTCTCGAAATGCGCGTGAAAGCTTGCTGTGAGTTGTGTTCGGGTTGACGTTTGGGTGTAAACAATGGGATGGAGCCGACAGACTACCCGAATAAAAATGTATGTTCAAATGGCAGCGTTAGAATAGTGTGCCTCTATTTTCCGGGACAGTCTATATTGTAGTGGTAACTCAAATGCTCCAGAACATGTTCCACTTTCATATTTTGTGAGGTGTAAAAATGGTCGAAAACATGGTTATTGACTGATAGTGTTACTTAATTTCCGGTTTACAGACTTTTTAAATTTATTTAAATTATTGAAAAAGCAAATCCATTGGGGTGATATATTGCTACCTCACGCTGGAACTCATTTTGCGTAAAAAAAATCATACACCCAACCCTACCATTCCTAATATGACCCGGAACAGAAGACGTTCCCATTTCACACGGTCCTTCGCTGCATTTCGGCAGCCTCGTGGTCTGCGAAGCTTTCGAAGGTCATCTTTCAACCTGATCTATCCATCTTGCCTCTTCGTCTTGTTTTAGTCGGTTAGTTGTCGAGGATTTCAACAGCGGATTGTTATGAGTTCAGCTCATAACCTAAGTCTAAGACCTTCCCATTGTGATCACGATAGTGGAATATGATAAGATTCAAGTTTTATACCAGAATCAACAATCAACTGCTTGTCAACAGCAATGGCCTTTTTCGAAATGTTTCGCATCCTTTTTCACCGGCGTCACTTGTTCAGCAATCAATTCGTGCTCCTTGGCCAGGTTAGTGTGACGGGTTCGGAAATGCCGGGAGGAGTTTCCGACATCATATTTCGTTTTCATGTGTGTGTGCAATCGTCGTTTTCTTCAATCCGGCAGTATGCCCGTTCTATCACGAGAAGCTCAATCGAGTCTTGGTGAATACTTCTGTCGAAAGACTGTCCCATTCTTAACGAATAATTTCTGAATCATTTGACAAAAGTGGAGCTCAGCTAACAACATGACTGGTAGTTCGGATGGGTGTTTGTCTATTCAAACAAATAGCAAGAGAACTGGGAACAACACGCTACAGGCTGTTAATTCACGACAAGAGCGTCCGGCGCTTGTGCACTGCTTTAGTTCGGAGCTATTTTGCTGGTGTAGATTAGGGTGTCCCTTAAAAATAAGTTTTTCATTCCAACTTTTTAATTTCAATTGTTAGGATAAAATAATTTACAGACGAAGTGTAGAAAAAATATGATGCATGTTTCTGCTGAACTAATTGTTTGGGTATATTTTATAGTTCAAAAGTTAGGGTAATTTTAACGAAAAACATGTCCGATTTTAAGCAGTCCTCGCTCGTGTACCCCAGAAATAATAAAAAAACTGATTTTTCAGAGATACCCTGATTTAAAGCAGAAAAATAGCTCTATCATGGTCGAATGAAGAGCTAAAAAAATGGTAGCTTGAGCAAAGCTGCTTGAAATTATATTCCCTACAAACTTGCTTTTCACATCACCCTTCTATTGTGTTTTGTTCAAAAGATAACAACAGCGTCGCCCTAGCGGTAAAGTTTAGGACTACGAAGTTATCACCACAAGATGGACAACTTGTTTAATTACAACTTTGTACAAGACACCATGGTTCGGAAACGTAAGTCTAAGGAGTTATCAACCCCAAAACCCCAAATCTTTTTTTACTTCCAATCCCCCCCGACCCCCTACACACACACCAATTTTCAAAAAAAACAAACCTTTTAATTTTTTTTCTTCCAGGTTTTTCAAAACAACTCCCAAACCCTCCAAAACAACCCCCATTTTTTCATTTTATTTACTAAAAGAGAATACAAAATTCCAATAAGGTCTGTATCCGCAATAATCCGGACACCTTAAAACATGAATAAAACCTAAATTTCGCATTATATTTCCGTCGTAGTTGTTTATTTCAGATTCATGGGATGTGTTTTAACAATTCGTGAAGACAAAACATAGTTATTCGGTATTTGCATAAAATTTTCGAACTTTGCGCTTAACTTCGTCCATTAGGGTTTGTACAGACTCTTCAGAAATCGTAGAAGCCATCTTTGTCCAAATTTGCTGGAAGTGTTTGATGTCTTTGATTCCTTGCTTCTTTCCAGAAAGCTTCCGCTTCACCAGAGCCCAATATCTCTCGATTGGTCGTAGCTCTGGGCAATTTGGCGGGTTTGAGGTTTTTGGTACAATGTTCACTTGATTTGCTTGGTACCACTCCATCACAGTTTTAGCATAGTGGTATGATGCCAAATCGAGCCAGAACAAAGGTTTTTCTTTGTGAATCGCTTTGCAATCGCTTCTGCAGATACTCTTTCTGATAGATCTCCTTGTTGATTGTGCCTGTAGTGACGAAAGATTTACTCTTTTTGCCACACGTGCAAATTGCTTGCCACACAAGGTATTTTTTTGGGAAATTTCGATGCCTTCTTCGTTCTGAAATGCTCAGCTGTAGCATTTCTGGCCATAGCAGAATAAAAAGCCAGCCCTGGAAGCTGCTTGAAATCCTCCAGGACATAAGTTTCATCGTCCATAACAACGCATGAAAACTTCGTCAAATATTCGCAGTACAAACGTCGAGCCCGTGATTTTGCTGCCAAGTTCTGTTTGTCGTTGCGATTTGGAACTGTTTTTACTTTATACGACTTAAGTCCCAAACGTTGTTTTGATTTTTGGACAAAACCAGGCGACATCCCTATTTTACGAGCCACCGTTCGAATGGAGAGATTTGGGTTTTTCGTTAATATCCTTTTCACCTTTCGGTCCATGACAGGATCAGCGCGTCCAATGTTTTTGTCACTTCTCGGTTTCCTCTCCACCGTCAAACGTTCCGAAAATGATTTGAGCACATCGTGAACAGTGGATTTAGGCAAATCCAATGTTTTTGCAAGGTCCCGTATTGACAAGTCAGGATTTGCCGTACGCCCGTACAAAATTCGCTCGCGCACTTGTTTTTCTTTCGTCGCCATCTTGAATACTAAACATGAAATGTAAACATCAATCATAGTCTTTTTCATCATAGACTCTCAGCTATACCACAGTGAAATTTTTCATTCCTACGTGCAATATTTCAAAAGTTACAATGATTTGAAGGTGTCCGGGTTAATGTGGATACAGACCTTATTTAAGGAATAAATGAGCAAATAAAAACTTGATTTATTATTATCAAAAATATAAGCTTGCCCACAGTGATTGAAATCATATCCCGTGTTTCATTGTCCGTACTGTACGCAAGCTTTTAATCGCTTTCTCGAAACCAACATAAAAAATGAAAATAATTAAATTTTCAAGCTCTGTGTACGATATTCACGACATTTACAGCTAATCTAACTGCAAACGGATTTGCTCACCCGGAGGTCAACAGGAGCCGCGCGGAAATGTTTAAAAATTTTAAATTGAAATCCCTCGCGCCGGATGTCCCAGAAATGGCTGCTAAAGCAGAATCATAATGCGAACCCAATTTGTAGGGGGTGCTGGCAGCCCTCGTTCCTCGGAGATATTAATACTTTCAGCAGATTATCCACTTCCAAAATGGATCCAATTATAATATTCCAGTTTCATGTGGATGCGTGCCCACTCTCCCCTACGATTGCGGACGATGCGTTTTTTAGATGTTGCTTTTGGGAAGCGAATGTTTGTTTATGAGCCAGCAACCTTCTTCGTTGAAGCCGTCCATCATATGCATGGACCCATCAAGTCCGTGTACTGTCCGCAACCGTGTAGGTTCAGCTGGTTGAGGCGTTTTGTTGATTTTGACAATTTTTCACTCGGTGAAGTGTGAAATTAGAAGGGGGAGGCTTCCTGAGCTTCAACTGTGCTGAGTCTGGTTTGCCTGTGCTGACGCGGATCGCCCGGATGTACCTTTAGTCCGGCTTAGGTGAACGTCGGTCTCATCTGGCAATGTTGATGGTGATGCATTTGTCACGGTTTGTGATGATTGTATGACACCAAATTGGATTTGTGACATGTAAATATGATGGAAGAGATATTTGTTTGATGGCTTCATGGTGGAACTAATGTCACACATTTCACTCATGGCTTACTATACGATGATGTTGCCTTTATACCGAAAGCAATCTCGACTGTTTACTCTAAAACAATTCCAAAATCTTTTTCGTCAAATAATGAAAAGCGAAAATATAATTTATCTCTGATAGTCACTCTTAGACCTCATTGTCCGCATGGTTCATTATGTGCTGTGATACCGGGTAAAACCAGGACAATGTTAAAAGATTTTAATTACAAACTTACACTGCTCCCAGACCCTTGGGCGAGAAAAAACACGCTTCCGGCTGTGTAATTAGCATTATTTTCTTCAAGTTCTGCTTTCTGTACATTTTTTGTAATTTGCATAGCACATGGCTGCTTTCATTTTTTTGTTGTTGCTTGTTAATCCGTTGTCGCTTTACAATCAACCCACAGTATTTCCGGGCTCTTTTAATTTTTTGGTACCGAGCTCAAACAGGATCTGAATGGTCGTAATAATCAGCAGGAGTCGTTCTGAAAGCAAATGCGCAAACACAGATAATTAAAATTTTCTCACCATAGCCAAATTTCATCGCGTCCGGCAACACACATTCATTTTGCAACCCCAATTGATAAAAGCTAATGGAAATTGAAAAATCAATTGCCTGATAGTGTAATTGAACTGAAGCCTGATCAAAGCTTCTGCAATTTCAAAAAGAGGACAACAAAAATCCATGCTCTCAATTTCATATTACAAAAAGGCCAGAACTACACCGACCAAGTGCTTCTTCATCAAATAATGATAATTGAGTTTTGCAAGCTTTAATTACCAATTAAAAAGCATATTGTGCTGCTACTGATGTTACGCTTCTTCAAGCCATTTACCATCAGGATTCAGGTTGGGTCCACTTTGCCACTCAGACCATTATTGTTTCGATGTCCTCCCTCGATGTTGCCGAGAAAGTGGTTTCGAAAGATGTACTAGGGACAAGTTAGGCTACCAGGCATAGACTTTTAGTAGCTTCGTTAGTTGTTGTGCCAAATTGGTGAGCTGGGTGATGCAGCGGCGATGGTGGACGAGACTGCCGAGACTGGGGGAAAATGAATCATTTTGGAGCCTGACGATATGATAAGATGTCCGCCGCTTGATGAGGGTGGGGATTTGCAGAAGAATAAAAAGAATGCCGGATCACCTCGGAACTGTGTAATCGGTAGCTTTTTATACAGCAGGCCACTGAATTTATATGGTAATGATCATTCGAGTTTGCTGTCAAGATTAGCAAGCGTTGGAAAATTCTGCCAGTTTGTTGTTTTTTATGGGTGATGATAAGCTATTTGCTTGTTTCTTGACTTCGTCCGCTTGCAGCTCGGCGCTTGTAAAAGATTATAAACCTAAAACTGCTACTCGAGAAGATTGGTTTCAATATGATTCTGAGTAGTGTTTGTGAAAACAGATACTGGAAGTTAAATTCTGAAGCAAAGCCGAACGGACAGATATGTTAGACAATTGGGGCAGAATCTGAGCGGTTTACTGAAATTTTGTCATTTACCGCAGTCTTTAAGCAAGTGAAGAAATCATAGTAGGCTCTTATTACGAGTGGGTGTGTTTTGCTTTTCGATAATTCATATAATTTTACAAAAGTATTGCAACGCATAGGGTTTTTCTTTGTTTTTTTCAAAGATCAAAAAGTGAGGCGAGAGTTACGTTTGAGATTTTGTCGTTAGTGGAGGTGCGTGCGCCCAATAGCTTCCGATACTTCAATAGGTAATAAACGTTTACGTACTGAAAACGACTAAATTTCAACAAACAAAAAGAATCAAAAAGGAAATTAAAATTCGAGTTGTGAACAGATGGCTCCGTGAGAAAGGTATCACGACGAAACATTTGACCAAACGTTTCGGTATCCACCTCGAAACTGTGAAATCCACCATTACCTGTTCGAAAAACATAACACATTCGCTAACCTGCTGGGAAGAGGAAGAAAACTCCTACCAAGTGTCTCAAATTTGAACCGGAATGTAGTCAATCTTATCAACTGAAACAAATCGATGGCGATTCGTGAATTGACGAAAAAGGCTCGAACAACTGTCGGAATGGTTCAACGGATCAAGAAGACACACAAGAAACAGTATATTTCGATACACAATGCCGAACAAAAATTTGAAGCGAAAGTTAGGGCCCGGAAGTTTCACACGTGGCTTTTGCAACAACAAACGACGAACCGTATCTAAAGAAGGATTCCAAGGCGCTTGCAGAACCACAATTTTAGAGCCCGAGCCATTGGTGAGGATGTTAGTGACCACGAGAGGTCATTTAAATGGATGAATTCGGTCAAAAAGTGTTTTTATGGCAAGCGATTTATTCGTGTGGCTTAAAGCCATCAATTTTCTACAACAAAGTAACAACTAATGCCGATCTTTACCTCGAGAAGTGTTTGTAGAAAAGGATGTATTCATTGCTTGAGAAGCACAGTGTCGTATCTTTGTTTTTAAGAAAATTTGGCACCAGCACCCTACGCCAAATCAACAATTAACTGGTTTCAAGAAAATGAAGTAGGTTTCTTTAAGAAAGATGTCAGTACGCCTTACTGTTCACAGGTTAATCCTATTGAAAGATATTAAGCTGTTTCTTCAAGAATGATGGTGTCTAAGATCATATCAGAGCTCACGAATAGTTGGGTTGTTGCGTCCAGAATGTGTGATCCCAAGTAACACCAAAAACATCTTTTTGGTCAGTTATCTTCAAATTTTGTTGTACAAGAGTATTAAGAATGAAATGAAAAACATCTTTTGCCGTATACAAGCTGAGAGAATGTTGTTGCACAATGTTTGCGTTTCATACGTCACTCATCTAGAACATATGATTTTTTTAAAAGATGCACTGCATAACATGCTTTTGAAATGAAGATCTAGGTAGTTTATAGCATCACAATAACCAATAGGTTATAATCAAGTTATTATAAAGTGAAAATAAATGCAGAAATGCATGAGCATCATAATTAAATTCCACAAGTGTAAAACTAGCAGATGTTAATACAGATTGAATTAAGGTTTGTTATGAGTATGAATTAATTTTATTATGAAATCTCATTTTTTCATTTTTTTTTCAATCCGATTAATAAGCAGACCCAGTTCATTTGCCAGATATCTTCTTAAGAAACGGTTACAGAATTAAACATGAAAAAACAAACAAACATATTTTTTGGAACTAAAGCATGCAATATGATTCACCATCAACAGTTGATTCATTGTGATAGTCCACATGATACGTACACTTTTCATAAATTTCTAGAGTCAAATGACATTTTGCTATAATATGGTTCTTATGATGTTATAATAACAAACGCAAATAATTTGCTATGGACCATCATGAGTATTTTATTAGACTGCTCTAATGATGTATTTTGGACTCAATTTCAACTTCACGCTATAACTTTGGACTAAATTACAGTGCAGATTGAAACTATGATTATATTTATAATAAAAAATTTCGAAAGCTGCGTTTTTTTTTGTCGAAGATTAAGATGATAATTTTTGAGAAAGCAAGAAAATTGCTCGATAAGCTGGACATTTATTTATGTTTTCAAAATACTTTTAATCGACAGTGTAGACCACGTGTCTAATCCACCATGACGATTTTTGATGATTCCAACAAAGATGCTGCAAAATTGCAAAATAGGGTAACGGGATGTAATGTTAGCCTAGCTCCTTCATTCGGCCTATGTACCAAATATGTCATTAATTCGGCGATAATCAACAAAATCATGTTGCTATCAGGCTGACCGATTGCACCCGAAGCAATTGAGACATTACTAATAAATTTATAGTTAATCACTTTTGTGTAACTATCGATTTACTTAACTTTTTAGACTTCATGAATTCACTGGTAAAGCTTTACAGATTATCTACACGATCTCTGAATAATCTAAATTTAGCTAAATTGAACCTATAAACCGAGTAATGCAGCAAAGATGTACAGAAAATAGTCACACGTCATAAACAAACTGTTCACATAGGTAAAATAACAATGATTTAACAAGAAAACCGTAGACCCAATGTTAGAAATATTTTTTTTTCTATGTTCCCAACCATGGCCTGTTGCATGAAAAGTGCATTTGAAATGTTGTTGTTGGTAAAATTTACAATAAAATTTTTCGAGTTTCGGTTGTATGTTTTTCAAATGACTCATCTTAACACAAAACAAAGGAACAAAATCAATGCAAGGAGTGTATCGAAAATAAGCTATCCACAAACTTTCTCTCATATTATGTTGAAAACCGATATTTTATTCATACAAAAAATTGATCCTTTATTGTACGAGGTTTAACTTGAACATAATGAAGACCGGATGAAATTTAAGTTATTCCTTCATGAATTTTCGAACTTTGGATCGAATGCTCATCAAGTTCCGGACAAGTGTTGCATTGCATTTTTTGGACGCTTGAGCCCAAATTTTTTTGAACTCCTGCATGTTCCCAGCTGCCTTACCAGTCTTCTTGAAGACCCTCTTCACGATTGCCCAGTAACATTCGATGGGTCGAAGCTGAGGGCAATTTGGTGGATTGATATTTTTCTCAACGAAATCTATACCCTTTTCCGCAAGCCAATTGAGAGTGGTTTTGGCATAATGAGCCGACGCTAAATCCGGCCAACACAGTGGAGGTGTACTATGCTTCTTATATAAAGGCAACAATCTCTTCTGGAGACACTCAGATCGATAGATTTCCGCATTTATAGTTCCGGTAGTGTAAAAAATGGTTGACTTCAAACCACAGGAACATATTGCTTGCCATACCAGTACCTTTCGACCGAATTTCTCCACATCCCCCCCAACGACGGCAGTAAAGTATTGTGGACCTAGAAGGGTTTTTGAGTCCTCCTTTACATAGGTCTCATCGTCCATCAAAACGCATGCATTCGGACGCTGCAAAAGACGCGAATACAATTTCCGGGCCCTTGTTGCTGCTCGCTTCTTCTGTTCTGCACTTTGTTTCGAGATTTTCTGCTTCTTGTAGGTCTTCAGGGGGTTTCGCCTCTTGATACGCTGGATCATTCCGACACTCGTTCCTGCTTTTTTGGCCAAATCACGTATTGACATTGATTTGTTCTTCATGATTAGAGATACCACTTTCTGCTCCAGTTTCGGGTTGGAAGAACCGGGTTTTCTGCCTCTTCCTGGTAGCTCATCCAAAGAATAGTGTTCCCCAAACTTATTAATGATGGTTTTAACACTCGCATGATGAATTCCAAACCGCTTCGCCAATTTTCGCATAGTAATACCCTTCTCACTTAGCCATGTGTCCAGAACCTTAATTTTCACTTCCTTTTCAATACGCGACATTTTGAAAACGCAGAATTTGAACCGCACAAACAAGTAAACAAAAGAAAGCTGACAGTCAAACGCACAGCATGCAGTGTTCAGAGCATAAAAAACCATAACAAATACATGCGTACAACGCAAATGTATGTGGATAGCTTATATTCGATACACTCCTTAGAGTGATTTATAAAGTTTTGACTATCGAATTACCGATAAACCATATGTGGGAATCACTTAAGTGTTTCTAAGCAGTTTTATTATAGTTTGTTTTGTGAATTTATGTGTTGGGTTAGAGCGAATACAGCTGGCAACACCTTAAATAAGAAAATCAGAAAATCAGAAAAAAAAAAACCATACGAAGACTGCATTTAATAACAAATCTATCGAATGGGACGAAGTTGCATCCATGAATAGACCCAATTTGGCTCTCGTAGACCGACATTACATCCATATCCAACGAAAGTTTGTGACTTTATAAAATGAGTTGTGTAACTTTTCGTGATACATACTACCAAATGGCTTATTAAACTTTTCTAAGCAAGTGTTCGACTAGTTAAATATTGCTTCCAGCTCAAATACTTCATGAATTATAATAAAAAATGTAATCGATTGTTGCATATTAGGCTGAGTCAAGGGACACATACCCTATAAGGGAATTTTCTGTTGCATTTTTGTATCTTTAGAATGGCGCATAAATTATGCAAGGGTAAAACCAAAAGTTGCACCATAAAAGCTGAATCGCATATGATATTTTGGTAAGCCTTCTGAGCGTATACCATCTTAAGAATTCTGATATTTATTAAATAATCGATTTGGCCTAAAATGATTGTCATTTTTTTTTGTCATTATGAGTTGTGCATATTCTCCTCATAAACAAACAATATTTTCAAATTCAATCTTTGTTAACTTCTGTTCATTTGACATTTCTCAATTTAGCATGTTATGTTCATGTTTTTCTGCTAATGTTTTTACTTTGGAATTACTTGATTATAACCGCTTTGTTATTATGATGGTAGAAACTACCAAGATAAGATATCATTATGTTGAAAACATGTTATTCAAAGCATCTTGAGAAAGTATTATTAGTTCTAAATCTGTATCTAAAAACATCTTTTGTGACCTTTAAGATGTTTGAAATAGTTCGATTTATTGCGCTGTTTTGGTCATATAAGATAACAAAAATAAGTTATGTGTACTAGAAAAATACATGTGATCATGTCTTAAAGATGAATTTATGTTCATTTCATAACAAGTTGTGTTGCTTGGAATGCAACCTCTGTCCAAAATCTTAACATCTCGTTTACTCGATAAATGATTCTAGTTTCATTTTTGATTATTTTGTAAACCTATACAGAATCAGAGAGTAGGCTTCGCTTTTGAGCGAAGGAGACGCTTTTTTCGCGTCATAGTTAAAATTTTGGGAAAATTGAATAATAATCGTTTTTTTGATCGAAATTCACATTAAAAATGTGCCAATTTGCTCCCCAACTGGTTTTTCTCACTGGTGTTGAACAAATCTGTGCATTTCCGATCGATTTTCAGAGGAACTTCCATATTCGAAAATAGTGCGTCGAAGTGTGTAAACGCATATTGCACGAACGGCAGCCAAATCTGACGTTATCGGAACGCGATCTTGCCAAGACACTAAAACTAACAAAAAGTACCGTGTTTAGTGTTTGCAAATTGTTTGACCAGCGCTTGACTGTGGATCGGAAGATTGGAAGCGGAACAAACCGGAAAGTTTACTCCCACCAAATGGACAAGAAGGTGGTAGCCATTTTTTGAGGGAAATCCCAACCTTTCTGTGCGAAATGTGGCTTGAAAATCAAAATCTTACGTAAAGCAGAGGCATAGAACAAAAGCGTTTAAAGAGAAAAAGGAAAAATATGCAAGCTTTTGCTCGTCGAAAGGGGGACTAAGGATTTCCAAGATGACGAAAAAGCCAAAACGAATTGAAAAACACACCGTATTTGTCAAATCGAAGGCTCCCAAGTTATACGACGGACTGCTGTGCGAAAAATCGGCATATGTAATTACTGATGAGGAAACCTACTTATGATTTAATTAGAAGATGGATTAATTCCATCAAAATTGCAAACGTGCTGGCAAAAGTCAGGCATTCAAATAGTAAGAGAATGAAACTAACATTTTTTTAAAGCTTGGTTCAAAACCTTACCGTGAAGGGAGCACACGTTAAAATTGCAACGTACACAAATAACTACGAATGAACCTCAATAATAACGTCAATCTGATAACTTATTCTCATTTCAAATGGATCATTCTAAGGCCGCATACTTTGGGTTCTCGAAGACCAGCTACATGAATGATGAAGATAGCTCAAATAAAAACCTACCACCCAACTACGGAGAACACACAATCATTTGATAAATCTTGTCCAAAGTAGAATGTGAACCTCTTTTCGCAGAAATGATGGGTCATTTGCCTTCTCAACAGCTTCAATATGAATTGCTTCCTTTAATTAACTGCCAACTCGATTCTGGGAAACCGTCTGTGTCTCCAAAGAAAGCACTATCAGCAGATACAAAGCGATCTAATTCAATTGTTATTCTTCAAAATTACCAACGTCGTCAGCACCTCGGGGTGGAGACACCAAAAAGTTGAATCAGCATTCAAACACATCTTCGTTTGAATTCACTCAGATCTGTGTTCCAGACTCAAGATCCAGCGACGTGGAAAATAAAATCCTATAAATCACTTTTCCTGTATTTTACGGTGCGGCATTGCTGCTTCCCTTTCCAGCGTGATCTCGCGAAGGAAGGTACCGGCTTCATAGTACATCCTTTACAACCTCCGCCCCGGCAATGGTTCCCGTATGAGACGGAAAAGATTATTGACTCAATTTAGTCGCTTTTGTTCCTTACCTGGTTGGCACCTCGTGCTGGTGAGAATGGCGAAGGAGTCGGGGGAGCCAAGGCACCGTATACTTGGACGAATATCTTTTACGACTTCCGGCTCAACGGCACGAACGAACGCACAAATCAGTACACCATCCTCTTTACGTGGAGGCGGAAGAAGCCGGAATGCTGGAGTGAAAGTGAAATTTGATCGTGAGGCCAAACGCATAAACAATGATTGATTGCGATTTCCCCCTGGCTGGCGAGGCCAGGGCGATGGCGATGGTGATGGCGGTGCGGTGGCGGTTGCTGATGGTTGGCTGACGGTGCGTGAAATCGGCTGTGGTTGGAAGGGATGGGAAAGTCAGGCTGGCACCCATGTCAGGCGGGTAGTCCGGTGGAGAAAGGATAGAGACTAAGGGCCTGTTCATAAACCATGTAGACTCATTTTTGAAAATCTCAGACCCCCCTCCCCCCTCGTAGACTTTTCTTCAAACGATTGTTTGAATTTTTGTATGGAGCGTAGACTTTGGTCAGACCCCCCCCCCCCCCCAGAAAAGTCTACGTGGTTTATGAATAGCCCCTAAGAGGCAGGGCATAAAATGCGTCTTCTTAACTTCGTTTCGTGTCGAGAATTCGATCAATTTAGTGTCTAACACTTATTCCATCTATTTTAGAGGATTCGCAGTGATGAATTTCCTTGAGTTCACCAGACAATCGTTTTGGAATTCTTTGAAATTTGTCTGAGATTTGTTCATGCAAGAAGATGACAATTGGGTTGGAATTGAACGTTTGTGTGAGCTTATTGGAATTCGAATAAATCATTATAACTAAAGCTGTGATGAATTTCGGTTGTTGAGATTATAATCTATTTTCAATACCTTTTCAACTCCTTAATTCACAGGCATTTTTCATCGTTGGTGCTAATGTTTTTGATTCTCAAGAAAGAAACAAAGAGGATACTGTTAGAGAGTCGCAAAGTCGATACAATAGGGTGTCCCAGTAATTCTAAGCGTGTCATGTCATCTCAAAAACTGTAAAAGCTTGTTATAATGGTATTCAGTTTTGCAAATCTCACTGTTCATGGTGCTGTTGGTCACGAAAGGTTCACTCCGCTGTTCACAAGTGCAGATGGCCTGCCAAAATCAGGCACTTCGAAGTGAATTTCGATAGCTTCTTTCCTTTGACATACAGAAAAAAATTGTCCTTACCCGTGAAATATTCCTGTCGCGTCAACTGCTTAAAATCCGCTCTGATGTAGGCTCATCATTCATTTTCGTTACCACCTTGTACGTGTCAAATTCGAAATGTTTCTTGGCTCTATGGACGAAACATTGCGAATAATCTAGTTTTTTGGCTAAGTCCCCGTCGAAATGTTCGGATTCCGCTTGAAATGTGCAATCAGCACTCTCTCGGTCTGTTCCTGGAACCTTTGGAGGACCCTTGAGATGGTCGAATGATGCATTTCATTAGCTATAGCGGATGTAAGCAAAACACTCTAAAGGGCAACTGGGCAAAAAATGGTTAATTTCGGTCAAGTATGAAAAAAGCTACGCAAGTTTTAAAGTGTCGCAATAATTATCGACTCACCCTTTACCAACAAATTTTGGATACTTTTGTACAGTCTCTTTCAAAATTTCAAATGGATTTCGCTGCTTTCATATGTGTCTGAAAATATGCTTTGTTCAGGGCTCAAAAAGTGTCAATTGACCTGGGGACAGTTTGGAGGATTCATCTCCTTGGGTACAAATTCGACTCCGTTGGCTTTTGTGTCCTATTGTGTTCTTAACGCCATACACTGATTTCAAATCCGGCCAAAACAGTACTGGATTATATTTTTTCCGGATAATTGAGAGCAGACGTCAAGCATATCCGAACGTTCACATCAGCTGTCAATGTATCGGTTTTTTTTCCAAACGGAATGCTTTCAATTCCACATTCAAAAATTGCTTCCCAAACCAATGCATTTTATGACAAATTTTCCTTTAAAACCAACGGCTTCAAGGTTATACGATGGACTGCTGTGCGAAAAATTGGCACTCGATCTGTGCAGGTTAAAGCCGAGACGTCAATTTTTCTCACAGCAGTCCATCGTATAACCTTGGAGCCGATGGTTTGATAGCTGCGGTTGGTTTTTCACTTCTTTTTGGCTTTTACTCCTTTAAAAAAAATCCCTAGTCCATTTCGTGTCATTGCTCGGTCGTCATTAATTTTTGACGTTTCCAACATCTCGAAAGGAAGTACTACAACACAACTACCGAAAGCTTTTACCATTTCTCGGTCCAGGTTTTGGTACACAGGGCTCGGTTAACGTCCGAATTTATTCTTGTCCTGAAAGGAAAATTTCTCACCATACTTCCAAATCGCGCTATGGCCTAATAAACCATTCAGCCTAATGATCCATTCGGCCTTTTGGCGTTCGTCCTAATTACTTTCATCCTAATGGCTCTCGTCCTAATAACATTCGGCCTAATAGTATTCGGTCTGATTGCATTCGTCCTAATGACCTTCTTCTTCTTTCTTAGCGTTTCAAGCTTATTGCTTTCACAATTAGCTTATTGCTTGCGCTCAACTTAGTGTTCTAACTGCACTTCCACAGTTATTTATTACGAGCTTTCGATGGCAGGTACCGTTTTTGCATTTGTATGATTGTGTGGCAAGTACAATACCCTATGTCCAGGGAGTCGAGAGAATTTCCTTAGCGAAAAATTCCTTTACCAGACCGGGAATCGAACCCAGCCACCTCCAGCATGGTGTTGCTTCGCAGCCGCGCCTTTACCGACTGAGCTAAGGGAGGTCCCGATTCTAATGACCTATCACCTGTATAACATACGACCAGTTGACGTAGACAAGGTTAAATCGTTTGATGCGTTAATATGCTCAATATGTCAGACTAGGAAACTGTCTACCGAGTATCGCATTGAAATATGGCTGTTCTCATGGGACTTTGTATCAGTATAAGTAAATAAGTAAGTATATTAAAAAAATCTATCATTTAGTAATCATTTAGTTGCTCGAAAAGGGCCGTTTGATTTGAATGTTGGTATGATGAAACGGCAACGGCAAAGGGTAAATGCACCCTTCTTTTTGGGGAAATGCTCCTTAAACTTTGGAAAAATGCTCCTTAGATGCGTTTGCCCGGTATAATGCAATCCGAGGTATTAACCTTATGGTAAACGCTTGCCGGGTGTTTTGACAGGTCTTAAGTTTCTTCAAGATTGTATAGTTTTGACGGGTTTTAAGTTTCTGAATTTAAGAGTCGTCAAAACGAAATCAAGACCCGTCAAACCGAAATTAAGACTCTTCAAAATGAAATTAAGACTCGTCAAAATGAAATTTAAACCCGTCAAAACTACCTCGAAAATTGCGGAGCGAAGCTCCGCTATACAATCTTGAAGGAACTTAAGACCCGTCAAAACAACCGGCAAGCGCTAACCAGAAGGTAAATACCTCCGATTGAATTATACCGGGCAAACGGATCTAAGGAGCATTTTTCCAAAGTTTAAGGAGCATTTCCCCAAAAAGAAGGGTGCATTTACCCTGCTGCCAAAAGGCAACGGTTGTGTTGGATGAGATGGTTGTGTTGATTTGATTTTATCATTATCGCGTTATAAAAATGATCATTATTGCGTTAAGATTTTTAAAATCATAAAAATCTATCGAGGAATGATTGTGTTATTAGCGTTCAGTGTTTCAATGTTTCATGACGTTCGCCATTTCGTTTTAATTTTCAATAATATAGGTAGCGTTTAATTTGCCCTGGCATGTAAACTGCCGAGAATATGCAGAGGTAAATTAGATATGATCAGGAGAAATTGCAATCAAATAAACTCTTTAGGTAAGAATATCGAATTGGTCGTCTAGAAAACGACGGATTTTGAAGGTTAGCATGGCCCGCGATCGAATCTAAGCCTTCTTTTTGGCCTACTTTGGGAGCAGTATATTTACACCGTGTCCAATATATTCTCATACACTTTTTCCTTGCATTGGTGTCGTGCAACTACTCAACCGTTAGTCAAAGTAACTGCAATGTTACTCAAGTAAGTCACAATCAAGTTGCTGAACCAATTATGACCGATATACTTTGCTAAGATTGTACAAAAATCTTTGTTAATATTAGCTGACAACACTAGCGTCACATTAGCAAAAGATATTATCAGAAATCAATAATCTGCTGATAATTGTTCACATACATGCTAATGTTGCCGGTTAATGCATTGTCTGAAAATGTTAGCGATGATGTGAACCCGGCATTAATAACCGACTGGCTCACACTGTATAGCAGTTTATTTCACTCAACGCTGAACCTTCACCCGGGCTGCTAACTGGCTCACACAGGGCAGCGGCTTATGTCGCTTCTCATCGCACGCTGTACTGACTGGCTACAAATCTTCCACTAGCTTTGAACAACCGGCTGCTCAGTTATCGGCTGCCCGCTAGTACACCACTGGGTACCTGGCCACTGTCAGCTGCCAACCCAAAGCTACCTCTTTGCCGCTCCTAACAGCTGCAAGACTGGTTAACGAATGAAGGATTCGGCGAGGGAGCACCCGTTGTATATGGTTCGCTGCTGCATATGAGATCTCTGATACTCACATTTGAAATCTGTGATAGAAAACTGCTGAGCAATTAGTGAATTTAGTATGTTAAATGAAATTATAAGACATCGCCTTTTATTTGTGCTATTATAAATTATAGCTGATAACTACATTGAAATTCCAATTATTGATGTACAAACTGTTTCAATTTTTCGTTGTTTTCAAATTTTTCAAATTTTCATTTGGCTCCCTACATTTTCCCTACGATGTAGTTTTCGTCAAAAAATAACACCTTCTGATTGGCAGTCGATAGCGTAAACTTCAGTCAATAGATAGTTATGTATTCTAGTAGATTACGAGGCTCACAAGAATACAATGTTAGCCTCCCACTACAAGTTCAGATCGGCGGTGATGAGATCGAGGCAGTAGAAGAATTCGTGTATCTTGAGCTCATTGGTGGCCGCCGATAACGACACTAGCAGAGAGATACAAAGACGCATAGAGATCGAACAAAGTTCGCCGAACTACAAAGTTTACCATCTTCAAGACATTTATTAGACCGGTAGTCCTCTACGGGCACGAAAAATGACATTGCTCGTGGAGGACAAACGCGCTTTTGATGGTGAAAGGTGTTACGTACGATCTACGTTGGAGTGCAGATGGAAGCCGGAACGTGGAGAAGGCGAATGAACAACGAATTGCATCAGTTGCTGGGAGAATCTTCCATCGTACACACCGCCGAAATCGGTCGACTACCTTGGGCTGGGCATGTCGTAAGAATGTCGGACGACAGCCTAGTTTAATTGATTCTCGAAAACGAACCGATGGGCATAAGAAGAAGAGGCGCGCAACGAGCAAGGTGGATCGATCAAGTAGAAAGCGACTAGTGGACCCTTTGCAGACTGCGAGACTGGCGAAGTGCAGCCATGGACCGAATAGAATGGAGATAACTTCTGTGTACAGCAGAGGCCACCCGGCCTTGGTCTGATTGGTAAGGTAAGTAAGTATTTTGGTAGACTACTTTGCTGAGAAATTTTCATTTAAAAAGTTAGACTATAAGTGGTTACTGTTATAGAGGCATTCTAACCTAGCAGTAAAAATTGCTCAAATACGGTCGTTTTAAAAGCTGCAGCAAAAATTTCAATATTAAAGTTGCTTCAAATTTGCTAACCTACAACTTTTTTGATTTTTTTTTTTTATTTCTGCGTATAAAAGAGAAATATTTTTGATGTATACTAGACACAACTGTGTGACAGATAACTTTGTTCTATGATTTCAAACTATGGCTGAAAATGTAACCCTCGGTCTATATTTGAATTCTGGGCCAGTGGGCATGATCAAAACGCGAAACCTTGCCTCAAGTCCCACCCCATTGGTAACCCTTCTGGCGAGCCTTGGTGCAAGAGGGAGCTCCATACAATTTTCACGATGAAAACTACGCCGTTCCTATCCATATGGACATACTTTCCTAAAGCCGTAATTACACATCCTTCATAATTAAATTAGTGCAAAGAAAAACAGAGAGGACAAATATATCATGCACATGTGCTCCCCTTAACACACCAAGGGGCCACAAGACCGAGACACAAGCTGCACACATTAGATAATAACTGCTACGCTGATGTTGGTGATGATGATGATGATGATATGGCGTCTGGGAAATGGAGGCCTGTTCGTGTGAAAACGACATCTTCTGCTTTTAATAGACATCCTTCCGACCCGGAGTTGGGGACGACCGACCATAGTCGTGCTCGCTCTATGATAGTGTCAGGAAGATAAACAACAACGTTGTGAATTCACGAGCCCCGGATATTTGTCTATGTGTGTTTGAGTATGCACTGCTCTCGGTACACTCATGACCTCTAATGTCTACAGACACTACTGTACCGTGTCACTTTAGTTGATAATAATGGCAGAGTGAAGACCCCCCCCCCCCCCCTTCCCCTTTTATCATGCTTTAATTCCCAGCAAGCCTCACAATTTGTAGTACCAGTTGGATCATTTGCAACCCCATCTCATTTGCCTCATCCGAGTAAATGTAAACAAACGAGGTCTCATCTTTCACATTACAGGATGATGGGTAAACATATGCGGCTGAAATGCGTCCCGCTGAAATGCGCTCGCAATTAAAATAATACCAACAAACTCACATCCCAACCTGTGACCCAGTCCCCTCACGTTGATTGGATTATTTGCACCTCCTGCTGATGGTTTGAGATCTGATTGCACTGCATGTGGTTTGTAGTTTTTCATTAACCATTTCTGGTTGACTTTTTCTGATTCGTTGCCAATGAGTCCTTTCAATTCTAACGGTTTGCATATTTGTAATTAAAAGGGGGATGATCCAGCTGCACGCTCTAGTGGACTGTGATTGAAAATGAGGTATTGATTTTTCTTGGCAAATTGAAAACTGAACAGTTACATAGTTCAGGATTTAAATCTCGCCAATCGAAGTTTTAAGCACTTTGTTTCAACACCCAGTCAAACATCATCGACAACATGGTCGTTGTTTTATCGCTTTCGGTATTTTATAGCTCTGTTCCCGCGGAATAGAAGAGATTTCCAGCGGCAAAATGTGACAAACCGATCAGGCAGCGATGCAAGTGAGCAATAAACATCATCCATTTATCCTCCTCCAAAGCGAAGGTCATTCATAAAAATCATAACTTCCATAAAAAGCCATTACCATAAAACAGGCTAAAACCATAAATATCGGGCCATCGGAGCCATCCATTTACGCCGTGCTTCTCCCGGACACCATCCACGGACGCACGTTTGCCACCATCAAATCAAAAATCGAAAAATAATAACCAAACATCCATCAAAATAATACATCAAAAAATGAAAAACACAACAAATCACCATGCCGGATTTATGCGATGATTCCGAACGGGGGTTCGCGCACTTTGCCGGGGCACTTTTCTTTTTTTATTCGACGTTGATGAACTTCGATCCTAGCGGGTTCAATCTGACTCCGTTAGGGAGTCACTCGTACACAAGGACTCCCTACTAGAGTCAATTTGAACCAGTCGTAGGCAATCGCTCAGACATTATCACCTGCAACGGAGAGCACTTCTTTTCACTTTACTTACAACACTTAGAGAGAAGAGAGAGAGAGAGAGAAAAAAAGGAGCAGATTAAATAAAACGAGCAACGGAAGTGTAAAGTGAACTCAAGTTGGCAGAAGAACGGAATCTAATTGTTAATGTTGAGAATTACAACGAAATGGCAAAAGGAAAAGTTTTCAACGGAAAGTACGACCGAAGGCCGTCTTCAACAGAGGGAAACGGAAAAGATTGTTGGCAGAAAGTTTCGAATAATTGCACAAAGCGTGGGAAAAAAAATGGCAGCAAACTTTGTTCTATTTTTTCCAGACCGGTGTGAGAGTGTGTTTGTTCAGGGTGTAAATGGCAGGCGTGGGAAATTTGATGAATTAGATTTTTCTTCAGCATGTTGTTGGATCAAGTGTTTGGAAACTCCCAGAGCTGTAAGCTCGCCGGGGAAATAATTCTGGAATTAGTTGAATTAAATTTCTTACACTAATAAATTTGCTGACGCCATGATGAGAAACGAAACCCTCGGATGGCATCAAAAGCTCGGGCAGTGAAATATTATGTTGCTCTGAAATAAGAGCTTTGCAAATTGACGGCTATAGAAGATGGCTGGGGCGGAACTTTTCAATGTACAATTATTGTTCGAGCGAGCAAGTTTCTTCCATGGGATAAGTCAGTAAGATTGTTTGGTTTCTGCAATCGCTTCTGATGTAAAAGAGCAAATTTACTGTTGTTTTGAATTTTTTCCGAACAAAACTGAACAAACATTTGTATATGAAGAGTCCAACTTTAGTTCGTAATGGCACGGTATTACCAAGTTGAAGTGGAGGGTTTAATATTCAGTCCTCTTTACGATTTTTTTTTTCATTTCAAGCTTATTGTTCAAGACAATAAACTAATTTCCGGCACACAGCTTAGTGCTCTACAGCTTCCATATTGATTGTAATTGAGAGCTTTCAATGCCTGTACCAATTTTGTACTAGTAGACAACATTATGTGGCACGTATAATTATGCACTACTTCCAGGAGTGCGCTGTATGGCGCATCTGATACACCATGCAACGCGTTACTTCCGACATTATGTACAACGTATGGATCGGCAGTAAAATCGATTGTTGCTAGTCGATAAATACGGTTTTCAACTGAAACGGTAATAATTGGATCAACATATCTCTACTTCGTAATATTTCAAAATCATTCAATGGTAATCAAAAATAATAATTGCAAGCGGTAAATCTCGCTTTCTTTCCAACAGACGATCTTTTTCCTATCCTGTTCAAGTTGCAGCAAACCATAGTTGCGTGTTGCTTTTATCACGATATTCGGAGCCGGCAACAAGTCGGAGTTGCGGCGAGTTGTTTGGAAATCGTTTCCTTAGTTAGGGCCTTAGTTCAACAATTTTTGATTCGTTTGAATTTGTCTGTAGAGTACTTTTGGAACATTACGATAAGTATAACAAAAGCTGGATAGCTTAGATAGCTTAACATGTGAAGTGACTTATATTGTTAATATAGTATATTTGATGCAAGTCTAGCTGCATATAGTTTGAGCGTAAATTCCTTCTTGTTAGATTGGGGTAAACCCAGCATCGATTCACATGTTATTGCAAAAACAAAACCAACAGTTTAGTGTGATTAAGGTAGTACAAGGTAACAAAAGGAAAGGCAGGAGTACACAATTTGTTCACCGCGAATTCGCGCACCGTTTATCCAAAAAATGAGCTACTTTGTTAAGATACAAAGCTTTTCCTTCGGGAAAACTTTCACTATTCTTGAGGAAGACGAGTTCTGAACGTTTAGCTCACTTTGACCAAAAGTGGTGAGCTGTTGGGATTTGGAGAGAAATGGGCTTCGGGAACGCAGGCCAAAAAAAAAACAAGTGCTGAACTAGAAAACAACTTTGGAGAAAATGTAGCATGATATCATGTGTAATGCACGTAAATATCAACTGTTTGAACAGCACGGCAAAGACGACTCATAGAGCTAGCTGAGTGTTCGGAGCTACTTAACTAAATAGTAGAGGAAAATAATTGGTCAAGGAGCAGAACAATGCTGTCGGTAAGCAGGTATCCGGTATTGGTGCTGAGAACAAACACACACACGCTGAGAACGACGGTGAAAAAGTGCAAATCACACCCAGTCAGCGGAAGACGAGGTCCGGGACTATGAACACAGTTACGAAGACTGATGGTTAATTGTAAATAATTTCAAGAATTTCATACCCACGTCACGCAACTTGATATAAAACACCCCTTAATTGCGACAAAACATCAATTTTATCATTTATTACTCTAAATCCGCCAGAAAAAACTTGTTTTTGGCAACACCTCGCTTTTGACAGCTCAGTAAACGTAAACAACATTTTTCCGTGTAAGTACTAAGACAGCTTACTTTCGGTCGAGTTTCTCGTGCTTTCCGGTAGTGAAAAACGTGGTTAAGAAGCCATGCCAAAATGAAACTATCTATCGCGTGAAGGAAAAGCAAGAATTGTGGCGTGGAAGGAAATAAACATTACCATCAGTTAGATTTCTGAAAAGGTTGTTTTTGTTGAGTCGAAGTAGAGTTAAGGTAACGCCGTTCTTTTAGCAATTCGGTTGCTTTATTTCTGGCGGTAATGCTCTAAAACTAAAGGGAATAGTTTGTATAAATTTAATGCAATCAAGGATACGACCGTTACGCTTCGCTCAACATTCCCCGGCCCGTAAAGCTGCTCCGATTCTCCAGCTTTACTATCACCATCTACGTCTACTACGGCTAGCTTCGCAACAGGTCTGCGCAGGATTCCTAAAGCCGTCTTGACCGTCGCTTATCTAATTCGTCCGTCCTTTCCGGCAAACACCTCCGCCATTCTTCCAAGTATCCAACGATTCCTCACTCCTTCGTCTACCAAGAACACAACGTCTCCTTCTTTTGACGTAGGACTTACGTCTCTCTTTTCTATTCCTGTATAGGGGCGCCGTTCTAAAATTTCTGAAATCGCAAGCGTTACGCGGGTTTGGAGACTTTGAACGATAATATCTCCTTTCTGGCCTACAGACATTTTACGATAAGTATTTCATTCGAAAGGTAGAACATCAAAGCTGAATCCCGGTTGATAACTAAATTCATTGCATTTGTTTAAACTAATTAATAAGTACTTTAAAGAAAAATGTTTAAATGCACAACGCTATTGGTCGAAAATGACATCATATTTGCGCCTCGCTCTGATTGGTTCATACTGCCACAGTTACCGTGCCAACGAATATCAAACATGAGGGGACGACCGACCAATCATCAGTTCTCGCTGTGCATCCGCTTGCGACAGACGTGTTCGGCGAGCACGTAGGTAGAAAACGCCGCCCGTGAACACAACAAGACCAGACCAAGAAGAATCATCCACGTCACCTGCAGCTAGTCATCCGCAACGACGAGGAGCTGAACAAACTTTTCTCCGGTGTGACCATTTCACAGAGTGGTGTCCTGCAGCCCAAGAAGACTGAAGAAAATTTCAATCGCGAACCATGTTATCAACTAAAATTCGTCCTTTTCAGGACGATCAAATCAAGTTGCGAACTAAAGAGTATGTTTGATAGAAATTTCTCTTGAGCTCATCGAAATTTTCATTACCACGCACCGGCTCAATATGGCGTTGAAAAAGCCGCGTCCCGGAGAAAATGGCCTAATCAATCGCCCACATCATCTTCGTGGTCAAGTGGTTAGCGGCGTCGCCCGTCGTTCAAGCGGTTGTTGCCATGAAGTTGAGGGTTCGATTCCCGCTCCAGCCTGTGGAACTTTTTGCAACACGAAAATGTCCAGTCTAATCCACTGGGTGTTAGGTTAAGTTGTTCGTTGTAATTCACTCTATGGTCAATGTTCAGTCTGTACAATCTCGAGTGAAAGACGTGGCAAATGTCAATTTTTATCGTAGTATTACGTGCTGCCAAACACTCAGGCCATCCTGCTGCCCAGGAAGACCGAGAAGAAAATTTCAATCGCGAACCATGTTCCCTCCGTTAACAACTAAAACCCTGTATTTTCAGGACGAACAAATAAATTTGCCAACTAAAGAGTATGTTTGATTGAAATTTCTCTTGAGCTCATTGAAATGTTCATTACCACGCACCGGCTCAACATGGCGTTGCTTGAAAAGCCACGTTCTGGAGAAAATGAGCAACATTTTTTATTAGTATCGGTATATAAATCTCTATTTGCCATGTTAAAACTAGCAAGCACGTTGTACATTCTACAAACGAAATATTAACAGTTAATTTGAGCGGAACTGCAGCACGGCAGATCAATTATGTGTTTCACATATTCAGTGTAGGGGGAAGGTTAGCTTCATTGTAGTTCTTGTTGTACATAGGATCATTGTGGATTAGGTGCAGATAATAGATTAGGTTAGTTGCAGGTAGTTTTAAGCTGTGAGTTATAATTTTTCTGGCCAATATTTACAAACTATTGTTTGTATTGTTACTATTGTTATGCAGTTTCAGAAGCAAGTGTGTCTAAATCTCAACTCTCTTGGGATAGGGTTCTGAGGCCCTGACAGGGGCCGTTTTTCTGTTGCCTGAGTAGAAAAGATGCGAATTTAACCTCCGAAACCCCTGTCGCTCTAATGAAAACTAATGATTTTATTTCCACGCTGCTGTCTGGCGTAACAACTGAGGCCCGTCCCCTTTTTAAAATTTGATTTGCATTGCCTTCATTGAGAACCCCCTTCTTGTCATGTTATGATATATGCCATTATATAAAACAGGCCTGGCATTCCCGTTAAAACAATAAAGAAGAAGAATAGTAATCATTCGTTATTGGATCATCGACACGTTCAGACGTGTGTATCCCGCTCTCGTGCCAAAAAGCGCTTTTCCGAGTTGTTCCGAGTTTTTGGCCCTGATGCTGGAAATCGAGTAGACGCCGCCTGATGTGGCTGGCATGTCCGCTAGACGAGGCAAGCGGAAGAAGCCCGACGTCGACGCTGACGTAAATCATCCCTCCGTAAACAACTAAAATCTGTCCTTTTCAGGACGACCAAATCAATTTACCGATTAAAGAGTATGTTTGATAGAAATTTCTCTTGAGCTCATCGAAATGTTCATTACCACGCACCAGCTCAACATGGCGTTGCTTAAACTGCCGCGTCCGGGAGAAAATGGCCAAATCAATCGCCCGCATCATCTTCGTGGTCAAGTGGTTAGCGGCGTCGCCCGTCGTTCAAGCGGTTGTTGTCATGAAGTTGAGGGTTCGATTCCCGCTCCAGCCAGTGGAACTTTTTGCAAAACGAAAATGTCTAAACTGGTCTACTTGGTGTTAGGTTAAGTTCTTCGTAATTCGCTCTACACCCAAACTAATAGAGTAAGATTGTTATACAATTTCGCTTGATTTTGTTCCATTTTTGCTATTGATCGTAAGTTGGATGAAAAATCTAACATTAGTTGTGGGCAAAACAGCAACAGCAATTCGCAAGAAAAATTCAACGTGTGCGTGAGATTGTTTGCAGTGATATTTAGTTGATAAGTAAGAGATGAGTGTTTGAAAGTCAGATGGCTCACAAAAATAAAATGTGCACAACAAGATCGAGATACTGACCAGGACCGCTAGCGCGGCGGCTCTTGATGGCAACCAATTAGCCACTTTGACAAGGTAAGAATGTGGGAATAGAAACCCAACAGTTAGTTCACTTGGCGAGGAATTCAGGGTGCAGCAATGAAGCAAATGGACATATTTTCCACCAAGCTATGTGCAACCTGTCGCTTACAAACTTGCATGGCATGGCATTGTTTATTTCATAAAACGCTTTGTCGATGATCAGTGAGAACAAACATAGAACACTTGACGGCGGCAATACAACAGTGGCCAAAAGCGTTGCGGCATTTTGTGATATCGACTCATCCATATTGTATATTGTTGGTGTATGTTGGTGATGATTGTATATGGAGCCTACAGCGATAAAATTGTTTCGAGCTATTTTTGCTTGCCAGTCGCTTGCACACATTTGCATGGCTTCATTTGTACCGCTTTGTGAATCAAAATCAAAATCAATTGCATTTTTTACCACCTTTTGAACTTTTGGGTATATGTTCAATCTTCAGTCTGTACAATCTCGAGTTAGAAACGGTGTAAATGCCTATTTTTATAGTAGTATTACGTCCCGCCAAACACTCAGGCTGTCCTGCAGCCAAGAAAACTGATAAGAACATTTCAATCGCGAACCATGTTCCCTCCGTAAACACAGGATCCATTTCACACTTACAAGTACGTTGGACATTTTATTTCCAACATTTGATTAGGAAGAATCTGCTTTTGTAAACAAACACTTTGTCTGCTAATTTATCGGAAGTTGTATACAATTCCTTCTAATGGAATATATCAGCGGATAGAAATAAAGCTCTTCTTCCTTAAAGAGTGCTTAATTTGTATTTGTGACCTTTTGTTCATGACTATGAAAGCCAATCTAATGTTGGCGATGATTTAACAAACAAAATATCATTAACAATCAATTCGAGGCGAACTGCAGTTTCTATAAATTTTAGTGAAGAACCAATAGCGGAAGAAGAACCGGAGCCTCACACACCAATAGCATAGGGTTTCATGGTTCTTAAGACTGAATAAAATATAGTAGAAATTCATGAATTCGATGACATCAATTTCTTCACATCAACAAGCAGTCCTACGTCAACTTTGCAGTTATGTCACTGACATAACTCATCCTTTCGTTTTTAAATAAAAAAATGTTAAAAGAAAAAAAATAAACATCCCCCCCAAAAAAAAAGAAACATTTAATTTTCTGCGCTGTCTAATGCACATAAAGGGAATGCTGATTTTGGCAGAAAATAATGGGATATTTCATGTAAATTTAAGCCAGATAACGCCTGAATCTAGCCTGTTGTATGAAAGATTGCAAACATTGTTGTATGGCGCATGAAAGATTGAAACAATTTCGTCATTTACGCCTCATTTGGCTTGGAACTAAACGAGTGTAAATTTTACGCGCTTGTTAAAATTCATTAATTTTTTTTTGAGCAGGTAGGGTAACGGGATGTAATGTTAGGCCTGCTCCTCAACTCGGCCTATGTATCAATTATGTCATTAATCCAGTGATAATCGGCAAATTTATGTTTGCATCACAATTATCGATATATTTTGAAGCAGCTGAGACATTATTTATCAATTTAAAGTTGTACACTTGAGTGATATTGTCAATTTTATTGACTTTCTATCTACCATGGAATCACTGGTTGAGCTGAACAAATAAACTTCATGATCTTCAAATTAACAAAATTTGGCTAAATGGAACCGATATGAAAAGTGATGCATCCTAGATATACAGAAATAAGTTACACGTTATACATTAATGATTCGCTGAGAAAAACTAACAATGATTTCTCAAGAAAACTGTAGACCCAAGTTTAGGGACACATTTTCAACTACGCTCCCAACTATGGCCTAATGAATTTATTACATAGTAAACAGTTAATATTCATAAAGTTTTCAATGGAAATGTATGAAAACGTGATTGTACATATTCCTAAGGGCTTACTCAAACCAAAATCTTAAAAGCAAATTTCATAAAGTAGGAGTTGTAATGCTTTGAAATGAAATGTCCAATCGATTGCGGGTGAAAATTATTTAGGTGTAATAAAGTTGCTTTATCTTAATTTAATTTGTGAAATTTGGTGCTGAGTATAGCAAAAATAACGTAAAAAGGAATGCCTAGTAAGATATTAAAAATAAACTTTACGACGATTCTTTTGAACAAAAATTCCGAATGATGAGACGAAATTGCAACCACGAATAGACCCAATATGGCGCCTACAGACCGACATTGCATTCATATTCGTCGAAAGTTTTCGGCTTAATAAAGTTAGTCGGTTAACTTTTCATGTTTCAGAACTGTAAACGTCTTATTAGGCATGTCTTAGTAACCGTATACCAAGTTGAATTTCGTTTCCAGCTCAGTTACATTATGAGTTATGATTAAAATTGTAAACGACCGCTGCATAATAGGCTGAGTTAAGGGACATGTACCCTATTTAACAAGCCAACTTTAAACTTTAAGTAGCAACCAATCCAATCACAATAGAATTCTTCTGCTCAGCACAAATCTATTGTTTAGTTTTGCCACTTCACTGCCCTTGACATTCTTCTCTCAATTCATGGCCTGTCGAGTTGACAGCTAACTCGTTCCTACTCAGTGCGTGTTCCGTATCCCTAGGGTAACATTTATCGGGTATAGTGACGGCCGTTACTCTTCGCTCAACAGTT